>SMGT01009390.1:7873-58471 GCA_004794575.1 Lanistes nyassanus
GTGTGACAACGGGGGACATTGCATGGGGTGGAGCCGCATGATGGGGGGAGGGTAGTGGTGGCTTTAAGTTTGGAATGTACTAGAAGATCTCGCAGGTTCTTATCCCTGCGAGATGCTAGGAGGGGGTTTTGTTTGAAGAGGTGGGGCTCGGATTTGGACAGTATGTGCCAGTTAGAGAGGAGGATCCTACGTACAGGAAGGTTGTGAGGGTGGTGCGTCAAGACGGCGATCGGGCGAGGTTCCGTGTGTCTGGAGTGGTGGGAAGGTTGGAGGGTGAGTGCGCGTGGTGTAGCAGCGGCTTTCTGTTTAGCAGAGTGTAGAAGGTTGGGAGGATAGTTGCGGGCGAGGAAAAAATCTACCATTCTATCGGCTTGTTCGAGAGAATTTCTGTTAGTATCGGCAGAGGAGCGACAGAGTTCTTTTGAAAGACCTGCATTTTCTCCCTCACAGACTGCGCTATAGACGTCCTCATCCACACAAGTATTTTCACTGGCAGTTCTTGCATTGAAGTCACCATGCAATATAATAGGTAGGTCACCGTACTGCCTTACCATTTCAAGAATGCAGTCTTCAAGCATGGAAATGCCATTAATGATTTCCGTATCCTTATAGTAAGGAGAATCTAAGGGGGAAATGTAAACACCTGACAGTATTATGTCAGTGTCTGTCTGCATAAGATCTTTTGAGATACATACTGCAATCATATTGTCAAATTCAATTTCAATCTGATGCACGTAGTGTGCTACATCTTTTCTTACTGCAAGCACAACACCACCAGACAGACGGCCGAAGCCCTCCGAGACCTTTACTTTATGATCAGGAAATAAGCCTGGTGAAACAGAAGCATAAAATGTTTCAACTAAAAACTAATATGAAAGTCCCTAATGTAATTCAGTAAGTCCGAATCTAACTTCGACAGACCTTCAATATTGTAGGAAAGAAATTTTAAGAAGTAACTCGCCTGTCCATTAAGTAAGCCCTTTCCACAAACACAACTATTCCTGCTAACTGGATTTGCCACTGTGTCTTGCAAAATGTTTTCATGAGCAGACTCATTCTCGTCATTCTTTAATTCATCAGGTGGAATGTCAAGAGGGACCGGGCCATACCCTTATGCACGCCGCGTAGGCGATTGTGTACAGCTTGCTGCTGTCTTCTCTCGGGTAGAATGACGTAGTGTGGGGCCACTCGCACCACTGTCCGTCAGCCAATGGACTATAACAAGAGAAACAAAAAGGCGTAAGCTGTTTTGAGTAGTTATACAGCAGCCATATTGCTTCTGTTTGGTCCATGGTTGAGGTAAGTGAAAAGAAGTTTAACAACGACAAACTCACAGAATTACTGCCGTTAATGAAAACGTGTAATATCTCTATTTCGGTCAAACTCAATATGCCCGTATTTCTGTGCTAGTTTTGATATTTCTTGTACATATTTTATTTGTACTTGTAGGATGCCGTTTATGTATTAAGTGTAGGAAAGTGATGTCTTATCAAAGTTTTACGGGTACGTAAATAAAGCTTCTAAACTATCACGTATGATACATTGTCTGAATTATACGTTTTCCTGTCTCTCTCTCCCTAAAAGACAGAAAAGACAATGTCATGTCGTCCGTTTTGGCTGGCATTAAATAAAGTATGGAAAGTCACCATCAGATAACGAACCACCTTCAAAAATTAATTAAAACAACACTTTTTCCTCCATTGTTCGTTTTCTTGGCCAAAACTGACGCTTCTGGCTGCTAGTTCACAAATCACGTACCTCTTCAGACAAAGCAAAGTGTATACTTTCTACTTCACTGCACAAAGTTCTCTAAATTAGTTTTGAAATGCCCCCACGAGAACAAAGGATAAGGTGAGTTCATTCAGGAGTTCAATTTGACTCGTTGTCTAACTTTAATCGAGAGATTTCCAATTCTTCTGTCCGCAGCTGCTGAAAATGAAGAAAGCGTATTGGAAACCCAGTGTCATCATGATCTGCACGCTTTTTGTGACGCTGTTTGTGGGTCTAACCAAGGGACAAGGTAATCCTCTATAGTCCCAAGTGATTTCTAAGTACACATATACACAGCTGCGTATACTTCAGCTCAAAACAATAAAATAATATAATGCAAAAATAGTTATTGTTTTCTTTATTTAAAAGAAAAACAAATGACTGCCGCTTGGAGGATAAGCCCAAATCAATCCTTTTCCTAGTTGGATGCCACCTCGTACGTATATATCAAACCTCTCGTTACACATTGCTTTCCAATTTCGATTTCAATTACACAAACAGGACGCCCACTCAAATACATCCTAATAATCAAGTTAGATTCCCGTACAATACTATCATGACGTATGTAACGTACATGAACTCACTTCATAAACAAAATATACAATTTTAGCACATACATAAAAAAATTAACCAAAAAAAAAATCCTGCTGATACACAATACCTTCAGTTCAACGATTGAAGGAGCAGGTAACATCAAACACAGTGAGTACGCTCCCACACGTTCCCCTCACATCAATCAGTTCCTCACATCTTTACTCTTCAGCTCTGAGTTCGCAACTAACTATTCTCGTTAACTTCTCTCTCAATTTCCTAACGTGTGAGCGATTTCATTCCCCCCCCCCGCGCTGTGCAGTTCGGCTATCCGTTCAAGGACCAGTAGGGTAGACCAATCTAATCAGAATTTCACTTCACTTGTCACGAGATTCGTGACAAAGGCCATTATGCCATGCTCTTGTCACCTGTCTTTTCACAAGTTCAGGTCTTTATTTTTATCTGCAAAATACAGATTTTCTGTATCCAAGATAACAGATTGCATAAATATGGTGAAGT
Organism: Lanistes nyassanus; assembly: GCA_004794575.1. Lineage (NCBI taxonomy): Eukaryota > Metazoa > Mollusca > Gastropoda > Architaenioglossa > Ampullariidae > Lanistes > Lanistes nyassanus. Next base: position 10,694 of record SMGT01009390.1, read on the forward strand.
CCTTTATCTCGCTATACTGCCATCACAAGGGGGAACAACCCTGCCTAGACACGTTGTGTCCGACGTGGTCCACCAAATCTGTATTCTTGAGAAATATCTGTATGTGTAACTTATCAGTATCGTTTAAATTATTATTTGTATCTATTCATAATTTGTGTTACAATTAAAAGCGACATGAGAGGTGATTGTAATTACTAAATTGTATCTTTTTTGCTCTGATTTCTTTTCACAATAACAATCGACATACAACTAAACTGTTGATAGGGCAGCAGTTGGTTCATCAGTTACAATGTTTCTGTCGGTTATTCGTAAGCTTCTGTGTGATGATCGAACAGCAAATGTTTCAAGTGAAAAGAGTTGTGTTCTTGAAAATTACAGAACTCTGCGACCTTGCTGTTATTAAAGTCCACCTAGTCTTTCAATGCTTTCGAGGAGCTTTTGTTTGTCTTTGTTCCATCCTCACCCGAGGAATCCACAACAGATCTCGCGCGATTTTGTTTCATGGGAAGTAACTTTTCAAAAGTTTCCTTAGAGTTGGCATTACCCTTTTGTATTGATTGTCTCCGCTAAAACTTCGTCGTTTTGTGTTTACGCCCTAAAGCATATAAGGAATATGTAACCTTATTTATTTGGTATTTTCTAGTCATGTATCAGGCATTAAAAGGACTTCAGCCAATAAAATCCATAAAACTAAAGATTCAGTGAGTAATTCTGGAAATTCCCTGTTCCGTGACCTCAGCGCGTGAGGAAACTAAGGCTTCCTTTTCAGTGTAGGCTGTCCCACTCTTCGTGTGTGCTGCGCACGTTTATATATATATATATATGGTTTTCAAGTGAAAGTAGTATACAGTTGAAATAAATTGTCATCGAAAGCCCGCAATTATTTTTGGTATCCGCACGAGGTGACTATCGGAATGACTCGCGGACTTCTGCGCTTCCTCATTCTTTTATCCCCACGACTTTCGCTGGAACACATTCTCTTATCCGCACGACCAATGGACTACTGTGAGATCACTGATCGACAATGTTATGATGCGAAAATTGCACATACTATATGTCAATATTGTTTCACATTTAGCATCGGCCTGTAAAGCGAGTTCCTAATTTTTTTTTTTTGTTGTTTTTTTTTGCAACAGTTAGAGACTTGTCATGGTTTGAATGATTATTGTTTTACAAAGAAGTGCGTAGCCTGGAAGTTAAAGCATCTGATTCGAAAGGTTAGGTAGTTTGAATCTTATGATAAGTCACCTGCCTTCAAAATTTTAATTTGTAAAAATAATAATGCTGTCATTTACATTTTATTTGGCATAAAATACGAAAACATCACGTACTTTCGTCTTCTACCGGAGTCGTGCGGATAGAAGAACGCGCGCCAACACGCATGATCTGGTGTTGTCCGGATAGAATGTACCTCCAAAACACACCACCAGTGGACTACTGTGAGATCACTGATCGACAATGTTATGATGCGAAAATTGCACATACTATATGTTAATATTGTTTCACATTTAGCCGTGGCCTGTAAAGTGAGTTCCTAATTGTTTAACAATTAGAGGATTGTCATGGTTAGAATGAACATTGTTTTACAAGGTAGTGCGTAGCCTGGAGGTTAAAGCGTCTGATTCGAAAGGTTAGGTAGTTTGAATCTTATGATAAGTCACCTGCCTTCAAAATTTTAATTTGTAAAAATAATAATGCAGTCATTTAAATTTTATTTGGCATAAAACACGAACACGTCACGTAATTTTATCATCTACACGAGTCGTGCGGATAGAAGAACGCACCCCTGAGGGTAAAAGAATAAAGAAACTTGAAACTTGAAACTTGAAGAGCGCACCCCAACACGCGCGATCTGGTGTTATCCGGATAGAATGTACCTCCAAAGCACACCACCAGTCGTGCGGACAAGGTCGGCCTTTTGCTAATTATAGATGCTGTGGAGGCTTAAGCTTTTTCGCTGAAGACGGGATTGTTCTTGTGGGAAGAGCTAAGCAAGTCTGTTTACTTAAAAAAAAATTCTACACATTCAGTCGCAAATCTACTGCGAGGTAAGCTTAAATGTTTCAATGGGAGTGGTAGAATGTTCCTGATTTTTGTTGCATATTGTAATTTACGGAAGGAGCCTTATCTACGTATCTAGTTCTCGCTTAAGGTTTCTTTGTGACAGAAAAACCCTGTTTTATTTCAAGCTGTTTCTAGAAATGTTTACAGATCATATGCAGTATGAGTTTTCTGTAATGATGTAACAGGATGTATTACAAGCATCGAATTCAACATGTCCTACTGCGTGTATCATATCTCGTATATATGTCTTCATATAATTAGGTGGAAGGTTACTGACGCCTTTATTTATATATATATATAAAATAAACAATACTTCGCTAAACATGTGTAAAGGATATTTCGTTTTATCTGCTGTCATGCCTACTGTTCCTTGCCTAGAAAAAAAAACAGGCAACCATTGTCAAGCTCAGGAGCTTGAAGTAAAATTATCAACCATCATCATTAAGAACACTATAGAAACAAATGCACGTATTCCTCCACTTACAGGACGAAGTCCATTTTCCGATTTCTTTGTGAATCGCTGGTCACACCGTGGAAACTTCAATGTCACGATCCACTACATATGATGCCAATTATCAACTGGCAGTTTGGATGGTCCGAAATTCTTTTCTTCTGTTGTAAGTTTTACGATAAAACGATACGCTAGGCGAGTCCATCCAACTTTTTTTTAACAATTTACACAATATGGGGTGAACTCATCAAGTTGTTGTTTTTTTCTATACAACTTATCAAAGGCTGTTGGTCTAAGAGTAATTAATGCGAGAACTTAAAAACAATGAACGTTAACGAACTCATACCTACACACTTTAGAAAACATCCCGAGATCTACAAATTACGCCATTTGCTTAACTCACACATCAGAAAATCCCTAGCGTAGACAGCTCAATTTTTCAGAATTCTAATCAGTTATGTCTCCTAATAAATACATTGTCATTGTTTGCAAATCGTTCATGGCATCTGCTTAGAGTTAAAGTGTAGCTTCTGGATACGAAACCCATTCATTAAAGCACACAAATTCAAATATTTAATTAACATCTATAGGGTAAATCCTCTACTTTTCTGTCAGGGAGTTCTGATCTGTCACTACTTAGATTTATTAATAAAAAAATTTGCAAGTAAAGTTCGAAATTATCGCCAAAAAAATTAAAATCTTCCATAAGTCCTAAAACCCCGAGTGTGACGTCGACTACAGGCGGGACCCGAGTCAAGCTAGAAGACGGTACATGGGTTTGTTGTAGAGGAGCTGAAGTAACATTAAAAGTGAAAATGTAGCACTTCATCTGTATCCATCTGTTCAATTAACTATTAAGGTTGTTGCGCTTATGTTTCAGTATTTTAGTCTGTACATTTGTTGGCGTTGTTTATTGTGCTTATAGTATTTCTGAACAAGTTTTACTCGTGTTTATGTCCTCTGCTTTATTGTCTCGTTAATAGTTTATGGTTGTACTTATACGTTTTCCATCGTTGCAATGTGCGTTTTGTAAAGGTTCTGTTCGTGTAGTGTTTTTATAATTAAGTTGTTTTGTTTATCAATATTGTGTAAAACGCAGGGCGCCCTGCATATTGTCGGGATATCGCGCTACATAAGCTTCCGTGTTATTATGAGTTCCACATTTCTCACACCGAAACAGTGATGCGATTGTTGTGATCACTTATACTCGGAGTGCAATTTTTGAAGACTTAGCGTTCTTTGCATGTGCATGCATAGCAATCTGTACTCTGCTTACCTGTTTGGTGGAAACTCTTCCAGGAACGGAATGACGCACGAATGATATCGACCTCGCATTTCAAGTCTCCAGTTCGGAACAAACACCACGAGAAAAGGTGGTTGAGTAAAAAGAGAAACGTTAAAATCTTACAATCTTGGCCACCATGGAACTGATGTTTGCAAACTAGGAGAAAAAAGATTTTAACAAAGGGCACTCGAGAACTATATTAGTGTGTTCAGATCGTTATAAAGCAAAAGGATAAAAAATTTAGCCCACAATATTTCCATATCCCACTCATGCATATTTTAAAATATTCTGCTATTTGGAACCTGGTGCCGTTTGTGTAAATTATCGGTACGGTATTTGATCTATACTCCGGTAAATAACGTGTGCATGTAGATACGCGTAGCGTCGCTGGGATGAATATACGAGAGTGCGAGTGGTTGATCCACATATGTCGGTAGATGTATATTGGAGCATTACTCATTGTGTAGTGGAATATTCTATTTAGTAACTGTAAATTAAATATAATAGTATAGTATAGCTTCCCTCTTTTATTTGCTTGTGCACGTGACAAGCAAGGGGTTGGGGGCTTGAGCCGGTTTGGAAACTAACGAAATTGGGCAGCGATCGCATGGTTAGCTCCCCCTACTTGACACATATTTATGTTGTTGTAACTCTAGTTAACGAGCAGTCTAATGAAAACACATAAACGCAATACCCCTCGACACACGCCAGAGTAATACCACAACAGTGTGTATACTATTCGCTGAGTTTATTTATATCAATATATGTATATTCTAATGCCAGGTGAAATACGATTGCCATATGTTCTTTGACATTGTTCTTTGACAGTGTAAAAGAATAAAGAAACTTGAACTTGTAAATTTTTAACGTAAAGTCAGCGACATCAGTGGCAACTCTCGCAAAGACTGTGGCAGGCATCTGGTCTTTATCAAAATGTCGTAATTCATGAGACAGCTGTTTGATGTAGTGATATAGATTTCAGATGGCACATATTTAGTTCATTTGTGTGACCGACCATTGAAAGGGAGGAGCCATGGTGCTTATTTTGTTTATTCCGGCAATGCTTTACCTGGTTATCAGGATTAACTAAGAACACATCTGAAAATTTACTAATTTGCATAAATATATGCAGTTTTCCTTTTGCTTTGGTTGCCTTAAAAGGAAGAATATAGCTGCCAGATGCCATGGTTACATCGGAAATATAAACATTTTTACCTAAAAAGTCTTATTGCGTCAATTTTATAGCAACCCAAAACAAGCAAAAAGTGTCTGCACTCAGACTAAATACCACAACACCATTCTTTCGTACCGCGGCATCTGTCAACACTTTCAGTGATGCTCTCCTTATTGTTATAGTCATTTATATGTAAACGCATCTGTTTCACTATGTTGCCGAGGAATATGGGTTGTTCTTCTTTCACGAAGACGGTATACTTCTTGTTGTTGTTGTTGTTGTTGATTGGGGAGGAAAAGTGCTTCCACCTCGCGGTGATTTCGCACTGAAGGGGAGGGGAGATAGGTGAGGGGAAAGGGAAGGGGTCTGCGGTTTGGTGTCCTGCACTGGTGGTGGCTATGTGTGGTCCCGCTGGCTGGCCTCTCTCCTGGTCACTGATGCTGGCTTGAGTAGCTGGAGTGGTGGAGTTTTCGCTGGTCAGACCTACCGCCGCTGCATCCCTACTTTCTCTCTACCGCTAAGATGCTTTGTGTTATATTAGTTTACTTTGATATAGTCTGTTTTTATTTTTAGTGTTTTACTGGTATCCTCTGTCCTATAGCTTATTTGCTGTTTTTAGCTGGTTAATTCCCATTTTGATTTTTGATTTTTTTGTTTACATATATCTAACATCTGCGTGTCAGTTCCATTATGTGTTGTCTTATATTTTTGTGGGGGTTGGGGGCTAAGAGACGATTTTAGGATTACTACTAGATTAAGATTTTGCATAGCATTTCTTAGTTCATCTCTTTCCTGACTGTTTAGGCTACATTCTAGCAGGACATGTGGTGTACTAAGTTTGTCTCCACAACTACAGGTTACTGGGTCTTTACGGTTAAGGTGGTATAGTCTCATTCTGGCTATCCTACTTTGGTTGGATCTGTTGGAATAAAACAAAACGAGTTCGTTACCTGGTAGTTCTTCTAATTCTCTCCTGGTGCCTTTGGCTTCCTTTTTATACTTTTCCTCCCACTCTATTTTAGTTGCTGGTTTAAGGGCTATTTTTCTCTCTTCTGCTGAAACGGGTAAGTTTATTTGGATGACGTTAGTGGTTGGGTTGTCTTTTATTGCCATTTTAGCTAGCCGATCTGATTCCTCGTTTCCTTTTATCCTACGTATGATAAAGTTGATTTGGATTCCTATGTTATGGAGTCTATTTAACAAGATTAGAATTTCATACATTATATCCATTCTTTGGGAAGACTGGTTTTGAAGAGCCTGAAGTGCTGACAGGGAGTCAAAGACAACTAGGAAGGATTTTTCTGCTGTAGCTTTCTGTAGTTTGTAGTGCTATCAACCTTAGGGCAGTGCGCATTGCTATGATCTCTGCTGTAAATATTGATGTGTAGTTTGGTAGCTGAGCTTCGATATTGGTGATCTTTGGTGCATAGACTCCTATTCCTGTGAAGTGGAATGTTAGGTCGTGTGACCCATCTGTATATATCTGGGAGTGGTCTTTGTAGGTAGTGTTAAGTTTTTGCCTGAATTTAGTTAGTAGTTTGATAAGCTGGGTTTCCTTGTTGAAAACTGTGAGGTCCATGTCGATCTGTGTTGGGTGTAGAGTCCAGGGAGGCATTTGTGAGTCTGTGCATGGGTACGGGGCATCAATGTTAATGTCTGCTCCTGGTGTAATTTCTATTTCTTGAGCGTCCCTCTGCATGCTTGATTGTGGAGTGGGTTTGCCCGTACGTTGTTTGTGTGCTGTTGTGTGGATCTGCTTTACTGGATGTTTTACGGATAGACATTGTATCTTGTAGTAGAAGTTTGCTGCCCTTTCCTTAATTATTAGTTCTATAGGATTTTGTCCTGCCTCTGCCATCACTGCTACATTTGGGGTGCTCATTGGGACTCCCAATACTACTTTTAGTGCCCTAGCCTGTACAGATTGAAGTTTGGTTATGTAACTTGCACTAAGGTGGATTAATAGAGGTGCTGCATACAGTAATTTAGACATGACATGTGCTTGATAGAGGTTTAGTAAGGATTTAGGATTCGTGCCCCAGCTATTTCCTGTGACGGCCCTCATTAGATTTATTGCTATCAATATTTTGTTTACATATGGTGAACAGTTGGAAGTTTCTGTGAAAATAACACCTAGAAATTGTATTTGGGAGCTATATTCTATGGCTGTGTGGTTTACTTTTAATTGAGGGTATTGCACTTTTTGATTGTGTCATTTAAAAATTATTCCTTGGGTTTTTGTTGCTGATAATTTAAAGCCATTGTATTTAAGCCAATTTGCTACTTTCTCTAGGTCGTCCTGTACCTTTTCTATTCCTAGGTATCTAGGCTTATGTGGGTTTGAGGTTTTTCTTATTTTTACTTTTCCTAACAATGAGATGTCATCAGCAAACTGTTTTATTTTAACATACCTTACACATTTAGGGAGTTCTGCAATCATAATGTTAAAGAGTAAGGGCTTAAAACACTTCCTTGGAGTACTCCATTGTCTAAGTGAACCTCCTTGGAGGTTCTGTCCTCTACTCTTACGTTGATTTTTCTACCTGACATGAAGGATTTTATAAGCTGGACCACTTAAGTAGGGGTGCCTATTTGGTATAGTTTTTGGATCAGACCGACATGCCAGAGCATGTCGTATGCCTTTTCGATATCCAAGAACCTTCACATATGTTCACTCTCTTTTCTGTCCTACAGTTTATTCTCTCTTGCTGTAAGGCCGTGATGTGGTCCATACTGCTGTGCTTCTTCCTAAATCCACTTTGCTCTGGGGGAAGGATTTTATTAATTTCGCAGAAATAGTTTAGTCTGGTTTTGACTATTGTTTCTAGCACTTTTGCAAGCTGTGATGTAATTGCTATTGGTCTGTAGCTAGAAGGAGCTGTTTTTATTTTTCCTGGTTTAGGGATGGGCACCACTGTGGCTATTTTCCACTGATTTGGGAAGGTTCCTTTATCGAGTATTTCGTTAAATAGCTTTAACATTGGGTATTTTGTGCTGGGATGGCTTTTTGGAGCATTTCATATATAATCATGTCAGGGCGTGGAGCTGAACTTTGCTTTTTGGACTTTAATGCTCTTTCGAGTTCGTGCATGGAGATTTCAGTAGCTGGTTTGCAAGGGTCTTCTTTGTTAGATGGAGGCATAACATTTCTTTTTGTTGTTTCTTTGTGTATTTTGAAGCCGGGGTCTAAGTTTGCATTTGAGCTGGCTTCCTGAAATGTTTCTACCAATAGGTTTTCTTTTTCTAGGTTAGTTTCATATTTCTGATTGTCTTTGATCAGGGTAGGCATGGAAGCCCTTGGGCCTTGGTTGAGTCTTTTGATATTTTTCCAGCTGTTGTTTAGGCTTCCACTAAGATTTAATGATTCCGTGAATTAATGCCATTCTTCTCTTTTTGCTTTTAGTATTGTCGCTTTTGCTGCTGCCTTAGCTCTGACATACTCTAGCCTATTGTCAACGTTTTTATGTTTTTTCCATATTTTTAGTTTTCGTTTTCTGTTACTGACTGCTGTCTCACATTCTTTGGTCCACCAGACCTGGTCTGCATGTTTGTGTTTTTTTACTGTTTTTGCCTGCTGTTGTTGATTTTATGGCTGAAATTATGTGGTCTGTCAGGTTTTCTGTTTTGATGACTATTTTATGTTCATTTAGCCATACGTTATTTAGTTCAATTTGAGCATATTGTTCCCAGTTTGTTCGCTTGGTATTTATTTTAGTCGCATCTTCCTGTGGTCTATCCAGCACAGCCTCAAGCATAGTGATCAAGATTGGAAAGACGGTATACATGTATTTTGCACAAACCTATTTAGGTTTTATTCTGATAACTTTACCCACAACACCATAAAATATTAAAAGATCGTGATGAAGCAGACTTCACAGAATTTTTTTTTAAAGAAAGATTCATTGTATTTCAAATGAGAGCAGAATTTCTAGTTATAAAATCGTAAATTATGCATAAATTATGCAATAGTTATGTTTCTGCAGAAAATTGTTAATTATAGGTTATGGCGATGGCTTATTGAACTGGTCCTAGTATTCTAATGGGAAGCTGAAATAACTTCCCTGTCTTGAAGCAGTTAAGCATCATTTTCCTTGCAAGATTTAACGAAGTTTTCCGATTAGTTTCGGCGTTTAAGTGAAATACAGCTGTGTTTCTCACCACGGTTAAATAACAAAAGTAATAAGTATTAAATATTTTTGACATCTACATATTTTAATGCTTTCTGAAAACAGCAATAAGCAGCATGAGAAGTTGGGATGCTAAGCAGCCTAAAAGACAAAAGTAATCGATAATGAGAACGATAATAAATGAAGAGGGAACCCATACGGAAGGGTATGTTCCATAACAATGACAACGTAAGTAATAAATATGTGTAAATGAATGTATGTGGAATTAACTTTCCATCGAAACACTTTACTGAGAAAACCAACTTTTCAGTCAAAAACGTAGTTGGAATCCGTTTGAAATGTTTTTCAAGTTTTACTCTAATGAAACGTCTTCTTCCAACTGAAGTTTCAGTATTTTTTTAAATGAGACTTTTGGTTGTACATGTCTTTATTTCTTCCAGTCCAATGGAGGTGTACGTCCATAATCAATCATCAATGTATCGTATACATAGCCATTGATAAGAATGTCATTCTCTGTCTTTATTTCAGACATTGCAAGAATGAGTTGCACTATTGATGATGAGGGTCTGAAATGCACTCTTCCTGAAAGCTATGAAACTGTTGACATCTTTTCTCATCCTTTGGATTCAGAACAAAGTAAGCAACCCTTTTGCTCCCTCTTTTCGAATACCTCAATTGTGCCTTGAGTCTTTTTCTAGATGTCCTTGTTCCTCCCTGTCCCATTGCCTCCTCTCACTCACTGACGCTCGCTCGCTCTCTCACTGACTCACTGCTTGCCTGCCTCCCTGTCTGTCTGCCTCACCACTCGGTTCGCATCCATTGAATAGGAGATATTGGGTTTATTTTTCCCTCCTCAGCAGGGGCTCTAGCATGCTGCAGTTCAGTCTGTAATGCTAAACCACCTGATGAATAAAGATCCGTCTGAAAATATACAGATAAACTTGGCTAAGAAGGAAAAAGAGAAATGGGATTGTAATCGGTACACACCAGCGGAAAGTTAGCACGCTAATGTGTACGTCGTTTTACAAAATTAATTTAGGTTCGGGGTAGAGGCTAGCTCTTCACGCACACAGATTCTCTCTCCGCTGCCTAAAAAATAAAGAAACAAATACACTCTGTAACGTTTTATCGGGTGAGCTGTTGTTTGTAGTCCCCTAAAGCTAACCCCCCTTTTCAACCAAAAGGAACACGACCAGATAATTCAACATATTTATTGAACTATAAACATAAGAGGGATAGCAGAGGAAGGAAAGAGGTAGATGAACAAATATGTAACAGTGTGTGTGTGTGTGGTAGCAGCAGCGTGAGTTATGTTACAACTCTCCGAACAATATGAAATACAACTAGAGTACAATTGAACTAATACGTAAAACGTAATATCGTAAAAACTACTTGCGGTGGATATATAATCCAATCAGGAACAGAACAGTCAATCCAATGTTTGTTCACACTCAATAGTGATCCGCAGTAGTAGTCCGTACAGGAGAAGACGGTTAAAAACAGTAGACACAGTTCGCAGGAACGCAAATGTTCGGTCTGTAGAGCGTAGACCCAGGAAAGTCTGGATGCAAGGTCAGAGGTGAACTGAAGATCCAGTTACGCCAAGACGGAGATTCACAGAAGTTCGACCTGGTCCTCGCGTGGATATCCCGAACGACGAACAACGCAATATACAGTTCGGTTAGGTGCCCTTGGAGCGAATGTGCCTAACCGTCACAGGAAAACTCCTTGTACCTCGTAGATTTCAGATCTAGAGGAACGTCCACACCCAACTAGTGGAAAAGTTCTCTTGTCCGCACACTCACAGTCTACTATTAAACTGGCAATGTCGAGTTGCAGGAATACAGAGATGTAACACTGTCTGCTTACACAGCTGGGTCATCTATGGCCCAACAACGATCTTGCCTCTTTCCAAACTCGAGAAAGTTGACAAAATGCTTTGTCGTGAAAGCCTACAAAATCTTCCCACAACGAGAACTAGCAGATACAGATAGTCCACACTTAGATTGATTGCTATATGGGATTAGCCTACAGCGAGAAACGTATAGCAACAGTTGACCGTTAGAGCTACACAAAACCATTAACACGTCTTCACTTCTCGCTGCCTACCGCCAAAGTCCCAGAAAAACGTTAAACTTCCCCTGGAATCTCTTAGTTTCCATGCCTACCAAATTTACTTTCTTCTCATTGGATGGAGAAGACCGAATCTTACGTGTTTTGTTAATGAAGAATGACGTCTTTCCCTTCTATTACTACGTAATTTTATGCGTCACAACTTGTCAACTCTCTTGAATGAAAGATTCAATAATATGAAACATACATTAAAAGGAATATAGTTTTTAAACAATAGCGCTGGAGAAAACCTTCCAAAACGTAACACACTCAATAACTTTTATTCTCCTAACGATCTAAACCCCGGAATAAAAATAAAGTGACTGGTAGAAAGAAGAAGGGGACAAAGGAGAGAAGGGAAACAAAAGGTGGCCTGAAGTAAAGACCGACCCAACAATTAATTTCAGTTTACAGCATCAGCAATACATAAAGCTACTACGCCAACATCAACGGAATATGCAAACCACACAATGGGGGAACAGACCCATAGGCGACCACGTGGTGGCCAAGATGGCGGCGTCTTAGCGCCTCAACACGTGCACGGGACAAGCAACCTAAAATCCAACCAAATCTACATCATCCCAACCCATCCCGATCAATATTCTATTTCCATATAAAGGTTAAACAGTGAAGTTTCTCATGTGAACAATATTTTATACATTTATCGCCGATAAATTCACTGGGAAAACTCTGCCTCTCACTTCAGCCACACTACAAAGGTACACATTCCCCCCTAGTACAAACTGAAGGGGGTTTTTAATAAATACAAAAGAACTTGTCCACAGACAGGGGTTTGTCTGTGGGACTATATTTTCACTACTAAACTAGTATTTCCCCAAGCTGGAAAAGCCGCAAGGGGAAACAAATCTGGTAACTGTTGAGGGAGTTACAGGATGTTAAACAGAAGATGCGAATATCGAAAGCTGTATTTCAGTCAATGACTCACCGCCTTAACCATTTGGCTACGGACCACAACGGCAGGTTCTAGCGATAAGAAGTTGCGTTGTTACGTGCCGGTTACTGCAACTCCTTATGGTTAGAATGAACAGAACGCGGCGGAGTGCTTTGTAGCTGAATGGTTAAAGTATTGGTTTTTAGGAACTGAAAATTAAGTGCTCCAATCTCAGTTGCAAATTTTTTCTTTCTTTTTTGGATTTGGGATTGGGGTTAGGGGTGACGTGAGGTTCTTCGTACCTTTGTTTCTTACGTATAGGTAATTTAGCATTGCCGGGTGCACAGTACCATGCTAGAGGCCCTTTTTGGAAACTTTAGTATTTAGTAGATGCGACCCGCCTGCCTCACATTCACTCAGTCTCTTTTCGACTATTTTAACCAAAATCTTAACCCTCACATTCACTCAGTCTCTTTTCGACTATTTTAACCAAAATCTTAACCCTCACAAGTATATCCTAATTTACACTGAAGTTAGTGTGTCCAGTGACAGTACTCTGGTTAAGTTTGTCTGTCGTCGACTTGAGACAGTGTGAAGGACAGAGTGTGTTAACAGAAGATCCAGGATTACCGGAGCATTCCTTTATATCCAGCATTAAATGCCAGAAAAGGTGTGAAATTACCGACTTGCAAAAAACCGAAAGATCCGGACTTTGGAAATGCATGCAATTTATGTGCGACCTTCTTGGATTTATACTTTGGATTCAAATATATTCAATACCCATCAGACTGAAAAGCACTAAATGTTTTCAAAGTTAAAGTAGTTAATACGTATGATTTGGTTTGGTGCGTAAATATGTGAGGGGAAGCTTGAAGCTTGTGTGTGTGTAGGGGGGGGGGAGGGGAGGAATGATCGAATATGTCCTAATCATCGAGATCTGGCTGGAAGTACAGATACCAGGAACACGTTAGGTTTTCAGAATCATAGCGTGTAGGGCTGATCACAATAAATTATTGTTCTAATCGTAGAGCCTAACTTCTGGTTATATGCCTCGGCTGTAGTATGAAATGGAGGGGAAATAGAAGTGAAAAGTAAAGGTTCATCTATGAATATACAGCTAAAGTATGTTGTTGGAAGATTTGCCAAATAAATAACTCGCGTAATACAGAAAACATCATGGAAAGCTGCAAGGATGCAACTGACAATAGGACGTTTGCATGGGTACACTTAATTCTGCCTCTTTGTCTTAAATCTGAATCTGTAGTTCTGTGTTAATTAATAACAGAGCCTTCTCACTTTTTTGGCACAGGAAGCGTAGGTAACTGTGTGTGGCTAACAGAAAAGTACACCTGCACCGTCGACAAAGGCTTTGGTTTCTTACTGAAAAATGTTTCACAACTACTCCTCACACTGCCCGACACAGTGAAAGAAACTGAAAGTTTCATTTGTCAAGTGGGAAACGATACCAAGGTCGCCTGTCAGTGGAATCGAAAAGGTAAGATCACAACAAGCAGTTATGTACTTTTTCAAAACTAATTTAGATGTTTACAATCACAATCCTAATGATTGGACACGACTGCTTACCGACATTGCTCTGAGGGTCGTCACCTCAGACTTCACGACTTTGTAGGTGAAAAGGACGGTGTATTTACCAAGAACGTCTTGTCAAGAGCGACAATAATCCGTGACTGACAAATGCATGCTCCAACAAACTTCCTGTAATCTAACCTCGATTACTACGCAAATAATATTATTTGCAGACTCTGCGTCTAAAGCCCCAATCAGACAGAAATTCCCCCTCCCCTCGCTGGGCGGGTTACAGGGAAGGTTTTCGAAAATTGATCATTAGCTAACACTATGATTGACGACAGTAAAGCCCCTTACACACCCATCACACCACACATACTCCATATCACGGACAGGGACAGGGACAGGGACAACTAGTCTGGATGTGGAAGAAAGGAGAAGCTCTTAATCAGTACAATCACTTCAACCACCAGGCGCATCATTGTTTGAACACGTTAACGCTTTATTCTGCAGATATGTAGGTCGAACCTGTCACGACGGGCCGCACCTTAACTTACTGGGCTCGACTTCTCCAGAATTACAGAACAAACTTTTATGGTGATCTCGTAAATATAGAATTAATTGAGCAATCGTCACCAAAACCTTTACTGCCTCGGGTCAATGGTTTCTACACCAAAGGGTGATGACGCTGTGAAATAATGTGAATAACTAGAGATATCTACAGAGGGAAAAGATTCTCATACTCTTACACGTTCGCTCAGTCTCACACAGACAAAACACTTCTAGCTCAAGAGCCCCCACCCTCGTAAAAGACACAACTGCAGCGAACCTTTATTCAACATATAATGCATACACTAACTGTCTTGACAAGATCAAATATATCTACAGATTATTTACAGAGAATCACCGAGCTCGTGTCTAGGGTAAGACACTGTCTGATTACGTCATACCACGAGGAATCAGACAATGAAGATAATCAAATTAAAGCAAGAGAAGAAATCACACTGCAACACGGCCTATGATCCCGCTATATATACCGATTCAATAAGTGACTGACAACAGAGCATCTACTCTTGTCCTTACTGAAACAACTGCTTAACCGCGATACACAGCTCTGAAGCTGTTCAACGACCCTACACTTCACTCTAGTTCCTCTTGGCGTTCGCCCGGCCACTAGCCTTTGACGTCTCCTGTCTCTGGTAGGATATAACCACCTAACAACCCGAGTCCCAGACTCTAAGATAGTTTACAGCAAGATTGGTACAGGCAAAACTAGCAGCCACTTACTCGTCTGTCTCGCTGACTTGTGGGCGAAATACTTCCAGTGTATTTGGCGTGAGTACCAGAGGCTTTGCTTTTCCGATGTCCCGGCTAAAAATGGCGAGGGGTCGAGATCCGTGGGTCTACTCGTGTCCGCTGTCTTTTTGGTCCTCCCTCACTCACCCTTTTCCCCTGCTTAAATAGCGTGCGCCCTCGCGGCCAGAGTTCACAGGAACCACCTTAAACCAGCTTAAACCAGTTCTGGCCGGCCTAGGCTTGAGGAAAGCAGCTACCCACGCTATGACGTAGCGCCCGCCTACGAGGTGGAATAGGCTAAACTAGGGGTGACATGTGACAGAACCCAATCTAATCGCTGCCGCTAAACGATTACTGTTAAAAGTAGTCCGTCACAGCTGTGGTACCGGGCACGTCAGCATTGTCACCACTTCAGGGATTTCAAAACCAATCTTCTCAACAAAAAAATGGACCTAATACTCCCACTTCTAATTTTGTATTGTCATTTTCCGATAGAGAGCGTAAACAGTCAAAATTTATACTTATGATGCTCACCATCCTTTTTCTGCCTGTAAACTGCACGACACTTGTGCAAGTTCTTTTCAAGACAAGTTTAATCTACTAGGAAAATACGCTCAGACACTAGCTAAGAACGCATTTAAGCCTGATCATCACATCTTTCCTTTTCAGTAAGAAGAATAAAGCACGCCCTTTGCTAAACATAAATTATTTCTGCCTATGTTAAATGTTATATTCATTATCCTATAAGGTACGGCTGGCTGAGAAAAGCGATTTTGAGCAGACCTTACCACTTTGCTGAAAGCTTAAAGATCCTTTTGTTTGCGCATCCTGCTGCACTGATGCTGATTCCTGATCGGCCTGTAGTGAAGCAGGAATCAGGGGTTGAAATGACAGCTTTCATCTTTTTTTTCTCTCTCTCCGGGGTCTGCCCCTTAGATATCACCAACCCAACACCACCCACAGCCGAGGGCGAAGGAGAACAGACTGGTAAATATTTACAGCTTTGTTTGGCTTATTTTGTATAAGTCCTAGGGATCCAGTGCAATACAGTGACATTCTTTCAAACATTTAATTCTAATGTTAAAAAGTTATAAAATACGGATTAAAAACAGTACTGTAATTTAATACAAACAGATTAAAGCAGACACTATTGGGAAGAAAGTAAACGCTACTTGAACTGGGAGGTAATCAAAAATACAAATTTTCTAAATTTCTTTGTCTTTTTCTTAAGTTTGCATAAATTAGTTTGTGGAACCAATGTATAAGTTTCTTCCGGCAAAAAAAAACCCTTCTTGAAACGAACTGTTAAGAAAATATTTTATAAGTCTCATGCAGCCTATATGAGATAAAAATCTAATAAGATCCGAAAATAATTGCTACACATAAATTTAACTAGAACAGTACACAAAACCAGTGATAAATTAAATGCTTTAAAGTTTGAGTCATTAGAATTATTATATTAGATCAAATCAAAAAAGCTACTTTTAAAAAAGACATTTATATTGATATTTTGCCCTAGTTATAGTTAGTGGCAATATGTATGATAGTATTACAAATCTTTTCTCTTTTGCAGAGGTCATTGTCTTTGTAATCTTCAATTTCATCATTACCATCATTGGCATCATTGGCTCTGTCTTGTGGAAAGGCTACAAGAAGAGAAGTAAGAAAACGCTCGTCATACTGGTAAAGGTCAAGGTGAAATATCCAGCATGATAGTGGGGTTGAGGGCTGTCACCAAAACACCTTCTCCCCACTGTGTTTTCTTGACAAAAAATGGGAACATGTCGCAGTTAAATCAATCACGCATATCGGGTTGGTGATAGTTAAATCAACGAACTTTCGTGTACCCGTAAGTGACATCACGGCAGACTTTCTACCCCCTATTTCGTTGCGCTGAGTTGAGACGAATATTAATATACCTTAAGAGGGTGCGTTCGTACAGACGTTGAACTGAATGAGACCTTGAAAAAGTTCGTAATATATTATTTATTCAGTCAAGATGTCGCGATTCATTGAATAAAGTTGTCTACTGCTAACGGGAGATTTGTTTTCGAGTTCAGTTCGTACCCAAACACCTCACCTAAGTAACCCAAAAAGTATAGTAGGGTTTGGGGTTCATTACGCCTAAGACATGACAACGACCATTCTTTTGCAAGTTTAAATCTCAAAATATTTGAATGAAAATAAGCGTTTAAAACAATATTTCGAATCGTTTGTAAGGGCCGGGCTATTTCGTGAAATTGATTGAGGAATTAGTTAAGGTATATAGAAAAGGGTTTTAAAATACTTGGCAAATAATCAGTGCTGTAAATGTTCTGGACTGAATGTCTCTAAGTTGTAAATATAAATAAAATAGTACCCTCTGGCGCGAGACACTAATGCCCTCTGGCCTATACACAGACTCTCCTCAGTCTGCTAAACAATTCCCCTTCCCTAGGGGACTTCTAGCTGCCCTGACTAGGCAAACAGGACACTAGGTAGATTACAATTGCGTGATACTTCAGGCCAAAATCTTTGCATCTCAGGAAATCACTCTCCACGTCTTTGCTCTTCGATGGTTCTCTTGTGACTGACGGATCGGGATGCTTTCTGTCCACTCGTTTTGGCGATCGCGTGGACACGTGCCTATCTGTGATTGGGTGGAACAAGTGGTGTGAGTGTCTGGTCGTCTGCAGAAGCTTCTAGACCTAGAATGTTCTACAAGAAAAGTGCTTGGTTTGCATGTCCTTGAGCGAATTTGGCGCAAAAGGGTGCGAAGCAGGTCATGTCACTAAAGAGACCTTGGTACTAAAATTAGAATGCTGGGTTCGTAAGACCTTGAGCGAATTCGGCGCGAAATCTACACGCTGATCTTAGAAAGGGCGGGAAATTAGTGCGTTGGGGTCAAGTTGTCCTAGATATTTATGTATAGAAAGTAGAGAACGTACTGATTAAAAGAAAGCCCTTTAATAAAAGATTGTGTGTTGTATGCGAAATGCATGGGAATTTACTACAACTTCTGATTGAATGAACGAATCTGTGTTTAACAGGGCTGGTCTACTAAACTTGCGACATTATAGTAACAACAGGAGACAGTGAATGGAGATGTCGGCATTTTGTAGCTAAAAGCTTCCATTTGCTTGTCATGGGAACTCTAGAGGGGGTCGTTTCCGTGACAGTCAGCTGCACGCTGGTCTCTTACAGTCCCTCTGCCCGTTCGCCCGAAGTACAATACAGGTCTCTTCACCTGGCTGTCAAAGGAACTGTCCACTCACTCGGCACGTTCTACCGGTTTTCCGTTCACCAGTAATGTGGATGCCTCCAGGCAGTCTGATCAGCGTCAGCCTCGCTCTCCTTCTAGTGCCGACCCAATCCACCTTCAGTGTCGCGCTGGTCCCTGACTAATGTTGGGTGTCTCGCAGGACTAATAAATTCGCCCTGTCATGGGGCTGATCTGTTCTCTCTAAGCATTTGCTGTTGATTTGGAAAGGAAAGTACTTCCGGCTCACCGTGATTTTGCACTGGGTGGGGGGTGGGGGTAGCAGAGAGAGGATTTGGGAGAAGGAAGGAAAGAAGGAAGGAAAGAAGGAAGGTGGGGGGAGGGAAGGGATATTCGGTTGTGTGTTCTGCACTGGTGGTGGCTACATGAAGTCCTTGTTGGTCACTTTCTCTGGTGCCCTGTCCTTGCTGACGGCTTGCGTGGTGGAGGTCTTGCTACTCAACCCTACTGCCGCCCCATTCCTGCATTCAATTTATCTCTACCTTGAAGGTCTTACATGTGTTATTACTTTACTTTGATATGTTTTGCTTTTACTTTTATGCTCTGCAGTCTACGTTTGTCCTATACTTTAAGTGGCTTTACCCCCTTTTTAATTTTGTATTTTGATTTTAAGTTCATGCCTCCCGAAGCACGGCTGAGCTTTCGCTTTTATCCACCCAGGGGACCAAAAGAAGAGGGTTGATGATATCCAGAAGGCTTTGGAGGGATCTGTCCTTATGCAGAGGGCTTTGGCCAGGGTGAATGACGGTGAGTATATGTTAACTGCTACTT
This sequence comes from Lanistes nyassanus, assembly GCA_004794575.1. NCBI lineage: Eukaryota > Metazoa > Mollusca > Gastropoda > Architaenioglossa > Ampullariidae > Lanistes > Lanistes nyassanus. Next base: position 29,652 of record SMGT01009390.1, read on the forward strand.
CTGTTCTGGCTACCTTGGTAGACAAATCACAACAGGGCAGAAATCTGGGGTTTGTATTTGTATATGTAAACTTTTTCGAGCAGGATTATAATTTTGTTATGGAGCCAAAGAATACAAGGGCTTCAAAGAACGGTTCTGCATATGAGTGTGGACACTTGTTTTACATCCAGTTTTGCGTTCGTAAGGGGGAGAAAGTACTTAATGAGGGCTGGGGGTGGTCGAGGATGGGTCACACCTAGAATCCATGGTGTAATCTCCTCTGCCAATAAGACCCCCACTCGTGACACATCCCCTCCCCGCAAAAATGTAGCCCCCGCTAATAAATGTTGGGTCAAATAATTCACCACAGATGAAGGGTGTGTCAACAGGGTTCAACTTTCAAACACAGTTATTTAAAGAACATATCCTGAATTATTTAGAACTACTTCTTTTCACAACTTTTTAATATGTTGCATCATCAACTATTTACATTACAGATACATTCACCACCTCCCTCCGCCCCTTCTGCTAGTCGATGCTACCACCTTGCAAGGTGACTCGTCAGGGAGCAATGTTGGACTCACATCCGACATTTCCATCGAGTCCGATGTCTCGGCTGTTTCCCTACCGCTGAGATCATCTGCGCCTATGTTTTCAGACTTGTTCTGATAACCGTCAGGCCGGGTCAGCCGTGCACCGCCTAGACTTATGACCAGTGCACTAATGCTCTGACTAACCAGAATGTGGTAGACGCCCATCTTTCTAACGAGCACGACAGTTGAACTTTTACCAGCCCCGCCAGTATTTACCAATTCCATTCTGGAATGGCCATGCCAGTATACTTCGTCATCTTTACAGATGAGTGGGCTACAGGATTGGCTACTACTGAGTGTATTCCTAACCAGCAGGCCGGAAAAATCTGCATTTCGCACAGAGTCTAGCTTCTGACCAGTGTCATGTTTCGCTGAAAGACTTCCCAGGATCGAACCCTCTGCAGGGTTGTTCATTCTGTGCCCAATGAGCAGTTGAGCCCCCATGTTGTAGGTGGTCTGTCTCCTCTACAGCTGGGGAGGACGATTCCTCTCTGATGTCCTGCGTTTGACGAATGTCAACCCTGGCTACGTTCGTCTGAGGTAGTGGGTGGTGCGCTCCAGGAACACCCAATAAATGACTGTCCCCCTCTGGTGACGTCACTCCGTGACTCCCTGCTACAATGCGGACATTTGCTCCTCTTTTCATGTCGCCCAACGCCGAGTGACCGACTGGTGACGTCATCATAACTTAATTTGGGGGTGCTGGCCCGTTGAGATACACTTCAGTGCCAGAGGGCGCTGAAGTCATCTCCGCCTCTGCTGGCCTCGTGGCTTGCGGTACTGCAGTCCCACCTCTCCGGGTGGCAGCTTTCTTCTTTTTCCGTTGGCAGCCCCTCCTCCCCCGCTCCACATTTCTCTGTACGCGGGCCGTGTTTCGTCAGCCCCGGTTTGTCTTCCGTGCGAGTGACAGGAAGCTCTGCAAATTGCGTCAGACACGGCATGTCCGTCCGGGCGTCATCCGGCCCTCCAACGCTTTACTCTGCTTCATGACGTCGATTTGCCGGCAGCTCATCTTTGGTGGGAGGTGATTTCTCTACCTCCCTCTTCAACCCCGCCTCCATGGTACCCTCGTCCCCTAGGGGTGGGTATGGCTGCAGCACCCGAGGTTCGTCGCTCATTTGAGTGACAGGGAGCTCTGCGAATGGCGTCTGACCGGGCAGGTCCATCAGCCCGTGGTCCACCCCAAACAGCTGTTCTGGTTGCTGATGTGGATCATCGTCGTCCTCCTCCTCCCTCCCTAGCTTTCGAGCTTTTCTCTGGATGTCCACAAAATAAACAGAGTCTCTCTCAGCCACCCACTTGGCAATCTCCCGGCGCACATACTTGTTGCGCAGGCCATTTGCAAACTGTGCCGCCAGGTGAGTGTCGGTGATAGCACCGCGCTGCAAGGTGTTGGCTCGTGCTTGCATGACGAGTAGAGCTTGCGCACAATCGTCGACCACCTCTCCCCGTGCTTGCCGCTTGTTGTAAAATGTGGCGATGATGTCGACGACATCCTTGAGATCGCCATACGCGTCTGTCAGCACGGCCGAGATCTTGTCCGGGGTGTCAATCTGGTCCCGTGGCAAGATTGTGATCCTTCGCCTAGCGGGTCCCTGCAGAGCGCCGATGATGTAGGAGCATGCGCTGCTGGTGGTCACTGGGCTTAACGACAACGCCAACTCTGCCTCCCGCACAAATTCCTCCACTGACTGTCCTGGCTCTGTGGAAAATCTCGGCAGCCTCAACAGGTAATGTGGAAGCATTCTGGCGGTCTCGGGCATGGTCCTGTCGCTCTCCGTCGCCATGGCTGTGGCTGTCAGGGTCCAGAGGGAAAGATGGAAGAAAGAGCCATCCCACCGCTGCCACCAAATGTAACAGGGTCGAGCGGTAGCGGGTTTGTTACTTTCGCAGTTGTGGCAATGGCTCTCTCATCCTACCACTCTGGACACAGCAAGAAGTCGCCTTTACATCTTCATGAAAACTTTATTCTCTCTCACGTCACTGTGAGAGTACAGCAACTCAATCCTTGCTCGAGTGACTAACTCGAAGCTCTGACTCTCACTCAAATCCGAATCAACTGACCGCGTCTACTTTTCCTCGGTCGTTTTACCCACGCTCCCCGCACATTGTCGCTGACCTTTCGCCCTCGCCTCCCGCTGATGCCCGGTCTCCTCGGCCCTGACCACCCCTCTCTCCCTAAGTGGCCCTACCCTTCCCTAGCCACCTTGGGTCAGGGACTGGGAAGACACAGATACCCTTTGTTTCATTCTTGAGTAACAGACGACCAGTAAGGCGCATGATGTAACTTCCCACGCGATGCCGGCTAGGGGAGTTCAGGGGCCGGCTGGGGGGTTGTGTAATCACCACCCGGCTACAACAGGCAGGTCTAACGGTGACGTCAGCACCGTCTCTTTCTCTACCGTGTGGTCACAAGTAGCACTCCTTTCCTCCTGACATTCACCTCTCCTTGAAGTCAGCTTCTCTGTGGTGACGTTTTCCTTCCCTATCTCCACTACTCTATTTCACCTTTGAGGAGCTTCTGCTACGGGTGTGGAGGTTGAACTCTCTCCATCGCCGACTCTCTTTGAACCGGGAGGTGATGCGTTTCTATCTTGGAAACCACACCTTTCCGCCTCCCCCTTCATCGCTACGTCATGTGTCGTCACATGCGGATACTGTAACTGTGACGTCGCGCCTGTCTCCGTTCCTACTGTGTTGGTACAATTAACTCTTTGGCGACCCCGCAGGCGGATTTCAACCGACGGCCGACTGACAGTAGAGGCTGCGCAGGTTGAAGCCATCCGACAGATTCAAAAATTTGCAGCGACTTATTTAGCGGTATAAGGGAAGTAAACTTTGTATCATTGTAAAGCTCTATCATCGCTTGTTTCCCCTGCACTGTCTAAATGAGTTTCGGAAACAGTTTCGGCTTGCCAAACGATGTTAAGTGCAGTGGCTGACAGGTCTACTTCCGTCATTCAAAATGGCAACACGTGCGAAGAGAACCTTTCGTCTATCTGCGGCCCTGAGTTTGTGAACTTCAAGGGTGGAATTACGTTTTAATTCAAAGTGGAACCATTCACCAACAGATTCAAAGTGGAATACTCCTGATAACTGGATTTATTTACCTGTGGGAAGTGGTCAAGCAGTGAAACCTCCTTTTGGTTCAATTTTTTGTGTGTGCAAAAAGTGACTACATTTGGCACCAAATAGTAAGGACTATTTAATATTTCTAACTAAAAGTGTTGTTTGCATTGGAATGTAGAAGAATAGATCTTTCTAAACATGTAAACTAGATTAGTGTGCGTGTGGTAGTTTTTAAGGAGTATTTTTTTTAAAAACGTGTAAATCTATGCGGCCTCTATGGTTTCTACATAGGTCTTAGTTGGGTCTCCAAAGAGTTAACAGCTCCTTGTGTCCCCCATCACGCCTGGCAGTGGACTGCTTGCTGGTGACGTCATCTTTCTCTGTCTCCACTGATCTCTCCAGGTTCCGAGGAACATTTTCCACAAGTAGGGACGTTCAGTTGTCTTCATTGTCGTCTGCTTGTGTGGGCAGAGGCGTTCGTCTCCCCTCCACGCCTATTGCTTTGCTTTGCAGGGATGCAGAACTCTCGCCTTCGCCCCCTGCTTCCGTAAGCGGGTGCGACGAACCTACTTTTTCGTTCAACGCCTTTGACGCGGGAGGTGTTGCGGGTCCCTTTCGGTAGCCGCACCCTTCTACCCCGCTATCATTGCGTCAGCTTTCGTCAGGTTGAAGGGCCGCTGGTAGTTACTGGGCTGTCTACAGCAAGGGAGCGCGACTGCCGCCGCTGATTGCTGTCGCTGCTCTTCTGCAGGCGTTGGACCTTCTCCTAGCTCCACTGATGGTACAGAGGTGGTACATTGCGCCCCTGTTTGCGCACGTGTCTCCTTGACTTCTGCACGGTGCCTTACAGGGTTGGGTCGCCCACTTACTTTGTCAGTCCCTTTCAGTGAACGCTGGCCGGAACTGAGCGTGGGATTACTAGCAGGTGTGCGCTGGCGTTTCCCCTTGGCACTTTTCTTAGCTTGCGGGCAGTTACGTGAGTAGTGACCCTCCTCACCGCATGTACAGCATGACATCGACTTATCTGACTTCTGGATTTCGCGCTTCTCATGATCGTTATTGCGGGCTACTTGGCAGCTTGTCACAGCTGACATCACGACGTTCCTCAAGTGACCCGTCCGACCCCGAGTTGCCATTATTTTTCGTTGCTTTTGCACGCTTTCCATTCCTCCCCCTACTGCTGCTACTGACCCCCACACACGGTTTCCACGCTGCTGTTTGCAAAAGGACTGCTCGCCCTCTTTCATCCTCTTTCTTTGCTTCTAAAGCCCCATCTCTAGCAACCTAGCCATATGCTCCTTTCCATTTTTCTGCATCCTGACTTCAAATTTCTTTACCTCCTCCTCTCCTTGACCCACCAGACCCCAACTCGTGACACTTCTCTCCTCTACTCTAGCGGTAGTGCGGTACGAACTTTAAGCTGTTCACTGGAGCTGTCAACATAGATCACACGCACTGAAGTCACCTCGGTCGTGTCACAGACCGTGCTATCTTACACGTCCGCCTCTGGGGTGGGGGTGGGGGGGTTACATCACTGCTCAGGAGGCGCTAACAAGCCTGGGAACATACAAAACAAAAACCCTACGAGCACGCATTACTATAGTATCATATTTTCGCAAAATACACATGGTTATAAAAATATAGAAAAATCTCCCATGGAGTATTTGGCCTGCCTCCTGTCAGGGCAGAGGGTTTCTACACAAAAATCAGGCCACACTCTCAGCCTTCCAGCGCCGATGAAGGGCTCTGCTCGGGTGTCTGGGCACTCGCAGAAAAGTCCGTCCGTCACGGTCCATTCAGGTCGTCGGCACTTCTTTCTCAGGGTCAATCGTCCGCTAACTCTCAAAAACTGCGCGCGTCTCTTCCTACTCCTGCGGATTGACCGTCTCTCAATAATCTAAAAATAGCGCTTAGTAAAAGCTCACACTGACTAGCCTACTCAGTACGCGTCGTTGGTTTTAAGGCACATTTTCTTGGTAGTCTGATCCCCAAACGTCTCTCTGTAAAATCCGCAAACATCCTTGTCTGCCTTCGTTTTGTCCAGACTGTACTGCAACGCCTTGCTTTCTTGCTGGCTGCTCTCACTATATTATCCAAAAAGTGCAGAAACCTCAACACTCCTCTGCCAGACTTGTTCTCAAAGCTCGTAAATATGACCACGTTACTCCTCGTCTAAAGACTCTTCACTGGCTCTGTGACACGCCAACACAGTCCAGTCCTTCAAACGCGCCGTCAAATCGCACTTGCTTATGCAGTAACTCCACTAGCTGCTCCACTCATCTGTTTGGTAATTTAGTACTGTACTGCCACGTGCCTTTATGTACTCATTCTGTCAGGTGCTGTCAGTCTGCCCCATGCGAGGTGGGTACCGCACGATACAAATCCTACAAATCACACACCACTCGCTCACTCTACCTTACTCTCACCAAGCGACCAAGGGCGTGTTCGTCTTGCGTACGACTTCTTATAAACACAAACAACGAGACGATGTAGTTTTCCTGAAAAGGACCCGGTCTTATTTATTAAAACTACACGCTCGCACTCGCTCACTGATACTCACGCCCTCTGGCGTACACAGCCGCTTCCCACTAACTTCCACAGATCACAGCGCGTGTACACAAGCTATCTTACTAACATCGCGACTCTGCTCGCTCTCATCTGTCGAAAATATCACAACAAATCGACTGCGGTTCCTTTCCTCGCGTTTTACACAGAAAGTCAATTCTTCACAATTGATCAATCGCCTAAGTCAGTTAATCTTCCCAGACACTGTTCTTAAAGTATCTGGTTCTCCTCTACCTTAAGTGTTGTTCTTAAAGCTATCAAAGTACTATCCACAAAGGATTTGAAAGTGTTGTCATACAGACTTACTATCAAAAATAATTATCCACAAAGGATATCAAAGTGTCACACAGACATACTATCAAAGTAATTATCAACAAAAGGTATCAAAGTGTTGTCACACAGACTTACTATCAAAGTAATTATCCACAAAGGATATCAAAGTGTTGTCACACAGACTTACTATCAAAACTAATTATCCACAAAGGATTTCAGTGTTGTCACACAGAATTACTATAAAACTCCTTATCCACAAAGGATATCAAAGTGTTGTCACACAGACTTACTATCAAAATAATTATCCACAAAGGATATCAAAGTATTGCCACACAGACTTACTATCAAAGTATCTATCCACAAAAGATATCAAAGGGTTGTCACACAGAATTACTATCAAAGTATGTATCCACAAAGGATATCAAAGTGTTGTCAGACAGAATTACTATCAAAGTATCTGTCCACAAAGGATATCAAAGTGTTGTCACACAGAATTACTATCAAAGTATCTATCCACAAAGGATATCAAAGTGCTGTCACACAGATTTACTATCAAAGTATCTATCCACAAAGGATTTTAAATTGTTGTCACACAGAATTACTAAGTATCTATCCACAAAAAAGTGTTGTCACACAGACGTATTATCAGGGTTTTTGTTTTGTATGTTCCGAGGCTAGTCCGCGCCTCTGGAGCAGTGACGTAACCCCCGAGAGGTGGACTTGTAATAGAGCACCGGCTGTGACACGACTGCAGTGACTTCAGTGCGTGTGACTTATGTGGCGACTGACTTCCAGTGAGCAGCTGGAAGTTGTTACCGCACGTGAGAGATCTGTTGCGGGAGCTTTTGTAGAGATCCTTCGTAGATAGACACTTCGTGAGAGTAAGTTTTGTAAGTCCACTTTGATGTCCCTTGTGGGTTCTGACGAACAAGTCTGTGTGATGCAATTGATATCCTTTGGGGATTTTGATGAACATTAAGTCTGTGTGACGCAACCTTAGTATCCTTTGTGGATAGTGAAGAACACGCAATCTTGATATCTGGTGGGAATTCTGATGTGACAATTAGTCTCTGTGTGACGATGATTTGATATCCTCTGTGGATTCTGTAGAATATTCAGTCTTAGTGACTAAACTTAGATATCATTTGTGGATTCTGAAGAGTAGAAAGTTCAAGTGACGATAGTTCGATATCTTTTATGGACCATAGTGAACAGTAGGTATGAGTGAAGAAACTTAAATGCCCGTTGTGGCTTCTAAGGAACTTGGATAGCACTTTGGGAATTACGTCGGATAATATATGTGGCAAAAGCTTGGTGTCCTTGGAGATACCAACTATGGTTAATAACAAGTCCGTGTGAGACTTCGAAATCTCTTGCAGACAAATAGTTTGACAAATTTTAACATCATGTTGTAGGAAATTGCTCGAGATAGTAGGACAACGATAACTTCTGGAAACTTAGTGAATAGTAGGTTGTTAGAATCGTGAGTGTTTAGTGGATTTTAGAGTTTGTTTAGATGAAACAGTTGAACTTGTGTGAAGATAGAGACCGTGGTTATTTGTTTGAATAAGTGTAGATGAGAACGAAGAGAACCATAAGTGAGCGAATAGATGGTATACGTGCGGTGATAGTGAAAGTAGTCGGATGCCGCCGTTTGCACCAGCGTAATAAATGCGTGAGTATCAGAGAGCGAGTGCGAGCGTGTAGTTTAATAAATAAGGCCGGGTCTTTTTAGGAAAACTGCAACTTTTCGTTGTCTTGTGTTTGTGCGGAGTCGTGCGCAAGAAGAACACGCCCATACGCCTATTGGTCACTTGGTGAGAGTAAGGTAGGTGGCCGAGTGGTGTGTGACAACTTTACTTGATGGTTTTATTAAAAAGTGGTTTTACCCCCCCCCCTTTTTAATTTTGTATTTTGTTGATAATTTAACATCTGGATGAGCGTTTATTGCCGGTGTTGTTAGTTTAATTATGTATTGCCTTTCCTTATTGGGAGGGTTTAGAGAGGATTTTAGATTTAGGTCGATATGGAAATTGTGCATTGTTCATCCCTCTCGAACAACGGCTGAGCTTTCGCTTTTATTCACCCAGGCACCAAGGAGAAGAGGGCTAATGACATGCAGCTGGTTCTTGAGCTCATTGACCATATCCGTTCCCCTCCCACGCTAGCTGAACGGGTGAATGACGTGGAAGACGGTGAGTATATCTAAACTCCTACCTCAGTTCTCACTACCTTGGTAGACAAATCACAACAATCTGTGTATGGACTGTTCTGTGATTATACATGTAGTAACCTTCAACCATTCTGACAAAGCATTCAGTGTTCAGTATAAAAATCTGGAGTTTGTATTTTTATATGTAAACTCTTCGAGCAGGATTGTAATTTTGTTAAGGAGCCCAGAGAATACAAGGGCTTCAAAGAACGGTACTGCATATGAGTGTGGACACTTGTTTTACATCCAGTTTTGCGTCAGAAACCAGCAATGATAGTTTTAGTTCTCTTTTCTTATGTTCAGAAAGATTTTTTTCAGAAAACCGTTTTCTTTTTATAAGCCCAATATGCCACTTTTTGATTTATTGATTTTATTTATTCCAAACTCTGTTTCAATTTGGAAATTTAAGTGGATTTAACATACAGTTTTTATGTCATGTCTGATGTAGAAACTTGAGTAATTACCTTAATAATAATGTCAAGGAAACGTGCCATGTAACCTCAGACGCGTTAATGAGTCCGCTGGTCGATCACCCTGAACAATTAAGAAGAGTTATTTTTAGAACTCTGAGCGACGGTCAACCTGTGTGTTTGGGGAAGACGCGCTCAGTTTGAAAGTAAATGGAGTGTCGACAATGAGAGAGCCGTGCAGACGGCATGACGGACAATGACTTAGCGAAAGAAGGAAGAAAAATATTACGAGCGCAGAACCCACATCGCATGGGGCAGGCTGACAGCACCTGACAAAATGAGTGTATAAAGGCACGTGGCAGTACAGTACTAAATTACCAGACGAACAGATGAGTGGAGCAGCTAGTGGAGTTACTGCATATACAAGTGCGATTTGACGGCGCGTTTGAAGGACTGGACTGTGTTAACATGTCTCAGCTGGTAGGGGCAGTGAGTTACATAGCAACACAGCGTGGAAGGAGAAAGTACGTTCGCCATAAAATTATGTCTTCGTGGGTATACGGTGTACAGCTAACAAACGATCATCTGAGGCTGAAAGGAGTTGTCTGGATGGAGAGTAAACTGAGAGAAGATCGGAGAAATACGTTGAAGAATAGCCAGAGAGAACGCCTGCTACTTAAGGAGGCAAAACGCGATTAGAGGGATACACATACACACAGAGAGGACAGGACATGGAGAGTGAGTTAATGTAGGAGGACCACAAGAAGCAGACACGTGTAAACCCACGGACCTCGAGCCCTCGCCATATTAGGCAGAGACGTGAAAAGAGCAAAGGACTCCAGCATCACACGCAGGTACCCGGGGTGTATTCTGCCGACTACTAGACAAAGTAGTTAGTGACTGTGGTTGTGCCTTGTAGGACTGCTCTTGCCATAGATTATCTTAGAGTCTGGGACTCGGGTTGATAAGATAGATGGCTTTATCCTGCCGGAGACAGGCGACGTCATAAGCTAGTTGCCGGGCAAGTTCGCTAAGAGGGTATAGAGAGAAGTGCGGTTCGTAGAAGTGTCTTAGCTTCATAGTTGGTCGTTGAATAGCTTTAGAGCTGTGTATTGCAGTAAAGCAGTTTCGTTAGTGACCAGAGTAGGTGCTCTGTTGTCGGTCACCTAGTGTATCGGTGTATTGCAGTAAAGCAGGAGTTTGAGTAGTGACAAGAGTAGGTGCTCTGTTGTTGGTCACTTATTGATAGCTTTAGAGCTGTATATCGCAGAAGTGGTTGTATTAGTAGTGACAAGAGTAGGTGCTCTGTCGTTGATCACTTATTGATGCAGTTTGTATAGCTTCAGAGCTGTGTATCGCAGAAGTAGTGTTTTTTTTAGTAGTGACAAGAGTAGGAGCTCTATTGTCGGTCACTTACTGTATGTGTGTATAGAGCGGGATCATAGGCCGTTTTGCAGTTTGATTTCCCTCTTGCTTTAGTTTGATTATCTTCATTGTCTGATTCCTCGCGGTATGACGTAATCAGGCAGCGTTTTACCCTAGACACGAGCACGGTGTAGATATATATCTGTAGATATAGTTGATGTTGTCGAGCCAGTTAGTGTTTGAAATATATGTTGAATAACAGTTCGCTGCAGTTGTGTGTTTTACGAGGGTGGGGGCTCTTGAGCTAGAAGTGTTTTGCCTGTGTGAGACTGAGCGAACGTATCAGAGCATGAGAATCTTCTCCCTCGGTAGATTTCTCTGGTTATTCACATTATTTCACAGCGTCGTCACCCTCTGGTGTAGAAACCATTGACCTGAATCAGTAAAGGTTTTGGTGACGATTGCTCAATTACATCTACATTTTACGAGATCGCCATAAAAGTTTGTTCAGTAATTCTGAGAAGTCGAGTCCAATAAGCTAAGGTACGGCCCGGCCGTCACAAAGGGCATACGCTTTAGTCTGTTCGATGCAACGGCAGTGCTTGTATTTTCTAGAGGAGTTCTGTTTACTTGTACATGTGAAGAAAGTTCAGGAGCATGGGTCTGACCTAACAGAGAGAGAGAGAGAATGAGAAAAAAAATCAGACTTTTAGTTTCTATTATGTTGGTCTGCGTTAGGATTTTAAACAATAAGATTTTACTTTTGTTGATTTATTTCAGATTCTACCCTTAGAACATCACTACTAGTACCACCACCACCACCACCACCACCACCACCACCATCACCCCCAGCAGCAGCAGCTGAACTGTGAGTCTGACTTTCGTCCTTCCATATGGATTTTGTATTAAAAACATGTGCAGTTTTATGTATTAAAATATGTGCAGTTTCATGTACCAGTATTACGCAACCAAAAGTATAATGTAGAAATGCTTCTATTGGTGGTTCGTGAGAGCTTTATCTTTCAAACTGTTGGTGGTGCCACGGAGCTCCCTGCTCGTAGTGTTGCTGGATATTTTACTTCATGGACCGTCCGCACAGTCTGGTCTAGTCTGGTCTGGTCATCCTGTCTGTCGGTCTAACCCTTACCTTACTCTATCCATAGGCGAAAGACACGATTCGAATTCTCTGGAGTGGATTATGTAATCGGTACACAATGGCTTACAATAGCCTCGCCAGTGTGTACGTCGTCTTATAAAATAACATTTCCGGATGGGGGTGGGGGGGAGGACAGTACTTTAAACACGCACACAGATTATTCTCTTCCTCTCCACCTAAACAGATTGAAACCCGAGAAAAGGACGACACTTAATTTTTTCTGACAATAGAAAATAAGTAATTTCCCTAACCCACTGTTTACATCATCATCAAAACAAAAACCATTCTAGAGCCAAACATTTTCCAATCCTTGACCCACAATTATCTTGAATAATAACCAACTGCAAACCACTTGTTAAACATGTGGCTGGCAAGTGACTCATACATGCGCTGGACATGCCATAAATGAAACTGTACCAAACACTCCCTACACACGAGTCATGCAGACAACAACATGATTACACAATTGCCGGTACTCAGACATTTACATAGTGTAGTGCAATACCAGGCATAAAATAGAATCAGAACAAGGATTCAAGGTTTGCACTACCTCTTCCAAAAGGAGACACACCAGTCGCTTGCGAGACCAAAAAGAACGATTCTCAATTTTACACCGCCCATCTGAACATATTCTGGAGCCGGGAAGCGCATCGGCGGCGCTTCTGAGTTAAAAACGATCTCACATCTTATCACTTTATTGGATATAATACAACGTTGCAGTGATGAATATATAAAGCTGTTGTCTCTTGTTAAAGGAGACAACATAGTTAATCTATTAACACCGAGTGGAAAAATCTTTCCATATCAGGTCTGCGGTTTCTACCCCTAAAGGCTTGCCTAAGGGAGAGAACTCCCATGTTCCTTTTTACCCTGAAATCTAGAAGACGACCTGAGACACTGATGATCAGAATTACAAATACGAAAATGTAGCTGAAGGGAGCAGGGGGAATGGAACAGTTTTACATAATCTGTAGCTTCTCGTGGAAATAAGGAGGTTGGGTGCGGCATAAAACTGGTAAATAATAAAGAAACGAAACGAAATGTATTCCAGCGAGTCCAGGGGCCCTTCTGGAAGGGGGAAAGTATGTCCAGCGTGAATAAGTATAGTGACTAAGTGGGAAAAATTCTTTAAACCAGCATGGCAAACAGGTTAGTTGTAACTCTTTCAGAAGCTACGCGAGGTTTACCCCGGCAATCGAAAATGACTGGGATAATTCAGTTGTGCTACACTAGTGTCAACATGTTAGAGTTACCATCACTAAAGTAATGAAAACAATATGATTTATGACCATTACCAAGTAATTCAAAGCTCACCCACTCACCCACACGCGCATTCACAATGAACATGCACTCGCACGTAGGCCCAGTTGCAGGCACTTGTACACACGTGCTTACCACAATAGGCACAAACAGGATTAAAAGAAATGTATTATGGGAGAGACAGAAAGAAACGTTTCTAGAGACCTTTTAAATATAAGAAGAGAGTCCAGGAGACTTGGAAATGGGGAGAGTCAGGCTGCTTCTGGTCAATGGACCGAAGCCGGAAAAAGATCAAAGAGCTGATCTTGGTGCAAGGAGTCGAAGACAAAGGTGTTGCTGCAGAAGAACGGAGACTGCAAGAGGGTGCATAGATCTTAAGCAAGTGGCTGAGACATTTCTAAAAGAGAACACCATTTGTAACAGAGAATACCATTTGCAACATAAAAACATTTGTAACAGAGACCAGCTTTGTCTTGCATGAGATTTGAGACGTGAAGCCAGTGGAAGGAAACAAGAAGAGGGGGTGATATGGTCAGTTTTTGTTTTCTTCAAAATGGTTCTAACTGTGCTGTTCTGTATACCGTTAAGGATGGAGAAGGTGGGGTCAGAAAGGTCAGAGAGAAGAGAGTTGTAATAATCAATACAAGACATAGCGAGGGATAGGACGAGCTTATGTGACATCAGGAGAGGTGTTTACGGATTAAAGAACGCCTGGGGATCCGATGACCTCCTAGGGAGATGCAATCGCGAAAACGAAACACGAAACGAAAACAAATGGTTTGAATCGCCTCCAAACAATACCGTCAGAGATTTTCAGAATGTTCGAGGAGTAACTCTCTTTTTCTCTCTCTCTTCGGAAAGTATCCCAAGAGGCTGTTTTGGTAGAAACAGATTGATGTCCATACGGTATCATTTAAGCACACCCTTGTTTTGGTATGACCTCATTAACTCTCAGATCTCAGCGCTGTTAACTCCCAGATCTAGCACTTTAATGACCTTTGGAATTAGGGAGAAAATACCTCTTGGTTGAATCTATATTGTCTTAGAATCACACCATTAAGTGGTTCGATGGTACACGGGAGACAAATCTCTCTCTCTCACACACACACACAAACACACTGGCTGTCCTAATTCCCAAGCTGTCAGTGGAAAAAAGTTTAAAAGGTCATGATTGAGAAATATTGTACCGTCATCCGCAGAATGCAGTAACCTATTCATAATCTCGATGTATTCAACCTCAACGTAAACAATCTGAAAGGTTTTCTTTACAGAGTCAAGAAACTAGAGATTTTATTATGTCAAGTGATCCTTATGAATCGTGCTGACTACAAACATTTCTTCACGCGTCTATCAATTCAAAAGTTCAAGTTTCCATTTCTTCAGTTTTGATGCTAGCTTCTCTTTTTCTTGTTCTTCGGCACAGTGCGTAATCATTAACCTGAGATTTTATTACTATCGAGCGATTGTTGTGATTTGCTTGTTGGTTGGTTGGTTGTCTATTTAAGAAACGTCCTTACGTTTACACTATTTTCGTTGGACTGCAATAGGCCTAACGAGGCTCAACTCCAACTTCTCAAGACGATGGCTTGTCCCGAGTCGTTGACAGAGCACATTAACAACCTTAAAAGGATACTAATCCCGGAGCAAGATGCCCTGTTCAAACAGTCGACTCAAAAACTCTTTCTGACGGGACCACCCTGCACTGGTAAAACCATGGTGCTGTTCCTAAAGGGTGTTGAATGGCTGCAAAAAGGTAAAGATGTCTATATTGTGAACACATGGTGGGCGAGTCGTGCAGTGACCATTTTGTTATATAATATGATGCTTCGATATGTAAGGCCGCAGCAGACAGAACAGAAATCATCTTTTCGGCTTCATCTTCTTCTGTGTGATCTTACCAAGAGGGAGGAAGTGGACAAAACCGTGTGCTTCCTCTCGAAGGAAACAGAGAGAAAAAATCTGTACATCATTGCTGATGAAGTGTCCCCACGGTTCGCGTAAGTTTTTACAACTTGTGGCGTACTGATAACTAATTCTAAGGTACGACGATATTCCAAAGTTTGAACTACCTCAGTGGGCTAGGAACTTTTTTGAAATTCAATAGCTCACTGAAATATTGAAATTCCAGGTTTTTTCTGTTGTTGATTTTCTTGTTTGTTTGGCAGTCTCTTATGGTAACACTTTTATAAAACAAGAGAAAACATTAGGTTAATACAGTGAAACCCATTATTTCCGAATTTTCAAAATCGTAATAAATTTGTCTTTATTTGGGAGGGGTCTCAACAATAAGCGACCATTCCTGCAATTATCCAGAAGCTATTAAGTGCTGGAGGCATTCTGGTCATTAGGTAGGTAAATGCTAACACTAACACTTGCAGTAGTTGGGACCAAATCGATCTCCCGGTGAGCTAGCAGATTACAAGATCGAGGGCATTGTGTTATAACTGAAGAGAAAAATCCGCGAGACCAGCATAACAACGCATTTGTGGTAAAACACTATGTGTACAACGATGTGCACTGATGCATCACTTTTATTAAGCTACAGCCATGCATATAATACAAAACTGAAACTTAACGTAGTCTAAAAACGAAGAACCATTCTTTATATATATATATAATGCATAATAAAGAAAAAAATGAGGACCTAGCGCTTTAAATTATCACAGGATAACTCCAACAAGAAGTACTGGCAGCGCTCAACATAACCGTATAGGTTATTAATTCGTTTCCTTATCCTAGTGAATTTCTGCTCACTTATTTGTTGCTTTGTTGTACTGTTGCTTATGTCTTGTCGTCATTGGATTTGCGTGGATTAATAACAACGATGGAGATCCTTTTGGTTGATCCAAGAATTTACTCCAGTATGTAAAAGTACTGTAAATAGCTCTATTGTAAATAAGCCTGATAAAGATGTTAACATTTCTGTATATATCAAGAGGCTACGTGTTTGGGTACGGGTAATGGTAAGCTTTCTTAGTCACATGCGTCTGCATACGGTTTTGTTGAGCGCTGCCAGTACTTCTTGCTGGAGTTATCCTTTGATAACTTAAAGCGCTCGGTCCTCATTTGTTCTTTATTAATTATAATTTGGACTTTGAGAATTTCATGTAATTGTCCTATGTTGAGTTTGTCTTTGGATCCCAGTTGTCAACACACGCTTAGTGAGCGGGCTGACTACATTTAACAGAGATTCTCTGTATGAACACGTGGTGTACCGAGGGCTAGCTGTGTGAAGACTAGCGTCGTTATAAAGAAAGGAATGGCAGATCTTTTTGAGGATCTGCAAAGTTCCTTTCTTTCGGCCCTCTCTTTGCTACGTGTTTGGGTACGGTAAGCTCCCTTGGGCACATGCGTCTGCATACGGCTATGTTGAGCGCTGCCAGTATCTCTTGTTGGAGTTATCTTTATATATAATGCATTTTAGCAACCGCAGTAATCCTCAACCTTATCTCTTTAATAACAGGTCATACTTCCATAGCTTTTGTGACGTGTTGCTGGAAAAAGTTCCTGATCTTCATTTCTGGGCGGCGAGCTGCTTCACATCCATTGCTCCAAACAACTTCCAAGTGAAACGTCTTACCAGACCCATCCTTTGTCCTCTCAAGTTCGTGAAAGAAGAAGAGAAGCAGGAACAAATCAGCGAGAAGCGAACTATCGACGAGCAGAGTCGGCTTATCGAGCCTGACTCCGGAAACAACTCGCCAGTCAAGCATCTGTATCACAGAGGGGACGGTCACACGGAGAAAAACCTAACAGACTGTTCCACTTGCGGCCAAGAGCTTGCCGCGATCTTGTACAGCTTCCGTAAAGATGTTCGGGGTGTGTTTGTTTTCCAGTTAAACTTTACAGTTTACACATTGATGGTAGAATTATAGCACAAGGCGTCAGCAGCTCATTAAAATTTGAACAAAAAAAACTATGAGAAATGGGCCTTTGAAAAATGTATTTTAGAAATACGTAAACTTTCTATCTACGAATGTAGGCTATCATGCTTTGCAAATAACTTTTCAGTCCCTCGGAACACTCACCATGCTTGACACAACGATATATATGTATATTGTAAATTAATAAATTAGAGAAGCATTCAAATAAACTCCCTGGGCCGAAGAAAATGCACAGCTGCATTCAAGAGTAGGATGCACTTTTCTTAAGCTGTAACCCCTGTCGCACATGTCTCGAACATGTCGAGTTTAGAAATGCTAAGAGGCTGGTCAGACGGTCAAACTTTTTCTTACTTCTCAAAAATCAACCGGATGTAAAATATGATTTGACTGTTTTTTTTAAATACAGGTATAGGCATGGAGTTATGAGTTTGACGGGTGATGGGCGATGAGAGTAATTTTGGCAAACATGTTTCGCAGATCTCTCTCTCTCTCTCTCTCTCTCACACACACACACACGTAATCCTAGTCTCCCAAAGATTTTTTCTCAAAAATTCACCTACTTTCCTTAGCAGATATTCAGTTGATAAAAGCAGCGTAACATTTCCTCGCCTTTATACAATACTCGAGGTAATAAGAGTTTACAGTGAACAGGACGATAACGGTAAAGAACTTAAAAGTAACGAAATAACCTCAGAGCAGACTAATCTAAGAATATGTTGAGTAATAATTTTAATTGAATAGATGTTAAATGTTACTCATTCACATCAAGCATCGCATATACATAGCAAAAGGCACTTGACTGACTTGAATCACTAAAAATAACTAGCTGTTACTGTATAGATTGGGGCCGAGGAAAGTCAAGGTATATTGAGGAATATTTAATTTATAAGATAATTTATAAGATAATCAAATAGATTCTCGCTAAGAAACCATTAAACGAGGCATCAAACTAAAAGAGAAAACAAACAAGAAATAGGTTATAACATAAGGTGTTGTAATATGACACATTAAACATTCACAAATGAAACCAACTAATTTATATTCTGTGAATGTTAACAGGAAAATCGACTTCAGTCCCCTCTTCCAGAGGTTGTACATCACCCTTGGAGTGGAGAGACATGCTCGTACTGCATCCGGGTAAGATCAAAGACCAGTCTGGAATATTGGTGGGTCTGAAAGACGGAGACATCCCGGTGCAGGTGGTGGAGAATCAGAAAGATATTGAGGACGCGGCCGCAGGCAGCAGTGACGTGGTGTGGGTGGCCGATAAATACTCCGTCCTTGATCTGGAGAGATCTGTCGTCATCTGTCTGGGCGACGTTGACCGACCTCACTTCCTGTCCCGGTGGTGCTCGTACTTAGTGGTCGTCTCTAATTAAGTCGAGGCTGTGGACGAGACGGCAGCTAAACATAACTGTCAGTGGACTGAAAACGTGAACCGCTTTGATTGAATTTATTCGCTTTTTTGGCACAGGAAATAAAAAAATTGTTGTTCCCCGCTGTTTCCATTCAACTTTGTCCAGCTGTAATACTTTGGCATTGCTTTAATACTTTGTCCAGCTGCAATTCTTTGTCCAGCTGTAATTCTTTGTCCAGCTGTAATACTTTGTCCAGCTGTAATACTTTGGCATTGCTGTAATTGCATGTGCTTTCACGTGTCGCTTCCACTGAATCTGAGTCTGAGTCATAATCTGAATAACAAGCGTTTCGGTTATCTTTAACTATAAATTAATTCACAGAACAATTATATATATATATCAATTCCTGGCACCGAATATCTCTTAAATTCTTTCGTAAATAATGCTAGTCCACGACAATCGTCTTGACGCCGACCTGATATGTACTTTCACTTATTCTTGTTTTGTGCAACATACAATACTTGTACAATACTATGCCTATGCGTGAATACTTGTTAATGAATCTATTAAAACATATTTACATTATTTTTCTCCGATTATGATTTTAGATTATATCACGAAGCGAGTAATGTTTCCGTGCCGAATGCTATGACAGCAGGTCCTAACCGAGCCTGGCACTTCATCTAGTTGCAGTTGCTGGTTTCTACCAGTACACAATAAACCCGTCGTGCCAATAACTCCAGTCACCCCTGAGACTGAAAGTTCCTCCTGTTGTAGTGACTAGATAGGCATCCTGCGCTACCCTGCTTTTCCCACACATCTTTGGTCCCAGTATCAGTATTTACCGCTGTCAGGCTGTGTGCGTCACAGACTGGTATCAGGGGACAACAAGCCGGTTCTGTCACCAACCAACCCTAAAAGCACCACAGCCAGTGCCTACAGGTAAGGTGACAGTTTGGCTGAGGTAACAGCAGCGAGATATTAACAAAGGTTAACTTTTGAGAGGAATTAAAAGCGAAAGATTGTCTGCTATTTGTAAGCTGCTAATTTGTTGCGAATACCAAAAATGGTTTCATTTTTTAAATCATGAAAAGTTATATTATTAATTGCTGTTTGATGATGAAAAAGTCATTCGACAATAAGAAAGTTTGTCTTTGTGTTTGTGGAGTCTACAGTCGTGAAGGGGAAGAGTTTACCTCCCTTGATAGGATTTTGTGATCATTCTTAGATTCATAAACATTTCTTGTACTTGGATTGCGGTTTTATTGGCTGAGTTCTACGGGCGTTTCTATGTAGGATTATGTCCATACGTGAAGGTGCACATAAATTAAAAAAGGCAAATAGGTTTTACGACCTTTTTTTCTGACCGGAAGTGCAAATAGGAGCGCTTGTGCCACCCACCCCCAAGTAGTACCACTTTCACTTACAAATCAGCATATCCCAGCTGGGATGGGATGGAAATTTGTTATATGCTGATACTAAAGAGGATAGCTCGATACTAGATTAATATGGATTTACGTGGATTAATAACAAAGCTGGAGATCCTTTTGGTTTAACGTTGATTCAAGAATTTACTCCAGTAAGTAAAAGTACTGTAAATAGCTCCATTGTAAATAAGCCTGATAAGGATGTAAACATTTCGACAGTAAATATTGCAAATAAACCTGCCTTTAAAATTTTTCAGCTTGTCCCTGTCACGCATTGTCAGATATTTAAATGGTTTTAATCCATTTTATAAAACTGTTTTTGTTTATGAAATGGATTGTACATAACATGCTAAAATCACACAGACACTTGCGTTTCAGTAAAACCTTTAAGTATTTATTGCAATTTTTCACTGTGTACCACATGTGGAACAGCGAAAGGATATATATGTACATATACTTATGTACTATGTACTTAGGGAATATTTGCTGAACGGAAAGCAACTCAAAATGTCATTGTAGCATGAAACTGAAAGAGACAAATCATCACATAAGGAGAAAGGTACCTTGGCTGTTCATGATTTATTAAACGAAACATCAAATGTTCTTTGAACAGCCATTCATATTACAATTGATAGGCTAGATGGAAGTATGCACAGTATTTGATGTGGCAGGAAACAAGAAACTTTGAGCAGAACAGCGTGGTTTTCTTTTCCCAGTGTGCACAGCGGTGTTATTTTGGTTTTGGATCATTGGTTAAATAGTGGCCATGGCCATTACCCCTGCTATTTGCTGTAGGCGTCTTATTCATTGATAAAGGCAGTTTTTACAGGGGCATACCTAACTGCTGGACAGAGCAATGAGCTTGATGTAGACCTTCACTGTGTGCCGCTTAAAGCCAAGACAATCCATTGATATTTGTTGCCACACTGGTTACATTTGTACAGAAGCCATGGGTTCAGCATCACAACATCCACAGCAAAAGCGAAAAGTGGCTAACTTTGTTTGATCTTTAACGCGATCTTGGATGCAAGGAACACTCTGAGAAAGGTCAATGCTATCGTAACGACTGAGTTGTCGTTCCGGGAACACATTCAGACATTGTAATTCGTGTCAGTCCTGTAGACAAGAATCCTTTCTTGTCTTTTCAAAGCCCTTAATGACTTGTAGAAATGATTCTTTCGCTTGTCATGCTTTTTTGAGAGATCTCATATATTCTGTCGATGATTTTTTCTGTCTGAGAGTGTAAGGAATTATTTTCTGATGTTCGTTTTCTGTCATGGTCCGTTTCAACGTGCCTTTAACAATTGCCATGGATCAAGCAACGTAGATCGAAAATGATAATGAACCAAGTGAGTGAGATGCCTGTGTCAGGAGGGATGATGTCTGAAGGACTTCTGTTACTGGCTTAGACATAATCTGATTAAAAGGCTAGAAATGAAGTTGGATTAGTGTTTTTTTTTAAATTCTGCAAATGTTACAAAGGAACAACATTAATGCAGTTTTTATCGATTGTGCATTGAATGTTGGGATAGCAAAGCCGAAGAAGATGACTTTATGAATTATGAAATATGATTAGGAAAGAAAGCAAGCCTTGTTTTAATGCGGCCTGTAAAGAAAATGTAAGTACTTTCTTAAGGGTAAGCATAAGGCTTTGATAAAAACACCAAGAGAGAACTTTCAGCAGAGAGGAAGAGAGTTACCGAAGGTTTACAAAAAAGTGTTTGAGAAAGAATTTTAAGAAATATTAAACTTAATTCATAACTTCGTAAATTGCAGCTACCGACTTGAAAGTTTATCGTAACGTGCATGTACTAAAAGAGAAAGGAGGAACATAATCTGTTCAAAAGTTGCTAGCTGTAATTTCTTCTTAGACATATTCTAAGATGTGAATGGGAGTATTAATGATGTGGGTGAAATCTTTTATCTCAAATTTACAGAATGAGAAAAACACTAGATGGCTGAAAGTATGAGAGCTTCTAAAGTGAATACTTGTATCAAAACTTAAAAATAACAAGGCCTGCGGTTTGGATAAACCGCGGTTTGTGAATGGAGTTTGGAAGACATACGAGGTGATGGTAAATCTCATTACTAAACTTTTATTTTGGTCTCAAAAAGTAGCGTTGTTCCGAAACATTGGGCTCGGCAATTGCAGTGTTTAATAGGACAAGGAAACCACCGGTGATCTAATAATTATCCAGAGGATTACAATCCTTTCTTGATTTGGTACACTGCTTAGAAGTGTGTTGACAAAACTTACGTTGAAAACTACAGTACAGTGGGAGAAAAGCAGGCTGGCTACAAAAATGGATATTTCACTTTAGATCATTTGTTAACATTAAACGACATTATTGATATTCTACTTTTTGAAAATAAACATTTACATTTTTGCTTCATATGAAAAAGCCTTCCGCAAAGCCAACAAAGCATTCTTGTGGCAAAATCTTGAAATTCTGGTATGAACGGTGGCTATTTGTGAATATGTATGCTGACGCAAATTTGTATGTCACTGCTGATGGAGACTGTTTAAGAGGAGTTTGCCAAACAAGTGTTCGGATGAGACAGGAGGAATATTTGATATCCTTTCATGTTTGTCTTATTTTGGAATGAAATGACAAAGTAATTTTTAATTTGTAAAAAACTGGGGAATAACAGTGGTTGCGAAAGCATATGAAGCTAATATGAATGAAACATAAAAGAAAAACAAGTGACTGCCGCTTGGAGGATAAACCCAAATTAAATGTAAAACAAGGGAACTGTACCAAGCTAGAAAGGGACAAAGACGAAGACAATCTACATGTTTCGGGGCACTACCCCTTCATCAGGACGACACACAAACGACGAAAAAAACGACGAAAAAAACGAAAAGGAAAAAGACTTATCTGCAGTAGAAGTGGCGCGTAAGCTGCATGGCAGGAGAAAGACCAGGGGACAGTGAGTAAGAAAGGTTAATCGTAAGGTGGGTAAAAAGAGGGGCAGCCAATCGTAAAGGGGGGTAGGAAAGGGCAGAGAAGGGTGGGGGTGGAGAGTGGGCGGGGAGAGAGAAAGGGAGAGAAAAAGCAGTGCGGGTAAGGGGGCGTCGGTGAGAGAGAGAGAGGGAAGGAGGTGAGAGAAAAAGTTAGAGAGAGAGAGACGGAGGGGTGAGGGGGTTAAAGGAAAGGAGGGGGAGGGTCAATGTTTAAGGTTGAGTCCAGTAGGTGCCATGGTACCGAAATGGGTAATGAAGTAGGACTCCATATTCTTACGGTCAGTGGAGTCGCCCTTCATTTTCCAGATACCACAGACCGTCATGTTGTCGGCTGTGTGTGGGGGTGTGCTAAAGTGACGTGCAACTGGTGTGTTTCTGCAGTGTTTAGTGTCAGCTAGATGTTCTGTGAAGCGGGTGTTGAGAGTGCGTTCTGTCTCCCCGATGTAGAATAAAGTGGGACAGAGGGTGCATGTGATAGCATAGACGATGTTGCTGTTGGTGCAGGTGAAGTTGCGTTTGATGATAAAGGTGGTATTGGGTGTGTGGAGTGTTGTGGCAGTGTTAAGGTAGGGGCAAGTGTGGCAACGGGGGACATTGCATGGGGTGGAGGCGCAGGAAGGGGGGAGGGAGGTAGTCTGTTTTAGTTTGGAGTGTACTAGAAGGTCTCGCAGGTTCTTATCCCGCCGAGATGCTAGGAGGGGGAGTTTTTTGAAGAGGTCGGGTTCAGATTTGGACAACCGGTGCCAGTTAGAAAGGAGGATCCTACGTACTGGGAGGTTGTGGGGGTGGTGGGTCAGTACAGCGATCGGCCTTGGTTCTGTGTGTCTGTGGTGGTGGGAGGGTTGTAGTGTAAGTGCGCGTGGTGTGGCGGCAACTTTCTGTCTAGCCGTGTGTAGAAGTCTGGAGGGATAGTTGCGGGCGAGGAAAAAGTCTATCATTCTGTCGGATTGTTCATGGAAGTCAGTGTCGTTAGAGCATAATCTACGGAGTCTCAGAAACTGTGAGTAGGGTATGCTGTGCAGGGTGGAGGGTGGGTGAGATGAGTGGAAATCGAGGTAGGAGTGTGATTCCGTAGGTTTGTAATGGATGGTGCTTGCAAGGTAGCCGTTCTGCAATGTTATGTTGATGTCGAGGAATGTGACAGAGGTTCATGAAATGGTGTAGGTGTATTGAATGGAGGGGTGGAAGTGTTGTATGTAATTGATGTACTGCAATAACTGAGACTCAGGGAGGGAAGTGGCGCCTAGACCGTCGTCAATGTAGCGTCTGTACAGTTCTGGTGTGGGGCCCGTGTAGCTGTTGCGGATGCTATGTTTCAGCCAGCCCATGAAGAGACAAGCATAACTAGGGCCCATTTTGGTTCCCATCGCCACGCCGCTAATTTGGTGGAAACACTGGCCGTCAAACTCGAATGTGTTGAGCTGGAGGACCAACTCCGCCAACCTAATCAGAGTGTGTGTAGGAGGGTGGGGGTCGCTGCGTGAGTGGAGGAAGAAAGACAGTGCGGTCAAGCCATCAGTGTGGGGTATGGATGTGTATAGGGATGTGACGTCAAGGGTGAAGAGGAGGGTGGGTGTGAAGGTGTGGGAGGAATTGAAGTGGTCCAGGAGTCTGAGAGTGTCTGTGGTGTCTTTGATGTAGGTGGGGAGCGACTGGACGATGAGCGAACTAAAAATAATCAACGAACAATTAAGAAATGAGGCTGATGACTACCATCACTGTTCTGCTGTAACTTCTACTGCTGGATGACATCACTGATGATCCTTCTGCCGCCTTCGTAAGCATGACGGCTCATCAGTCCCCCCATACAAGAGGAAACTCGTGCAGGAGAGAGATTTGCAGGGGAGGGGGACGTGTATACATCTTTCTTGATGGTGTAGAGCAGTTTAAGGGTGACGGAGGTTAGGCAGTAAAATATAATGCAATAAAACCCCCATCTGTGTAGTTTCTCCTTGAGGATGTCGAAGAAAGTTTTACTCCACTCCCCCCCCCCCAAAAAAAAAAACCCAAATGGAATCAAAATCTATTACAAACAGCCTGGTTCAGCCATCCTAACTGTAGCCTAATCTGATATGTTCGAGTTACTATACTTGAGAACGTTGTTGCGATTCGTGGCTTCTTAGCACATTGTTGCTACTAGCCAACCCGAGTCAAGCAGTACCTGAGTGGTTTCTTTGCAGTTCGGACCCCTTCGAGCCCCAAACGATGCGAAGAAGTGGCTGGGCGAGGGGGGGGGGTTGCACCCCCCACCGCTAAACCAGTCACCCAGAACGGATGGGTCGCCTGTTATAAACGTGACCGATTGCCGAGTACTTCAAGTACTGTGAAAATAGGATTTACAATC
This sequence comes from Lanistes nyassanus, assembly GCA_004794575.1. Lineage (NCBI taxonomy): Eukaryota > Metazoa > Mollusca > Gastropoda > Architaenioglossa > Ampullariidae > Lanistes > Lanistes nyassanus. The sequence continues at coordinate 54,512 of SMGT01009390.1, forward strand.
TATCAAGTAGATCAGTTTCACCAGACAGAAAGGCAGTGCTTCAACATGCGAAGTGTGCATGAAATGTGTTCTCGCGCGTTACAAATCCACATTTTTTATTATTATTATTATTATCATCATCATCATCATCATCATCATCATCATCATCATCATCATCATCATCATCATCATCATCATCATCATCATCATCATCATTATTATTATTATTATTATTATTATTTCGTTTTGGCCACATAGCCGAACACTGCAGATTGAAAGCAATATGTGGACGATGTGGAGACTGTCACGACACCAGACAGTGCACGAACAGGAGGAATTTACAGGTGTGAACTGTGGGGGCGCAGGCCACAGTGCCAGATACGGAGGCTGCCCGTGTCAAAAGGTGTACCGGCAGGCCAGCAAGATCAGTGCGACTGGAAAAATGTCGTACAGCGATCCACTGAAGGCCTCCAAGAACTCCTACTGGGAGAAGAAGGCCGACAAAAATGCAGAAGCAGCGGCACCTAGTGGGAAACCCCGCAGCGCCTCCCAGCCAGTGCCCACCTCCAGCAACAGAATCCGGTCAGCCCCAGAAAACTGTAACTAACGACAGCACCCAGGCCACGACGACTGCTGACAGTAACGTGGTGCCAGTGGTGGTGACGCAGACTGAGAACCGACCACAGACCAAGAAATCTGACAACCCAGACGAAATAGTGACGTTGACAGAAGAAGTCTTGACACTAATGGATATAAACAAATACATAATCAAGATCACCCAGGACGATAACTTTCACGTCAAACCCAAAATGTCATTGTTAACTAGCATGCTAAAAACACTGTCAGGATTAATTTAATTATCTTTTTGATCTAAAATGGATGTTCGAATGGTGAGATTTATGCAGTGGAACTGCAGGGCACTAAATAGCAATAAAATAGAATTGCTAAACTTCATAAGAAATTGTATACACAGAACTTCCCAAATATAAGAAAGAGATACACTTTGACAAAAGTATAGCAGATTTCAAACAGAAGCTGAAAACCACATACAAAGATCACTCCCAAATCTATACTGATGACTCCCACGACCCAACCATTCATATTACAGGTATAGGAGCTTATGCGTCCAAAGAAGCGGATATCTCAGGTGAACTTCCAAATCACGCATCAATATTTACAGCAGAACTCGCAGCAATACTAGCTGCTCTTCATATGATAGGTATAAACACAGCAAACCCAAAATCAGACAGAGAAAAGCTATTTGTAGTTGTTTCTGAGTCGCTGTCGGCACTGCAGGCGATTCAAAACCAGTCATCAGAAAGATTAGATTTAGTGTACAAAATATTTTCTCAAGTAAATAGACTATAGAATAAGGGCATAAGGGTAAAATTCCTCTGGGCCCCTTCTCATATTGTTATAAAGGTAACGAAGAAGCAGATAGACTAGCTAGACAAGCGATAAAACCAAACCCTAACATAAAGCTTATCCAAATAAACACGCCTATTTCAGCAGAGGAAAGGAAAATATCTATTAAACCAGCGATCAAACTAAGATGGGAAGAGGCCTACAAAAAAGAAGCTAAAGGAACGAGAAAGGAAATAGAAGAACTACCGAGTAACAGTCTAATATTATTGAAAGCTACTAGAACAAACCCGGCAAGAATAAGCAGAGTGGGATTAAATGGCGAATACCACAAGATGTACAAAAATCCACTAAGTTGTAGCTGTTTAACACATTGCACGTGCTGTTGGAGTGCAACCTAAATAGCAAAGAAAGGGAAACCTTAAAGAAGAACTAAACAAATATAAAGTAACACCAAATTTGAAATCAGCTCTTAAACCACCAAAAATAAAAAAGACGGTTAAAACACATCTTTTGTCGAAAACTTGCAGACAGCCGTTAACAGCAACAATTTCCCCACACACACACACACACACTTTTTTTTGGGGGGGGGGGGGGCATCTCACTTCATTTCACTTTGCTCATTTCATGGATCCTGTATATTACGGATTGCTAGCAGACAAACGTCCCCCCCCCCAATCCCTCCGAGCTTAAAAAACCTCGAAATCACAGGAGTCAATCAAATAGTCTTACACAAAATATGCTAATCTCTTAGGGTCGCCACTGCAAACGTTCTTGAAAGATCATATTGCGTATAACCCCCTTCCAGTATACTCACTCCACCCCTCCCCTAACCCCACCCCTTACCCTTTCCCTACCCCCTCCTTCTGAAACATCCCCCTTTCCCTTCCCCGCCCCCGGAAAGGCCTCAGAAATAGATATCCTCATTTGATTGGCTCTGCTTTTTACACCTCCGAAATAGAGCCCGCCTTTTGATTGTCCATCCCCAAGGTTCTAGTTCTGCCAGAATGAGGCTGCCAGAGCGATCCACTTTCCGACTGCGCAGGGTCGAGGTCAGTGTCAAAAGTGATGTGTAAACCTGCGTCGCTCATTGGCTAACAAATGCGGTCACTGTGCAACGTGTTGAATTTAACGAGAAGTGAACCATTGTTGAAGGTGTGTGAGTAAACCTCTTAGCTGTAAACCAGAAAATCAATGAGCTACGGTGAGTCTTGACTAGCAGAACAGAGTCATTCCAACGGCGGACATGCTTCCTCAAACTTCGTTATGCTACATTGAGACGAGATAACTGGCGGATCACTAAGTCCTAACATTTAATTTAGGACACCTGCCTGCGAGAATCTCGGATGAAACAGGTCTTAATTGAGGGATTTGTTTTCATACACAACGGCCTGTAATGAGTGCAACAATTTTCTACCAATGTTATCACTTATACAATTTATTCTTACTTTGTTTATAAACATGCAAAAATGCGAAAACTCATAATGGCCAGCGTTTCAGAGTGTTCATAATGTTATTTCATCCCTTATTAATAACACAATGACTTCAGAGCGCTGGGGGGTTTCTGCATTCTGTCGTTACAATGTTGGCTGTTGTAAGTTCTTCATTCAATTATTAGCATACCGTTTTAGAAGTGTAATGAAAAAAGCTTTTCCATCATTGCAATAGGATGGGGTAAGAAAGTCACCTTGATGGGAAATTGGTCAATTATTTCTGTACAAAGCCATGAAAAGACCTGCCAATATATTGGCACCATTGTCACGGCGGGCGGGTACCTTATCTTATTGGACTTCGACTTTTGAGAATTATTGAACAACTGTTTATGGCGATCTTGTAAAATGTAGATTTAATTTAGCAATCGTCACCAAAACCTTTACTGCTTTAGGTCAGTGGTTTCTAAACCAAAGGGTGACGATGCTGTGAAATAATGTGAACAACTAGAGCAATCTTCCGAGGGAAAAGATTCTCATACTTCGACACGCTCGCTCAGTCTCTCACAGGCAAAACCCTACTAGCTCAAGAGCCCCCACCCTCGTAAAACACTCAACTGCAGCGAACTGTTATTCAGCATGTATTTCAAAACACTAACTGGCTCGACAACATCAAATATCTACAAGTATTTACAAAGAATCGCCGTGCTCGTGTCTAGGGTAACACGCTGCCTGATGACGTCATACCACGTGCAACAGACAAAGGAAATAATCAAATCAATGCAAGAGGGAAACCAAACTGCCAAACCGGCCTATGATCCCGCTCAATACATATGTACAATGAGTGACCGACAATAGAGCTCTTACTCTTGTCACCACTGCAACCACAACTTCTGTGATACACAATAACCAAGCTATCAAATTGAATCAATAAGTGACCACCAAAGAGCACCGACTCTTGTCACTATTGAAACACTACTTTTACCGCAGTACACCGATACGAGAAGCGACCGTTACAGAGCACCAACTCTGGTCCCTACCGTACCAACAGCTTTACTGCAATACACCAATGCGACACGTGACTGATGACCGAGCACCAAATCTTGTCGCTACCGACACTACAGCTATTCTGCGACCTACAAAAATAGCTACGCCACTGCTTCAGCCACGCTACACTCAGTCCCGTCTC
>SMGT01009391.1:6969-22551 GCA_004794575.1 Lanistes nyassanus
GCATCTCCCAAGTGATTGTACATAAATATCTTTAAACAACATACTTTATGTGAAAAGTTGTTACCCCTTATGCGAAACATCAGATTAGAAGAAATAAAATAAGAAAAGACGAATGAGATAAGAATAAACATGGTTGTTTTTGTTTTGTTTTGTTTTGTTGCCTAGCGTTCCGTCGCAGATGAGGTGCATAGCATGTGCTACCAGTCCTAGTACTGTTCCTTATAGTGCTCGGCAGGGCGGCTACTAGACTGACAATTTTCAAGTCATAGGCATGAATTGGCCGGGGATCGAACCACCAATTTCCCATCTCAGAAAATGACGTCTCAACCACTAGTCCACCGAGTCGGTCCAAGAATAAACACGGATCATGATACGAAGCACATGTATGTATGCAATAATATCGGGTCATGGCATAAAGTATTTACCGCAGTAAATCGCCAGTCACATCGTACCACCATGAGCACCACGTGGGGACCAGGTTCTGCCACTCCAACACTTTTGGCCACCTCGCGCATTACTTCCTCTTCCGGTCTGTGTGTGTCGCACAAGCCAGGTGTGTCAGTTACCTGTAAAGTGTATTATATATCACTCACGTCTGTTTAAGGATACGTATAGATCAGAGGCTTAAAGCTGAAGAAAGCAGTTAGTGGATAACGTGTGAATCATTTGCTTTGTGCGATCGAAGCAACGGCTGAAATTTTGTGCTCAGCAGTTTGCAAGGAATCGACAAATCATCACGAAATTTAAGAACTCTGTCAAAGATATAAAGAACTAAGTAAGAAATCAGCACAGGTTCGTTTGTACAAACCTGTAGACCTGCTCTCTATGGCAGAATCACCCCAGTGACAGCACGACTTGGTTTGTACAAACCTGTAGACCTGATCTCTATTGCAGAATCACCCCAGTGACAGCACAGCTTGGTTTGTACAAACCTGTAGACCTGCTCTCTATGGCAGAATCACCCCAGTGACAGCACAACTTGTTTGTACAAACCTGTAGACCTGCTCTCTATGGCAGAAACAGCCCAGTGACAGCACAACTTGTTTGTACAAACCTGTAGACCTGGTCTCTATGGCAGAATCACCCCAGTGACAGCACAACTTATTTGTACAAACCTGTAGAACTCTGCCCTCTATGACAGCATCAGCCCACTGACACTTTTCAGTTCCCGATGACAATCCCCGAGCGACATCGAACGCCTCACGACCCAGCAGTGTTGCCAAGGGAACTCTTTCCAACGCCTGTCTTGCCTAGAAGGATCACTCTCAATTCTTGTGTTTTGTCTTCTGGAAAATAAAAAGTATCCTTTTAATTAAAACAAGCTTGAAGTTGCTTTGCCTTTTTAACAATCAGATAAAGGCGTTAAAGTTAGAAAAACTTTCCATTATAACAACAAAAGGACGAACAAACAAGAACGTTAAAACATTTCGTTACCTTTCCACATCTTCTATGCTTTCTTCTTCAGGTTGAACTGAAAAAATAATTGAAAAAAAAGACTTCGGTAGGATCACTTGAGAAAAATTATATCAGAGAGAGTTATGGCCCATGTTTCGTAAAGCTGCTTCATTCCAATATGAAGAGATCGAGGCGATGTAAATGTAAACGACTTGTATTGCTCTTAGTTTCGCATGAAAAAGCTTCTAATATCCAGCGAATTGTTGGCGCTAGAGACACATCATGATGTCGGCTAAGTCGGACTGAACACAGCACGACCAGAAAGGTAGATTAGAACACAGTTTCGAAAATAGAGAATTTATTACCAGGCCACTTATGCATGCAGTACTATTCCGGAATAGTGGCCTTTTCTGTCTCTGAAAACGCTGTCTCGGCGAACTTGGACTAAGCTGTTAGCTCCTGGGACGACCGAATAACGTAATTATTACCGAATAAGGAGAAGAAAATAAGCTAGTCGGGTTTTCCTGTCATGGCAGGTAGTCTGGAATAAGTAAACTATTCAGCTTTCTTGCATACGCGGCCAAGTTATAAAAAAATAGAATCCAGTGACTTCATACAATTTTCTTACCGTAAGACTGCGCAGTCGTACCCTGACAGCGCTCAGAAGCTTTTTTCAACAACTGACAGCAGAGCATTGGTCAGGGTATTCACTCAACAGCGCCCCAGCAAAAACAGGCTGCACTGTATCCATCGACATGCGTGAAGTCGGCAGCGAAATTGTAGGCGTGGCTTGCTACAACATCGCCAGGATGATTGACGTTAGGGGTTTTCCCAACGGGGATTTTCATAACTAGCGAGGTCAAGGCTAGATTGTTTGCGCAGTACTAACTGCTTCAGCCCGGCCATTGTTCTTTCCTCATGTATTGAAAGCAAGATCAAATTTTGACTTCAAAACTATGAGCTAGAACACGTAGTATGCATTGGTATACGGTTGGGTATACACTCAATTACACAAGCAAACAGCAAATAAAAAGATTTCGCTATTTTTGGAATGGTAATAAAAAAAAATTTCTTATCTCTAGTGGGAAAAGAGAAGATTGCTTCTATTCATTTAAAGTCACAAGTAACATTTAAATATTAAGAACAATCATGGATGATTTTACTTTGAGCATTCAGATTACACACGGACGCAGGACTGAGAGAGGAATCTATGATTAAAAAACGAAAATACAAAAAAAAGAACTTATATTTCTTTACGCGAGAGATACTTCTTGTCTGCCCTAATACCGAAACATTTCACTCGTACACCAGCACTGACAGACCACTACAGTAGAGAAGGAAAGCTACCTGCCGCATCTGAACAAAACAGTTACATACTGATGCGACGCTGTGGAGTTCGTGCAGGCAGGCTAGGCGATCTGGATAACTGCTGTTGTGGAAACAGTCTTACATGTATGTCCGCGTTAATACGTTAACGCGCACATGGTACACAGCCTTTTATTTGAATTTTTGCTCGCTCTGTGAGGAAGATAGTGTGGTAAAGGCTCAAACTTGAGTCTTCTTGTGCAACTAACGTTGTTCCAAAAGCACAGAAACCAATGCCAACGTTGACAGACACGGACATTCCGACCTCACTTAAAGCAACTTTAGAACAATATCACACTAAGAAAGTTCAAATCCAACAGTCCAAGAGAAAACGAGTAGACGAGCAACCAGTTGTAAGCATAAGTTTAATATCCGTTAAAAGCCAATCATGCATTCAGCTTCTGTGCAAAAGAACATAGAAATTACAAATGTTTCGGGCTAAAAATAATTATGTTACCAAAACGGGAATTTTAATTTTAACTTCCCCTGTTGGTTCAAAACTTGAATGTCTTTCTAGTAGCCTAATCAAGGTCTATACGCCTACGTATCAGATTATACTTATTGATGATTAAACTACCATTGTTCTCAAAGTGAGGGTCTGTGGCTTATATAGTGGGACATTAATTTCAAAATTATAAACGGACACATAAATGTTGGATTGAATTAAGAAAGGTAACATTTTAAGAAGTCACATGACGGAGCAACGCGCTTTCAAGATAACTTCTGTCGCTACACCCACAACGTACGAGCCAATGGCTTTCAGAGCAGGTAGGATGTACTTCTTCGATATGCTTCTCAGTGTGTCCAAAAATCCAGCATCCGCGTTGTCACTGACAACGGCCATCCTCATTTCTTGCCGAGCTATACCTCACACGACACGCCTTCCTGCTGTTGTCGCTGCAGCACTACGGACTGCATCGCCTCGCTGTACTCTTTGACCATGTCGTTGGTGAAATACCTTCCATTGTTCTCCTCAACGAGCAGCTGAAACCAGACGGAAAACAATTGTCATAAAAGCGCAGTCGTTATCAATCACTCCTGCTGGGGAAAAATGTACTGTAGTCTTGCTAGAATGTCAGCCTACCTATGGTGATTGTGTGTATATTGTTCTATCCCGATGAAATCACTCCAGCTGGGGAAAAATGTACTGTAGTCTTGCTAGAATGTCAGCCTACCTGTGGTGATTGTGTGTATATTATTCTATCCCGATGAAATCACTCCAGCTGGGGAAAAATGTACTGTAGTCTTGCTAGAATGTCAGCCTACCTGTGGTGATTGTGTGTATATTATTCTATCCCGATGAAATCACTCCAGCTGGGGAAAAATGTACTGTATTCTTGCTAGAATGTCAGCCTACCTGTGGTGATTGTGTGTATATTATTCTATCCCGATGAAACTTGAAACACAAACATAGCGGCCAAATTTCTCAAACGCATTGCTATGGAACGTAAGTATCGTTAGACAAGAAAAAAAGTTGAGAATCCTAGATGTTAAAATATCATATCCTCTAAGAAAACGTTTACGGTAATTGTTTTAAAGGGAGTCTAACCAGTGCTAAACCAATACCAATAACGATTATGATACTATTAGTTAAGACGTTTCCAATAGTTACAGCTGGTGTCTAAAGCCCCTGTAGTGCACAAACGCGCCTAATCGGCGACCGAATTGCGACCCCCCTGCCTAGCTGGCAGAAACGCGCCGCGAGAGCCTCGATTTCGCTTTGAAGGGGTTTTCCAGAATGCTGACGTCAGAAAGTGATGTCGTGGTAACTATGGGTCGCGTGTGCGCTGTATGCGACTGTGGCAACCACTCGGGAAGCAAATGCGGCGTTAGCATGCAGTTTTCCACCTCAAGAAAGTCATTAACGAAGACTTTGAGTAAATTTTGTAAAGAGGACACGGCAAGACTTTGTGCAGCCCACGAAGTACCAATGTATTTGTGGGCTTCACTTTACCGAAGACTCCTTCGAGGATCAGTATAATAGATCCGGAGGCTGAATTTTAACAGGAAAATGTGTAGCTGCTTTGTCCAAACATTCGCCGGCTGCTGTTGCCACCCCAAAAATTTCATCGACTTCGAGGGAAAAGAGGATCAAAAAAAGCGAAATGATGAAGGTACAGTAGTAAATCACTAAATAAATCTGCAAATAAATATGTTCGTTTGTAAACAGGTTGGTAATTAGGGGTTGGGGATGAAAGAATCAAAAAGGAATATTACAGCAGGAGGTAATGCTAAGCATTTACATCTAATGAGGATCAGGCTGTTCAAAACAATAGAAATCTTTTTAAACTGTTAAATATTTAAGTTTCCAAACGGGGTTTTATGGGGTATTTTCCTTCAAGTTGCCAAAGTGAGTACATAAACACTTAAGGTGATTTTCATGGCTGCTTCAAATAATTTAATGTCTTGTGCCATATGCAGCAGGTAGCTTTGTCATCCAACAATCCATTATGGAAGGAATATAAATTTAAACTGTAGGAATGTGGTTTACATTGCAGGATCTGGATATCATAAAGCGTGTGAAGATGCACTTGAGTGATACTGTGCAAGAGGCAACATGCCATACACTGGGTATGCAAGATCCAATCCCACAGTGCAGCACCAGTGTAGATGATGCAAACATTGCATCTAATGCACCACCCAGCATCCACTGTGATGCTGTAAGTGAAGAAAGTGGGTCATCTTCACCTAATTTTAAAGATGCCAAAGTAGGCACACACAATACATGCATTCAACATCACCGTGGTTTGATGGCAAACTTGAGACCTCATAAGCCTAGCAAAGGTAAGTTGTATTTAAGTTGATAGCCCTGTGTGCAAATATTGCATGTGTTTTTATACACAAGGCACAGCACATACAATTTAAGAATAGTAGTCATGTGGCTGTAACATTGTATTTATTATTGTAGTGGATGTATGAAGTTAACAGTGTGGGGTAGGATTGAGTTCTTCTAATTAGTATTTTGTTCACCTGCCTTTTCAGAAATACCACTAGAGGAAACAATACTGTGAGTTCATACATTAATGGTAATCATCCATAATGTCACTGGTCTATTCTCCAAATTATATTTTCTAATCCAGATTACATTGTCTGATAAAATAGTCTTATGAAATACATGTAGTTCACTGTTTCGGTGAGTTGTGATAATGATTACAGCTGTCACCAAGAAGCTTAACCAGCTGGCCAACAAAACCAGGATGGAGAAAGTTGCTTTATGGAGCAAATCTACATTGGGCACCAGATGGTGATAGTGACACAACGATGGCAAAGTGGCTCAGTCTGCTCAACTATGTTGCTGATAGGCATGAAGGGCATGACGAGTTACTGTTACGCCTCAAATCAAAATGCCACTCCATGGGCAGCTCATTCCAGTCTGTGAACATTGACCACTGTCAGCAGACAACAGCAAAAAAACTTTGGTTTACACGAGGTATGGATTTTATTTAATAATTTTTTTGTAAGTACAGCATGCCATACAACCATAACATTAATCCTAGGACTCCGATGAAAATGGTGAATCTGCTAGAAACGAGTGCACATCGAGCAGTTTAGAAATGAATTTCCTTGAATTAAAAAAAAAATTTTCCTAATACATTTATGTATACAGGATCAGAGGAGTATGAAGCCATCTGCCAAGTGGTGGAGAACAAGTACTTGCTGAAAGACATTCGGAAACTTTCACCAGTATACCAGACATCTGGATTGGAGTCTTTTCATAGCCTCATCCTGCATTTCTGCCCAAAGCACACCTCATTCTCCTGGCTGGTAATGTACTGCAGGTCAGTGTTCTTTGTTATGCACAACACACAGACTGAGCAACACATCATCATTCTGTGATATGTACATATAATTTGGTTGATGTGTCCATCTAAATTCAGTGATTAATAATGGTAGCAGCAGTATGTCATTTAGAAAATGTATCACAACTTCTGTTTATGTCTCTTTTCAGACCTTTTTGGCAGCAATGCACTTCAACGAAAATTCAAGCCGAGAAGAAGAAAAAGAGTCCGACGGGAAGCCAAAGATGTCTGTACACTTCCCAAAAGCCAAAAGAGGGGAATACAGCATTAAGATAGTGAAGAAGCAATGTCTCTATGGTAAGGACTCATAACTGATCCTTGATCATTTCTATTAGGGTGGTTAGAACAGAAGGCATCCAAGCCTGAAGTAAGCAGCAGCAAGCATAGCTACTGGCTGGAATGGTGGTAGTGTGCTGCAGCACTCTGGCCTCAGTCCACCCAGCTGTACAAATGGGAAGGCCATTATACACTTGGGAAAGAAAAGGCAAAGATGGAAAAAAATTCCTCACAATCCTGGCATTTTAAAAGTGGTTTACTCCAAACACTCTACACCCTAGTCACCTTGATGGGACAACCTTTATCTTTAACCTGGTCAGTTATTTTGTAATTATGTCAGGCTTGTAATGGGCTCACATTTGCAAATGATGCGTTATAAACAGAAAGTCTCATGGATACTCAGATTCTCATGATTAAGAAAATAAATTCACTTTTTTGGGTTGTTTGCAGACTATGCTGCCAGTCCTGCTGCCCTTGCTGCTTCACTACCACCAAGTTTCATGAGAAGCCGCCTGCACTGGCAGGTGCATATCACTGAAGACCACTGAAGACACGAGGGCTACATACACCGAGAGCTACATACACCGCAAGATTTGCAAAATCATAATGTGAAAAACAGCTGGTACATCAGTAATGATGGCTGATATGAAACACTTGCAAACGCCATTCTTATTCTGTTAACAGCACATGGTGGTAATGCTGTGGCCAAGAATCCCATAACACCATCTAACAAGCTGTCTGTATGATGTGTAGCGATGTGTAGCGATATTTTCTGAAAAAAAGAGAAAATGCCAGCATTCGTTTGATAAGCATCAAAGCAAAATGTTTGTGTTACATAATCCAACAGTGGCACACTATATCTAAGAGGAAAATTGAAGCCAAAAGGCTACAGTTGCTGCATATGATAATGCACAGCATTCTAAACACACTAGTGACAGAAGTATTACATTCAGTACTCTACATGTATTTTATACAGTACAGACAAATTTGTTGCTTAATAAGATTTAAATGCTGGAACAATAGGTATTGGGATTCTTTTTGGAAGGTTGTATTGTCTACTATACTTTAAACAAGCTAAGGAACAAACAGGAAAAGTTTACCCATAATTGCTGTGCACTTCAATTCTATATCTGGTTTGTAATTCTCTTGAAAACATCTCTAGTATAACAGAAATGCTTGATTTGTAGACATTGTGTATTACTTGTACATATTAAAAAAAGCAATTCATAACTGTTTCTTACTCTTCTTGTGTTGTGCTTAGATCTCCATGCTCCTGTTTAAATTGTAGACTGTCCTACATAATAATTATAAAAAAAAACTAAGATTTGGAGGGTTAAAATAAGTTTATTTAAGCATAAGAAAAAGCGGGTTAATTATTTGTATAAGACCTTTGTTGGGTGCCAACATGACTGATTCCTGAAAGATGTAGAAACTAAACAGCAAGCTAGATATGTGGTAAAAGCATGCTGTATCCAGTGAACCAAAGGCTTTCACAAGTTTCAATTTGTTTTTAAATGCAGGAAATTGGTTTTATAAAGTGATAAACAAGAAAAATCCTAAAAAGGAACCAGTGTTATTGTAATAAATACACACTGGTTCTGCTGTGTTGTCAGCATGAAAGTGTAGAAATTAATAAAAATATTCAGTAAAGGAATCCTATCCTCCTGACATTACAACACTGACAGTGTCTGCCTTGAACACAGTGGGAAAAGAAAACAACCCCAAATCTTACAAATGTTTAAAGCTTTGAATCTGTCACTGTTGACTGTGACTTTATGATCATGCCCAGGAAACAACACAGAAGGCCACTACATTTAAAATGTTCTGAGTTTCAAAACTAACAAATAGGTCTGAGAACTAAATTTTATAACTAATTTCATAAACAAGCCAAAAATTTACCTATTATCCAGCTCTTTCTTCCATATCTGTACAACTTTTCTGCAGCAGCAGCTCTCCTCTTGTGTAGCCATTGAAACACTGTAGTCGCATGCACACCTATGCATGGCATTAAAAAAAGCTTTAAAATTCAGCTCTTACAGACTGCATTATTTTCCACAGTGTGTTGCTGGAAGCATATACTTTATGAGGTGGAATCCATAATATCTGGGCAACATTTCCTATATCAGACACATTATTACTACAATTAATATTATATTACTAGGGTTATGTCTATCGTGTCAATTACATCTGGTCCCTGAGTCGATGGTGAAACAAAACCAAATAAATACAGCAGGTACTAATGACCGATGGATTACAATAAGATTGTAACGAATGTAGTTTTGTCGTAATCACGCACGTTCATCTTTTTCATGCGCTCGATGAAAACAAGTCGGAAAACGTACGCTTAAAAATAAAGCTAACTGAAACATGAAAGTGCGTTGTTATCGAACGGATTTTTAAATCCAAACCTTCTTGAAGATACTCGATGGTTTTACAAAAATTTATTTTTAAGAAAACAAAAAATCAAGTACCGAAGACAGTAAAAGCATTGAATGATTGATGAAGACGAGGCAGAACGAGTAAGACTTACCAGTCTGTGTTGTACTTGTTCAACCGATCAGCCACACTGTCAGGCGATTCCGCAGCCGAGGCCGATTGAAAACATGACAGCGGTTCAAGTTGATAAGGCTGCACTTCGATGTGCCTAAATACTATTTCATTTCCGATTTCTTCATCGCTGGAACTGCCAGAGTCAAAATGCATATTCCTTCCCGCCTCCCTTCTTTGTTATTGACTTTGAAACGTCACTTCCGGAATCCCGCGAGCTCGTGTTATTCCGCGCGTTGCTCGGTAATCTTCGGAAAAAGAGCGTCTGAAGCATCTTTGACATCGATTTGTAGCAGCGGGACGGCGGCTTTGGTTAGAGTGATACATTTTTAACGAACTATAGGCAACTCGCTATCGAACAGCAAAACTTAGTACCTAGGTGGTTAGACTCCCTTTAAGTATTTGTTTTCACAAAAGGTTCGAGGGCTATGACAAAAGGCTAGTTTTTTTCCCTAAACTTACCTTGATCATATCAACAACGTGTCTCGCATGTTCTGCTCTTTCGTCAGCTGAACCCGTGTTGTCAACAACACAGTAGCGGTTGTTTGCCTCGCTGAGGATTTCCTTAAGTTGTTCCGGAACGCTTTTCAGTCTGTCTTCAAGTGCCTGCTGCATCTGTTCTGCTTGGGTGAAGATTAAAAGGACTTCCGTGAAAAGTTGTGTCTACAGCCAGGATTTTATATTTGTACGTCAAACGTCATGAGTGAGACGTCGCTGTAACGTTTGCATTTTACGTCACATCGCAGACCTTATATCCCACTTCACATGTCACTGTAACGCTTGTTTGCGTTGTACGTCACACACGTAGAAATATCACGTGTCTTTGGGAAATTATGAGTAATTTCGTACGGAAGAAATGTGAATAGAGAATTCATATCAATCTCTTCGCCCTCCCCACTTCCGCCTGGCCTTGTTACCGGGCTTCGTAAAATTAGACACTAGATCCTTGGACACACACACACACACACATGCTCACGCGCTTATACATACAGTCACATGTTTTCAAACACCCTCTCACGCACACGCTCGCTCGCAGGGTAATGTGTTACCTAAAACTAACATTGTAACGCTGTTTATCACACACGCTCGCCCGGATATCAGGATACCTCAGATGTGGAGAATGACCTTATAAATCTCTCCTCCACTCTCCTCCATCCAGTAGCCCAGGTGCGGGGCTATGTAAGACTAGTAGGCCATAAACACACATAACCCTGAACTGTGAAGTGGTCATGAAGATACATTACCTATGAACACACAATGAGCCATCCAGTTTCTTGGCTGAAAATATTCATACAACATTTGTTCTTGAAGTCTCGACGCCTTTCTCAAGCAGACAAAAGTCCATTCTAGAACCTTGAACTTATGCACACAGCTACGTTCAGTGAACTAAAAACTTTCTTCCTGTTGAAAAAGGCGGTAACATTCTACCAGTACACACAACTCTCAGATTAAAAAAAGACAACGCCCTGCCCAAAGAGCCCACCCACGGATAAAAGCACCAACAAATTTTAAGTAAGCAATTTTGAATATTAATTGTACACGCATCGTTAAACTACAGGTAGACATAAGTGTAACTCACCTGGCGCCACTCTAAGGTCGTCGCCCCCTGCAAAGACGATGATAAGATGATTAAGAAGCTTGTCTCCAAATAACGACTTCAGTGTCTGAACAGCATCATGCTCCTCCTGATATTAAAAAAACCCCGAGGATTACAATACAACGCCATGTCGCAGGACTCGTTCTCACAAAAAGAGCACCTCTCCTGCCGCCACCACCACCAACGCCAGCACAACTAACATAGTCATCACATCTAGGAAATCAACTGTAAAAGATATGCTGTTTTATTAGAATGAATGACATACAGATAAGTACGCGAACTCCCAGATGATCTCTGAAATAGTAATGATTCAAAATCTTACTAGTGTATGCGTCACGTGAACAACTTTGTCATATCAGCAGCAGATTTACAAAAGGATGGGACACTGTTATACCTGAGTAAAACGCCGATCGCATCGTAGGACGACGACAACCGCGTGAGGCCCAGGGCAGGCCACCGCCACGCTTTTGCCAACTTCAAGAAAAATGTCTTCTTCACTTCGGTGTGTGTCACACAGTCCAGGTGTGTCAGTCACCTGCAGATTTTTTATGTGTAAAATCTATGTATCACCTTTCAATTAAAATGAGATTTTGATCACTTATTAGTCCATTCTGATAACAGTCCTTTGATTAGTGAGAGTTTACGACGGATAGAAAAATATTTGGCTATGGGATGTAATTTTAGCTAATCTTTTAACGACAGAACCTTGACTGACGCCGCGACTGCCAGTCTGCATTAACTTTCAACTTTCTCTGTTCATCCTCTTCTGTGATACTTTTCTATCCACCTGATTCTAGCCACAGACGGACCATCTGTCTCCTGACCTGTTGGTCAGGGTTGTGTTCATCTGTGTGTGTGTGTGTGCGCGCGCGCGCGTAGGTTTTACATTAGAGTGTCTATGTGCCCCTTCCGCGCGAAGTGTGCATGAACTGTGTTCTCGCGCGTTACAAATCTACATATACTATAGAACTTTATTCACTCAAAACAATTTGGGTATTAAAGGTAATTTTAGCTAATCTTTTACAACAAGCTTTATTTACTCAAAACAATTTGAGTATGGAAGGTAATTTTACCTAATCTTTTAACGACAGAACTTTATTTACTCAAAACAATTTAGGTATGAAAGGTAATTTTACCTAATCTTTTAACGACAGAACTTTATACAGTCAAAACAATTTGGGTATGGAAGGTAATTTTATCTAATCTTTTAACGAAAAAATTGTATTCACTCAAAACAAGCAAAACTTTCCTCAAAAGGAATTATCTAAGATATTAACAGACATAAATTTCTACATTTAATGCAGTTGATACCTATACAATATTCTAAACTATCTATCATATGGTATGCTGTATTATATATTATCCTAACTTTCACTCATAATGTTTAGCGGTTCGGTGGTATTAGGCAGTTTCACACACTTTGTTATATTATCGGTAATGATAACAACAATAAAACGCAGTGCAGTAACAGTAAAAGAAATTCCTACACTCAGAATGCTACCATCTGTAAGCTCTGTGTCTGCCCACTGACATTTGTCAGTACCGGAACTCATCCCTCGGGCAACACGAAACGCCTCGCGCCCCAGCAGCGTATTTCCCAGAGAACTCTTTCCGCTTCCGGTCTTGCCCAGCAGCACAACGCGAAGCTCCATCCTATCAAGAGATCCAGAAGTACATAAGTGTTTCAAGATTCCCAGTGAAGAGGTTTTCAGACAGTGAACCATTTGTGCTCAGCGTTGAAATTATTAAATGCAAAATACTGCCGACAGCTAGACACTATATGGGGCTTTGGCAGACATGCATTATGGCTGTCTCTGCTTGTGTTCGAGGTAAGGACATATTCAAGGGGACAAATGTACAAACGTACACCACGCGTAGAGCATAAATACGGCATACTCATCAAAGCATTAACACATAAGACACTATGTAATGTATAGAAATAGATTTCTGTACTTGGGCGTTCGTCCCAGGGCCAGCTTCCCTGTATATCTGCACGCACATACGCACATACATACAAAGACCATTCACACGCAAGCAAACAGAGAGAGAGAGAGAGAGACAGACAGAGTGAGTGAGTGAGTGAGTGTGTGTGTATGTGTGTGTGTGCGCGCGCGTGTGTGTTACTATGTTTTTAACCATCCCAAAATAGGCCAATGGCCTATTCAATAAAGTTTGTTCAGAGAGACAGAGACAGACAGAGAGACAGACAGACAGACAGACAGACAGACAGACAGACAGACAGACAGACAGACAGACAGACAGACAGACAGACAGACAGACAGACAGAGAAGTTGGGAGATAGAACATCTAGACAGAAGGTTGATTTAAAGGCTGATCACGATATGCAGACAAGCTGACACCTGTACATAATCAGACGAAAGGGTGGACAGAGGCAAATGAATTAATACTAGAAGCCTTATTGAGTAACACGAGGTACAACCACAGAGGTCCCACAGTGTACATACCTGTTGCTCAATCTCCCGTGTGGATTGGAAAAGTTACAGTGAGAGACAAACACTTTTGAATTATGGCGTGTCGCTCGCTGGAGTTTTCCCGTCTTTTCTATTTATAGCGTGCATGCGCGCAAGACAAAGAGGAAGTGTTATTACGACTGAACATTAAAGTAAATGACGTTGTGTAGGCTTCACTTGTTTTCTTAAGTTCCGTTTAGAAACTATAATCTTGCACGTTGAATCAATGGGCTTATGAAAACGATGACAGTATGTTATTCCCAGTAACATCCAGCTAGTGATGACATGTTTCAAAGAAAAAACAGGTGACTGCCGCTTGGAGGAAAGTCCAAATCAAATTTCAAACAAGGAAACTGAACGAAGCTAAAAAAAAGGACAAAGACGAAGACAATCTACATGTTTCGGGGCACTGCCCCTTCATCAGGACGACACAAAAACGACGAAAAAACGAAAACGTGGGCTGCATAGCAGGCGAGTGACCAAGGGACAGTGAGTAAGAGGGGTTAAAGAGGTGCAGCCAACCTCAAGGTGGGTAGGAAAAGGGTAGGGAAGGGTGGGGGTGGAGAGTGGGCGGGGGAGAGAAAAAAAGGCGCGGGTGAGGGGGCATCGGTGTGCGAGAGAGAGTGGGAGGGAGGTGAGTGAAGAATTAAAAGAGAGAGGAGGGGTGAGGGGGTTAAGGGAAAAAGAGGGGGGAGAGTCAGTGTTTAAGGTTGAGTCCTGTGGGTGCCATGGTGCCAAAATGGGTAATGAAGTAGGATTCCATATTCTTAATGTCAATGGAGTCGCCCTTTATTTTTCCAGATACCACAGACCCTCATGTTGTTGGCTGTGTGTGGGGGTTTACTCAAGTGACGTGCAACTGGTGGGTTTCTGCAGTGTTTGGTGTCGGCTAGATGTTCTGTGAAGCGGGTGTTAAGTGTGCGTTCCGTCTCACCGATGTAGAACAGGGTGGGACAGAGGGTGTATGTGATGGCGTAGACGATGTTGCTGTTGGTGCAGGTGAAGTTGCGTTTGATGACAAAAGTGGTATTTGTTGTGTGGAGTGTTGTGGCAGTGTTAAGGTAGGGGCACGTGTGTGGCAGCGGGGGACATTACACGGGGTGGAGCCGCAGGAAGGGGGAGGGGGTGGTGGTCGGTTTGAGTTTAGAATGTACTAGAATATCTCGCAGGTTCTTATCCCGCCGAGATGCTAGGAGGTTTTTTTTTAAAGAGGTGGGGTTCAGACTAAGACAACAGGTGCCAGTTGGAAAGGTGGGGTGGTGGGTCAAGACAGCGATCGGCCGATGTTCCGTGTGTCTGGGATGATGGGAGGGTTGTAGTGTGAGTGCACGTGGTGTAGCGGCAACTTTCTTTCTAGCAGAGTGTAGAAGCTTGGGAGGATAGTTGCAGGCGAGGAAAAAGTCTACCATTCTATCGGATTGTTCGAGGAAGTCTGTGTCATTGGAGTGTGATGAAGCGGGTTCGCTCCGTAAGTTACCTCTCTCCTCTCCCTCTCTCCTTCAAAACAAAGGCAGGGTTTCCTTCCACGCCCTCTGCGTACTTTATTTAGGGCCGCCACTGCTGCTGCCGCCCTAAATGCTCCGCCAACCCCACGGTTTACTGGCACTTCACTACCACACTACATGTTCTCTTTCGTCCTCCTCCTGCTCCACCCTACTTCGGGACTCTCGTTTGTCCAGCTCGCACCCTCTTTTACAGGGTGGACGCGAGCCACAACGGTGGCACTGTCGGCCCAGCAGCAGAAAGCTGGCGTACACGTGGCAAAGGCGAAATTTTGTGTTTCATTTAGAATAAAAAGTGAAAGAATATACCTACAAGGACATGAAAATATACAGTGACTAGAGCGCGCTTTGCTCTTCCTGTTAGTGTTGAGGAAAGTTAAGTAGAGTGAGAAGGAAATAAAGATAATTACTTTAAAAGGTAGTTTAACTAGCTAATGTGAATAGATAAAGGTACGAATTCTGCCTACAATAAATTTTCAAGACGTTTGATGAGTTAAGTATCTACAGAAAGAGTAAATCGAGGAGAATCCGAATATGTTAGTTGTTAGTATCTGCAACTATCCTAGAAGGATATAGAAACGTTTAAGCGGTAAAAGGACACAGTGCCTCACAGCCACGGTTCGCTGGGC
>SMGT01009391.1:22557-55126 GCA_004794575.1 Lanistes nyassanus
CGACCCCCCCCCCCCCCCCCGGCGACGCTGTGGCTGTGAGCGTGGTGGCCAAAACCGTCTACGTGATGGCTGCCAGCCATCACAGGAGCATAATTTGCGGAGTCTCAGAAACTGCGAGTAGGGTATGCTGTGCAGGGTGGAGGGTGGGTGAGATGAGTGGAAATCCAGGTAGGAGTGTGAGTCCTTAGGTTTGTAATGGATGGTGGTTGCTAGGTGCCCGTTCTGCAATGTTATGTTGATGTCGGGGAATGTGACAGAGGTGCATGAAATGGTGTAGATGTATTGAATGGAGGGGTGGAAGTGTTGTATGTACTGGATGTACTGCAATAACTGAGACTCAGGGAGGCAAGTGGCGCCAAGATCGTCGTCGATGTAGCGTCTGTACAATTCTGGGGTGTGGCCCCGTATAGCTGTTGCGGATGTTATGTTCCAGCCAACCCATGAAGAGACAAACATAACTAGGGCCCATTTTGGTACCCATCGCCACGCCGCTAATTTGGTGGAAAACACTGGCCGTCAAACTCGAATGTGTTGAGCTTGAGGACCAACTCCGCCAACCTAATCAGAGTGTGTGTAGGAGGGTGGGGGTCGCTGCGTGAGTGGAGGAATAAAGACAGTGCAGTCAACATATCAGTGTGGGGTATGGATGTGTATACGGAAGTGACGTCAAGAGTGAAAAGGAGTGTGGGCGTGAAAGTGTGGGAGGAATTGAAATGGTCCAGGGGTGTGAGAGTGTCTGTGGTGTCTTTGATGTAGGTGGGGAGCGACTGTACGACGGGCTGAAGTATAGTGTCTAAATAATGGGACATGTTTTCTGTGGGGCAGCTACAAGCGGAGACAATGGGTCGGCCAGGGTTGTTGGCTTTGTGTATTTTGGGCAGTAGGTAGAAAGACGGTTGTTTCTAGTCCAACTATATTGTTGTTATTGAATGAATACAGTTTATTATATCTATATTATGAAGATAAATTGTTGTGCGATTCATTCTATGTATATACACACATAGAAGCTATGAAGCTATAGAATGAATGTAGGTTAGTGCATCCTGAGGGACCTCTGAGAGACGCTTAGCATTAAGTCTCTTGCCTCGTTTTCATTGTTTAGAATTCATTCTATAATTTCAACTTTTAATTGCATGTGTAGAACGAATTGCAAAGCAATTTCTGCTCATAATATCGACAGAATAAACGTTCTGTCTTTGCTGAGAGTGACGCCGGGGGGGGGGGGGGAGTTCTGACGAGGCATTAGTATCAACCAAGTTACACGGACGTGCAATTTGCATTTTTTTTGTTGTTGATGCACACAGTCAAGCATCTCCCTCTGAAATCTTTGAGCCGATTACACCACAGGCAGATAAAACAGCATTACAACTCCGAATCCATTTGTGGCTAATAACGGTTTGTGCAAAAAATAAGGTCTCACAAACGCCATCGATAAACTGTTCGATCCGAACTCTTGAAGCTGATATTTTGGCTATGAGGAAAACTAACTTTAAAAAAAACAACAATTATTTTTTGTTCTATCAGTTGTTGTGGTTAGCAACCGAAATGCCCATGTGCAGCGCCTTGGTAGGTCTGCGCATGCGCGCCTGGACAGTCTGGAACACGTGTGAGGAAACTTTTCGCCCAGACAGTACGGAGTATCAGTGTGTTAGGGATTTGGTAGTACATGTAGACAAAAGCAGTGGCTCATGCATAGACACAGCCACATACGTTGATGGGAGACAACGACTGGTTGTTGAAATTGTTGAAGATGTCTTTCCCTCTTGTTTCACAATGAAGGTTTCACATCCTGCTGGTTGTGGTTAATTTCGAATGGTCTCTAAATCGTTTACGAACATTTCTACTGTTCGCATCAAAACTCCCATTTCCTCGCCACAATTTCCTTGGGCTTTCCACCTCAATTCTGCCAAGAACGTGAACGTTGACGTTGTTTACCAACTGATTCTTTTCTTTGGGGTTGGGAGTGACTGGGACACATATATAACAGTGACCCCTGACCCGCATTCACTCAAGCAGAAGAGTCAACGAAAACGTTGTGTGGTGTAGTGTAACACTTTTCCTTGGACTCATTCAGTCGTGAAGACGCCAAACTCGGGTGAGTGCGCGTCCCAAATCTTTATTTGTTGAACATAAACCGTTGCAGGTGGTGGCCGGCGTCTCATGCAACCTGTTCCATAGTCTAGTGGCTATTATAGGACCTCTTCTCTCTCACTACTGTCTACCTTATTAGTGACACAGACTGAAGCCTGCTCTTCTCTATTCTCTAACTTTTGCCTGGCATCTAAAGGCAGTGGCTTCTTCCAGAATATAGCTCCTTTGTACAGCTGCAGCGGAGGCGCATATAGAAGATAGCCCTGTGGCCCATCCTCTACTGTGCCCCTCCCGTCTCCTGCCTGCTAACTCCTGCCTTGGGCCTTCATGGTCAGAACTTTCTAAGTCCTATGACCAGGCAAGCATAAGCCCTAAGGGCTGGGCGTAAGCCCGAACAAGCTTCTTCCGTCCGTATCCTTCTCTCTCTTTGGTCTCATCTCCGTCTGAATCTCCCTGATTCTCGCATGTCCCCCTATTCTTATTCCTCCCTACTCCAACGCCCTCTACATCACATGGTCTATTCTTGTAAACAGCATCACGAGTTTCCAAGGCCAGCGACCGGACATTACTAATACATTCGTGATCAGTTGTCGCACTGCTGTCGTCTGCTGTCCTTGACTCTTGGATATGGGAGGTGGGTTAACTACCCCTTTCCCCAATACATATTGTTCCCTGGGAAAAACACGAAATTTACTTCCCTGAACTAAACGACCCTCTAGTTTAAACTGCGTGAACAATGCTATTTTTACACGCCAGGTCTCAATTTCGTTACAGTAGGCACCACGTCAGTCTTTGTGACCCGACATTCATCCAGGTTTGTTTCCCCCACCAGACTCAACGTATGCACGCTGGTGGGGGTGGGGGTGGGGTGGGAGGTGTTGTCACGTTACGGATGGTTTTTCTGCAGCGCTATGGTTCAGGACTGTGTTGTTTCATTGAATTTCTTACAGAGTATTGCATCCTTTCATTCAAGAATTGTTGACACGGTAATGACTCAGGCTTCGGAAACCAATGAGTAAATGTTATTTTGGTCGTGCATGGAAACGTGAAAAAAACATTGGGATGGATTAACGTCTTTGAGGTAGTTTTGGTCTGGAGATACGGAGGAGTCAGACGTGTTACTAGTCTGTGAGACTTGTTAACGGTTATCCAACAGTACAAGACGCGCTGTTAATGTAGGAACATTGTTCAACGGTCACTGGAAGGAATTAGACTTCTCATATAGACTTAACTCATTCAGAAAAATAGCGTTGTGGAAAGAAATTGTCGAGAAACGAAATAGTTGTCTCGTCGCGTCATCAACGGTTAGCCGTACGCTATACGTTATACCATGAAGGCTGTATCCGCATAGCAACATAGCAAGCTATTGTGGGACAACCGTAGCAATTCATTACTTGCCGGGAGAAGTACTTTACGCTTCTGCAGCGAGTATGTGTCAACTTTTCTTTGTCTTATGAAGAAACGTAAGATAATGTTAAATCTTCAGTGGTGTAAGGTTTAACGGACGAGTTGCAAATATTCATCACCGTCAACCTGCCTCTCATAGTAAACAGTCTAATAGTAGGCTGGGAGTGTACAGTCAAACGGATTCCTTCACTTGTGGAAGTGAACTTTCTTTATAGATCTGAAATCTGTGAAGAATCGACTGTTACCTTGTGACAGTTAAGCAAGAACATCTCAAGGACTAACGTACTAACTGTACAATACATGGTTCGTAACCAGTGTTCCTGACACCTTTGGACAAGCCCATCTACTGAGTTCTTCTGGCACGGTACAACTGGATTCACAGATCACCTTTGACCCTGCTACAGACTTTCTCAGATCTACGCTCGTCAGTCAGAACATTTGCGTCTCTACGAACTGCATCATCCGTGTCAACTATCCTATCTTGTTCGGGCTACTTCTGCGGGCCATTACCTAATGAGAACGATTTTGGATTAACTGTTCTGTTCCGGTTTTGGATTAATTCATTTCCCCGCAAGTAGTCTTTTGCGTTATCACGCTATTTCATATGAATTTAATTGTATGCTAGTTACATTACACATTGTTCGGACAATTGTTTCGTGTCACAGACCATCGCTATCTCGCACATACACACACACGCACTGTTACGTATTTGTTTAACTGCACCATTCTTTCCTCAGCTTTCATTTCTAATGTTCATAGTTCAATAAATGTGTTAAGTTATCTGGTCGTGTACCTTTTGATTGAAAAGGTGAGGGTCTGCACTAGGCGTATGCATTTCGTATTTCTTCCCTAGAATTCCAGCACACCCCACAAAACGTTACAGGTGTTAAGACATAAAATAGCAGGAAGGCGCCACATCTACTGCAGCTAAGTCTTTTTCTTCTACTTTTTGGTTTTTTCGTCGTTTTTGTGGCGTCCTGATGAAGGGGTAGTGCCCCGAAACATGTAGACTGTCTTCGTCTTTGTGCTTTTCTAGCTTGGTCCAGTTTCCTTGTTTTAAATTTAGTGTGCCAAGAGCTAAAACGGATGTTGGAAGATGCTGGACATCGCTACACTGTGTTCAGGGAAAACGATCAAGAAGAGGTCAAAGAGAAAAAGAATCTCCCTCTCATGACCTTTATGGCAAATCCAGGTACGTTTTGTTTACATTTTAAATCAACGTCAAATACTGGTTTGATACCGTTGAAGGAACATAGAAGTTGAAACAAGAAAAACGTACAGAAAAGGTTAGTCAAAAATAGCCCTAACTCTTAAATTGAGTATTTGTTGTGGTGGTGTGAACAGAAGAAGTTATAAGACTATTCACAAAGTACGTTATTTCAAAAACCGTTCTTTTATAGTAAATAACAGTGATGTAGTCGGATTTACATTTTGTGAAATACCAGTATAATTGTTCTCGCACTGGTTTGGCTCACCTTTTATAGCACTCGATAAATCTAGTTCAAAGTTTGGAACAAACCTGGGGAAACTCATGTAGGTGGAATACTGTTGAGCTCCAAGATTTTCTCTTTCTTGTGTGTGTGCGTGTGGGACAAGGAGAGGAAGGGGAGAAGAAAGGAAGTAGCCCCCAACATCTATCATCTGTGTACTTTCCTGTTTCTTTCTTCCTTTCTTTCTGTCTTTTCCTTCTTTTTTCTGTTCTACTCCTGTGTCTTCCTTATTTATTTGTTGAGCTCCAAGATTTTCGCCTTTCTCTTTCTTGTTGGTTGGTTGTGTCTGTGGTGTATGTGTGTGTGTGGTGTTTGTGTGATGTGTGTGTGTGTGGTATGTGTGTGTGGTTTGTGTGTATGTGTGTGTGTGTGTGTGTGTGTAGTGTGGGGTGTGTGGGGTGTGTGGGGTGTGTGGCGAGTGTGGGGTTTGTGTGCGTGCGTACGAAGACAAAAGATTTTATAGGTATTTTAAGAAAATCCCATGACAGCCTTTGGCATGTCTTAGTTTTACACTACAGTTATACTCTCAGCCACACACCCTCTGAAGCACGCACGCACCCACCCACGCGCGTACAAACACATATCTCTGTTTGAGGCCAAGGTCTATTCTTTGAAAGTCACTGATCCTGACGTACAGCCTTTTTTCTGTTTTGAAGTTATTTGATACACCAAGAATATCAAGTCTGAATATCCAACAACAACTAAACCGCTTGCTGCGTGTTGCAACGCCTTGTACACATGTCATCATCTTCTATGTCAGAGGAACTCTTGCGGGCCCGAAGACCTTGAATTGTTCAAAAAGCTTCGCGGCTGTATCGAGGAACCGCGGCTGAATCACGTGATCGTCGCTTACCTCAGGGACGTGTCGAGTGACTCAGCCATTCAAACCAATATGGGAAGACACGACAAAATTTACGAGGAAATTAGAAAAGAAACTGGATACAGACAAGGGTTATTGTTAACAGACGGGTGAAAAAGAAACAGATGTTCACAGAGCACATCAAACAGTCCTTAAAAGGATGAACTGAAACTGTCTAGATGTTGGAATCCTGTCACCTGATCGCCATTCCTTTAATAAGGCAGTTGTAATTTTATTCATCTTTCACAGGGAATATTGCAGTTTGATGCATGTGTATGCGACATGTCAAAGCTTCGATAACGGAACAAAATTTTTTACCTCTTTGTTTTTAGAAATAAAGTGTATTGTGTGGACTGAGGTTTGCATTTTCAACTTAATAGATATAATTCTTTAATTTCGTTAAGTCTCTTTCAGAACCAAATTTTAATCTTGAAACATTTTAAGATTTGTGCATAAAACAGATAAATTCCTAAATATGTTCTGTTAATAGTAGGACATGGGTCATTTCACGAGCAGAGGACGATTTTTCGCTCACCATTCTCTCGTGCGCACCCACTTTTATTCTGACATGAGACAACACTGATATAGTTTTTTCTGGGAGACTTGACTCACTCACAGTTTATTGTACTATATGCTCCTCAAAAGAATTGAAAAGTCACTTGCACCCTTAAATTTGGAAGCATTTTTGACTCATGCCGTAACAGTGAAGGTCAGTGCGCGTGGTGGCATGTTCGTGCGCACCACAGAATGCAGCCAAGCAAGATGCAAAAATGTATTCAGATCAAACTCATGCAGAGGACAAAGAAAAACTGAAAGGAAGAAAAAAGCACATGTAGAACATGCGTCATGTGAACACAATTCAGACGAAATGACAGCTACTTGGTGTGAAAACAGTAAGAATAACAGATTATATGCACCAGGTTAGGACAAAAACAGACACAGGCACAATTCAGCAGCTGGTGGGTACTTATGGACGTGGTCGCAAGAGAGTTTGTAACCATGCCTCTTACAAGATGATACTATCGCGGCAGGAGGACCTGCTGGCTGCAGGAAGGCTTCGAGGGTCCGGGAAGTTACCGGTGGATTGGGAGTATCCAGTCCAGTCGTGAAATAGTGAGACTGGTACAACCAGACAGTAGGCACCAGCAACACGTAATATATATATATATAGAGAGAGAGCATCAGCAAATAAAATAGCATTTTCTAGAAACCCAGATATTGCTTGTTGTTATCATTTATATGGAGAAATACATTCCACACTGTACACGAAATTCTATTGAAAGTCATTTTCATTATTTTAATCCAGCAATAAACATTATATATACAATACATATCCATAGCGTATAATAATAAACAAGAAACACAGTAAAAGGGTGTAAGAAGGCAGTCCAATAACTGCTTACTATGTGTGCGTATGTGTATGAGTTTGAATGGCTGCATTATATAGGTCATGCTATATGAAGAATAAAAATATATATATACAGCTCGCCAAATGCGGACGAACGGGTTGCTGGATGCAGTGGTACGATCGCTATGAGTTTGTCTAGAAAAGATCGATCAAGAAAATTCTTTTATTAGTCGACTTCCACCCTGAATTGTACCGCCCGTACACCCCCCACTCCCAAACCAAAACCCACGCTAGATGTGTCAGAGAATTCAGTTTTAAGGTAACAAAAATATGCGAAGATGATAAATGTTTTCACATACGCGTGCATATTTGCAAACTGAAATACAAGCATTTATGCACGTACAAAATTGCGCGTGTTAGAGTAACTTTTTTAAATTGCCAGCTGTCATCGATGTCGTCGGCAAAGCGCAAACTGGTTATTGTGTTTCCACTGATGCTGGCTGCTCCATTCCCATGTACTACAGTTGAAGAACACTGCACTAGTGGCTTTGTTGAAGAGTTGTTCTATAACACTTATCAGGTTGCTGTGCGCGTGGTACATCTTTACAGTTTTCCACAATGCTGTATGTCACACTGTCAAAAGCTTTCTCGAAGTCTATGAAGACATGGTAGAGATTGTGCTGGTGTTGGAGGTATTTCTCACATAGTACCTTAGACTGTTCAGTAGTGCTGCGGCCTTCTGTAAATCCTGCCGTTTCTTTACGATGATCTTTTTTAAACTTCCAGCTGTTGTCTGTGAAATATAATCTTCCAATTTGCTTTAGTGGTTGCTTAATCTGATGGTGTTGTCGTGTTGGCACAGTTACAAGTTGCCTTTTAGGTAAGTGTGACAATCAGAGACTGAGTCGAAGGCGTTGGCCATTCTCCCACTTCTATGATGAAGGTGTTGTCTGCAAAGCGCATTGTTCTTCCACAGATGCCGACTGCTCCATTCCCGACGAAAAACAGTGGAAGAGTACTGCACTGAAGAGAACTGCACCCCATCATTACTTGAAATGTTTGGGCTTTTTGTTGATATTTCAGTCGTTCGAGGTCAAACGTAATCCTGGTAACTTTCAGGTGGAGACAAAAGTCATCATCACCAGTGTCACGACCCCCACCCCCGTCCATGTCAGACGACCTAGTGGTAGCACGTGCTTCGTGTTCTTTCACTCTCCTGTCACTCAAACAAAACTCAACTCCGGGTAACATAAATAGGACCCACCACTATTTATTATCACCCACGAGCAGAAAAATTCACTCTTCAACTACTTCACACTACTTCCTCAAGGTTTCTCACACACTTACTTAAAGAGCAATAAAAACATCAGACCTCAATCTCAGTTCAACACTCAATCTTCAACCACTACTTCCCCCTGCTCTCTACTACTACTACAATTTAAACCTCCAGGTATTCGCTCCAGCAAAACAGCTAAGATATGCCGGTCACGTAAGTAGGTCTACGGTGGGTTACTTTATCACAAAGCAACAACAGCAACCAAACAAAACCAAAATACTCCACAAAAATCCACTTAATAACCAGCCATTGTAGACTGGACAAAATTGCCTGCTATCTTTCAACCATCAACCCTTATCTCCCTAGCTTAACCTTCAACGATGCTAACGAAGATCTGCACTTTAATTTATATGTGAACTCAAGCGTTTATTTCAAACACATCAGCTAAACAACGTCCTCGACAAATCCAATATTTCCTTTACTAAGCACTATTTGTTCCGGTTGTGCTCCTCTGCACTAACATGATCCTGAATATATATCTCCCTTCGGTTTTGTCTTCAGTTCTCTCTTCTCATGAACAATAAGTCCGAAATCTCAAGTGAACAGTTCTGGCCGTATCAATTATATAAGTTCCATGCATTCATCTCTTTCTTCGTGACGTACGCAGTCCTCTCCACGGAATAGTTCTCACAAGCTCCTAGTTCGGAAGACACACAGTCCACAAGTCCGCATCAGTCATTTCTACATCTCGAAGCAGCGTCTCCGAGGCCTACACTCCCCAGCCGCCGTCGTATCACAATTTACATATAGTAAACTAATAGTTCCGATCTTACTCTAGTAACAGTTCGTATCTTTCAAGCTGTCTTCTGCTGACCTCGTCTCAGTGACGTATTCCCGATATGCGCCGTCGTTCCCGTAAAAGACGCAAATTTCTCGCCTACCTGGCTTGCCCTTAGATTATGAATGTAGGTTGCATGCTTCACTCGTCGTCTCTTCGGCGATCAGGCTGGACCCCAACACAACCGTCCTACTGCCCTGGTCGCGGCCACGGTCGGACTTCTCTCGCCTCGATACTCGGTTGCGCTCCACGGTACCACTGGTCTTGCCACGAGGTCGCCTCTCGCTCGCACCTCTTCCCACTCTCCACATCCAAATACCCCCAGAGATGAAAGAATGTCATTTATGTCCCCTAAATGAAATTGGGGATGAATCCCATTATTTGTTTTCTTGCAGTCACCCAGTTATACTACACAACCGCAACAAGCTCATTTCCGATTACTTTACACGCCAGTCACTGTCACGTTATGGAAGGTTTTCTCCAGCGCTATCGTTTAAGCACTGTGTTATTTTTATTGTATCTTTCCGTAGCTGCGTAATCTTTCATTCAAGAGAAAGTGACGCAATAATCTTACGTAGGTTTAGGAACAAGAGACGTCATGCTGATTGTCAAAGAGACGTAGGACTCGGCCAATGGAGAGATAGAAAGCGAGTTGCGAAGGGAGACCAAAAAGAATTTCGGGGGGTTTTAAGGCTTGATCGGGGATTCAAGCGGAGACTATGAAAGGAATGGGACGCATTTCTTGTTGAAGTAACGTCAACGGTCGCTGCTAACTGATCCTGTATAGCTACTGGGGAAAACAGTCGAGAGATTACTGTTTTAGCTTAGTTCTTGCTTTAAGAAGATTTCTGGCATCGCCAGGGCAAGACTTGTTGTCACTTTCTCGAGAATTTTTGAAAGTGCGAGAATACATTTGTTAGGCCATCAAAGGAGGAGACCTAACGACTAAGCGACCAGTAGTATACATTCTTGTAACTGCTACTTGATTAGAGGACTTAATAGTAGGCCGTGAGTATGCAGTTGAGCGAACTTCTTCCCACTAGAGAGTGTGGATTTTTCTCATAGATCTAAAATCTATGAGAAACGTGGAGTTAACCGTAACGGTTAGACAAGGTCGTCCAAGGACAAACCAACAGACTATATAGTACGTTGATTGTGATCCGAGGTTCCTGATACCTAAGGACCAGATCTATTTGCTTCGATCCACTGGTTTGGCAAGACTGGATTTTAATTCACCTTTCGCCTTACCGACAGTCCTTCCCAGGCCTACGTTCCATAGACTGAACACTTGCGTTTCTGTGAATTACGTCTACAGACTTCAACCGTCGTCTCCTGCATATAAGCTACTGCCGCGGTCCACTTGTTCATGTGAACGAACACTGGAGTGTCTGTTTCATCCTTGACTGGATTGTAATTCTGTTCCTGTTCGGAATATATATACATCCATCGCAAGTAGTCTTAAGATTCATATTAATTCAACTTTACTCCAGTTGTATTACTTACTGTTCTGCAAGTTGTAACATACCACATATTGTTGCTATTACGCACACACACACACACATTGTTGCATATTTGTTCATCTACCTCTCTTCTCCCTCTGCTATCTTATTTATTGTTTATAGTTCAATAAATGTGCTAATTTATCTGGTCGTGTACCTTTTGCTTGAAAAGGTGGGGTCTGCTATAGGTGTCTATATTTCTTATCTCTTCCCTAAAATCCAGCACACCCCAGAAAACGTTACAGTCACACAAATTATATCAACTTATGAATAGCAAATCAAAAAAAGACCCTGACAAATTTGTGTAAATTTATTGGTATTATTATCTCTCTTTTCACTTAGTATTCCACCTTTAAGTTGTAAATGTTCACCTGTTATAGTGCTGTTTCAGTTTGTTATTTGTATTTGATATGGATTTTGTTTTAGGTATTTCTGTTACTGTCAAAGCTAAAAGGCCCCCCAGGGCTAAAAGCTTTACAATAAAAAGTTCAAAGTTAAAAATATTGACAGGTGTCGGCTCTAGGGCGGACGAATCCTGGCGTTGTACCAGGGGTCTCTTTACCCCTACCTGGAACTCCTAAGATTTCCTAACTTACTACCTAGCTTTGAACTATACCTCCCTAACAGTCAAGTTCGCCATACAATCACCCCCCACTATAGAATAGGTAAATTCAAACGGCAGCATTTTCAATCAAAATTCTCTTACAATGCTACCATGACGATTTATCGTACTTGAAATCACTTCATCAGGAAAATATACAATTTAGCAGGAGATTCTGGAGACCATATCTCAAAGTTTTACCAAGTAATTCAGCACATAAAAAACTATATTAACAACACACACACACACACACAAAAGAAAATCCTGCTGATACACAATACCTTCAGTTCAGCGGTTGAAGGAGCAGGTCACATCAAACAGTGCGTACGCTCCATCACGTTCCCACACATCAGTTTCCTACGTCATCTCTCTAAAGTTCTCAGTTCACAACTAAAGTTTTTCGTTAACTCTCTCTCAATTCCCCAAGGAGTGAGCGAGCTCACCCCTCCCCCGCTGTGCAGTTCGGCTATACCGATCACCGACTCGTATGGAAGGCCGATCTTATCATAACTTCACTTCACTTGTCACGGTGTTCGTGACAACCAGGTCATGACCAGTTTCTGGAAAACTTCTTGTTTCAGTTTTTACATCTTACCAGAACGTTCCTTCTTTTATGATTTAATAAATCTGATTTTGTTGTCCCCACAGGAAAAATGTCAATCTTCGGGAATGTTTTTGGTAGCCCAGGGTGTTTGCCAGCAAAAGGTCACTGCAGCTGGCAAAGTCCAAGAGTTTTAGGGCTCTCTCCTTAGTCTCTACGTTGTAGGATTGACCGCAGGTTTCCTGCCAGTTCTTGCAGGCGTCCTCTCCCACTTTGGCATTCCAGTCTCCTTGCACAACGACGATGTTTTTCCTTGGTTTTTGCTCCACAGCTTCTTGCAGCTGGTCGTAGAACTCTTCAACATTGTCGACATCCTAGTCTGACGTTGGGGTTGGGATTTGTGATGATGGTGCTGTTGGAAGAGGCTGCTGTTAAGCAACAGGCACAACATACCTTCGCAACAGCGATCACTTACAGAAACACCCTAACAGGACATCAAAACCTATTCCTGTCATACATCGCCCAGTCACATAGTTACATGAACATTCCAGTACATCGAACACAAACCAGGGCAGCGACAAGTTAGCTACCCCTTTATATCAAACAAAAAATCACACCTAAAACTCGGCCTACCTTTAGCAGCATTATTTGAGACGTCACACAAATCTCTGACCTTTTCTCGGAAGCATTAACTTTAAAGCATTACCAAAGGGGTCAGTCATCATCGATATCTTACCTACGATGATGACATGATTTCGCAACTTTCCCACCCCATGGTACCTAACTTGCAGACGGCCTGATTTCAATACGTATTAGTTGCTTGCAGACTGACTTAAGTTTCTTTAGCGAGTCAGTTAAATTAGCACCTTTCCTTCCCTTCTAGCTATCATTACCTAATCTAGCAGGTGTTTACTGCCCTTTTAGCTAGGTCAGTTTTGCTCTAATTACACACCCAACCAAGATACCGGCTTCAACACAGAATTTCTAATATAAACATAAACCAAAACAATTACAGATAAAAAGTATGCGAGTCTATGGTGCAAATTATTTGTCCTATTAGACAGAAAGCGTGTCATGAACATATGCACATACATTCACCTAATTTCAACCTTTTTACATAAATGAAAAATCTCACAGATACGAAAATTTCAGTATGTAAAAATGTGTTAAACACAGGATTAGGTCAATAGTAATTGATATTAGTAAGTAGTTTTAATATGTCTTGAAACGGAAGAGGAAATGCCTCGTACATTTACGAAAAAAGTAAAGCAAAGGAATAAAAGAAAAACATCAAAGCTTTAATTTAAAATGTATTTTAAGTTTAACATGTTTTCTGGGGAAAATGAAGGGGGGAGGGGGGATATGTCTAACACTAAGTGGATATTGCTGTTGTCGCCAGTTATAAATCTGAAGGACCAAGGCAAGATTATCGTTATTGCTGGTGGGTTTTTTATTTTTTATTTTATAGTCAGTATTACTGTTCTGTCAGTCAAACATTTCTAATACCTTCTGTATGTCCTATATTGTTTTCTGCTGAAGGCCGTGTATAGAAGGAAAAAGGGAGGCTACTTCACTAACGAGCTGGTGGCTAAGTTCAACCAAATCGTACAGTCAGCAATAGAATGGCGTGAGAAAACCAAACACGTCACGCCAAGAAGCAGTGAGGGAAACTCCTAAAGCCATTGCTGAGGAGAAAGAAGAACCTGGCCTGATCCGGAAGTTGTTGGGTGTAACACGTGACTACGTATTGCCCATTGGGTCAACTCTTGCCATTTTGGGTAAACTAGCAGCGTGTCAGGTTATGTGATTGCCTAGTACAACACACTATTGCATTGGCAGGATTAGATTGTAAAAGATTTTTTTCGAATGTTGTTGCTTAAAGACTAAAAACGTGGCAATACCACGTGTAACAATATGCGTGCCAGGTAGTAGGTATAGCAGGTAGGTTAGTGAGGAGCATAGAGTACAGTTTAGAAGATGACATTCCATCCAAGACAGATCTGAGGCTGAACTTAACACTTAGCAGGCCAGACATGACTGGGAGGCCAGACACACCATGTTAAGTCGCGCAGCACTCAATAAACATATACAGAAAGAGCCATAACTCCAAACCATGCATCGTCCACTAGGGTCACCAAGCTTGCAGTTGCCCACCACAGCCACACGTACCTTCGGGTGGACAGACTGCAATTGTACCGGGTGACATATAGGTAGCGCCCGACCGGGGCATCAGTACCGGCCCGCAGTGGTCACCCACTGATTCTAATTTTTTCCCCTGTTTCATGGATTCTCGTAACTGTCTTGGGCGCTATTGATTCGTTATATGTTGTGTCATCTTGTTTTATGCCGAGTTTTTTTATTAGTTTTTGGGTAGAACGATGCCTTGGACACCACTTCACCAGTTTAATTGCATGTCATGACTCAATTGGTCAAAGATGATTTTTCTAGTTGGTAGGTTTTTTGTGGTTAAATCAGTCCTTAGCTGCTATTAGGCTTAGTGTTAGCGACACTACAGATTTTTCGTTGTTTGGATGCTATCAGGAGTCCCAAGGCACCAGACGAACTGTTAAATTCGCTGGTGCAGCCCCCAAATAAACACTATATATCGATAATGGGACGTTGACATTCTGATGGACCTCTGTTTTTCCCAGCAAATTGGTTTTGCACGCATTCATGGACTTTTCTGTCGGGAGCAATGGTGTTTTGCTGATATAGTGTTGCTTGGTCATTTTTAGGAAGTAACTGGGCATCACATTTGTGAACTTGTTGTAACTCTTTGTTTTGTATTTTATTATTGTTAACGTTGTGGCGGGACGGTCTTTGATGGTTTAGGTTGTAGCTCGGTGGACGCATATTGTTCTGTGGTTTTTTTTCTGTGAAAGAAATCAGAGTACCGCCTGTTTCTCCGATCCGTAAGGCCAGTGGGCCATGTATTGTTGACGAAACACCTCCCCCCACTCTGATTTCTTTTGTGGGGTGGGGGAGGGATGTAACAATATGCGTGCCAGGGAGTAGGTAGCACGTAGGTTAGTGAGGGGCATAGAGTACAGTTTAGAAGAGAACATTCCATCCAAGACAGATCTGAGCCTGAACTTGACACTTAGCAGGCCAGACATGCCTGGGAGGTCAGACACACCATTTGAAGTCGCGCAGCACTCAATAACTATATACAGAAAGAGTTATAACT
Organism: Lanistes nyassanus; assembly: GCA_004794575.1. Classification (NCBI taxonomy): domain Eukaryota; kingdom Metazoa; phylum Mollusca; class Gastropoda; order Architaenioglossa; family Ampullariidae; genus Lanistes; species Lanistes nyassanus. Next base: position 37,695 of record SMGT01009391.1, read on the forward strand.
CCAAACCATGCATAGTCGACTAGAGTCACCAAGCATGCAATTGCCCACCACAGCCACACTTGAAGACTGGAAAAGGTCAGAAAACTCTGGTGGGGATAGAGGGGGGATAGATGGATAGAGAGGGGGAGAAAAGGACACAGACAGATGAAGTTTGATAGTCTGAGGGACATGGAGATTTACTGAGTTTGTAAACCGGCCCGCCACTCTGATTCACACCCGTTGATGAATAAAACTTTGATGGCCAAAGATCACGGGTATGTTGACTGTAAAAGAAAGCAGTGTAGAACGTCTCAGTGTGGTGCTGTGGCATCAACACAGACAATGCTACACACGAAAACTAAAGTAAAAGTACATCAAAGACAAGGGAGCATTACATTACCTCTTATTTGGAATAATTAGAAAACCAAACCAGAAAAGCACATAACAGAAAACAACACAACGAACGTTCATATCGGAGTGTGAGGGTATGAAACTGATAAAAGGGAAAAAGGATAGAAGGAAGATTTATAATATAATATAATATAATATAATATAAGGAGGTGATTTATAAAGTGCTTTTTCTGAAGCCCACCACCGCCTCCCCCACCATCACCCTGTCACGGAAAAGTGCATGGCCTTAGGCGGTAATTTACTCGCTTACAATTAATGACTGGTAAGAACTACTTGTATAACTATATCAATACACCGATTGTGTGAGCTGGGATCCTCTGTTTGTGCGCAATGGCGACAGAGTGAACAGCTTCATGCATCCTGCGAAAGTAGCCATAGTGACGGGAGTTCTATTAAGACTGACGCAGATTAATACTAGTGACATTGACGAATGTACCATTATCGATGATAACGTTGAAAATGAACATTGCCAGTCCAGACCATACCACCGTAAAAGTTCCAATCTCCTTGTAAAACAAACCATTACATGGGCTATGCAGCACTATGGCGATCTGCAGACTTTTTTCTGGCTGGTAAGTGAAGCAGCGCACTAGTAACACATTTGGTGCTAGATCTGTTTCTGTCTTGACTAAAAATTTGATTATTTAAAAAAAATTTCTCAAGGTCATTTTCTAAAAAGGATTTTTTTCGTCTACATCTATAAGCATTCAGTTACCACTCAATTGTTATGACTAAGCTAATGTTAATACTGACAGAAAATTAATAAGATGTAATATATATTGAGATTTTCTGCACCAACAAAACTATCTGCATAACCTTGCATGTTCTTGCTTCTGATATGCAGATCTACCAAGCAGTGTGCAGGCTAGCAAATCGAGAGGCTATTGTTCCTTTCATGCTTGTTATTGTCACAACAGATTACTGCGTGCAGTTAACATCGATGGGCATGACGTTGATGATGTCACTGTCCGTGTCAGGCCACAGTTGTAGTCGTTGCCATCTACGATTGAAATACAGTTGCCTGTGTACGCCTTGTTCTATCAATAACACAGAGCCTTCCAGCAAACGCTTATATCGCACATCCAAACAGAAAAACCTAAACCTCTCTTTTCTATATATTGCGTTTGCAGACATTTTTTCAGACGAAATTTTTGTTGACCTTACATCGACACGCATTCCAGCAGCAACCAACATAAATGTCGAAATTCATCCAACATTGTTGAAGAGCCAACCTAGAGAATTCACAGGACCTGTAGAGCCCAAAATCAGATTCAAATCATATCCTATCCCATTTGCATTGCAACAAACAGTTGCGAGGGAGGTGCATGATATGTTAGAAGTAGAAATCACTACCTTGGTTGAAAAAAAAAGAAAAAAAGAAAGAAAAAAGATTCAGCTAGCACAGTTTCCCGGGCCAGCCTTGCCCAGGCTAGCTTTCCAGGCTTACCACTGGCACCTGGCATCCACAGTTGTCCCACCCGGCAACCAGTACATGCGTCCAGTCTACCGGCCTGCCAGTGGTATCCAGGTATGTCCCATTGATGGCGAACAGGCGCGATTACGCTTCCCGAGTTGCCAAGAGTGGCCAAGAGTGGCCAAGACTGAGCCAGCCTGCTGATGTGGAACGACCTTTCGAACTCTAACTCAGATGTCATCGACCTTGATTTTATTTGTAGGTCTCTCGCCAAGGGGTGGCGAGTCTCTGTGACTGGGCTGCATAATAACAGCAAAGTTCAAGGGAGTATGGCTGCGGGTTGGGTCAAGAAAATTCTGTATCAATGGAACTGCCAATGAATTGCATGTAGAAACAAGACTAAACAGGAGGGAATGGCGTGATATTTGTGTGGCTATGACAGCAGCCAAATCACCTTGAAGTTTTGCTTCAGGATGTAATTTCTGTACTGCCTTTCAGTAAAAAAAAAAAATAGAAAAAAGAGATCCCTTGATAATTAGATTCAAATCCCGATGCCGTTTGTTATTCCGCTACATACTTAAAAAATATGGTTGGTGCTTATATAAAGGTGCCCCAAGTGGAACACAGTCATTACTTGTTATCCACACGGCAAGAATTTGGCAGTATCATGCAAATACTCTTAAAGTAGATACTATAGGCTTATACAGTATAAAGGTGCAGCAAGTGGAAACAAGGCCACTAGTTTATGCATACTACAAAACTGAACACTGGCTTAAGACTCTGAGGGGGTCTTGATCTCTGTTGAATAGCAAGAATTCTTCCTCAACAATGGATTTCCTAGTTTGTCTGATTGCCTCCTCCTCCGGCAGCTGTCGCGTTGTTAAGAGACGAAGGATGTTTCTCTGCACTTTTTGGTTGTATCGTTGAACCATTTCATTGGTAAAGTACGTCCCATTGTTTTCTTGTACTACAGTCTAGAGAACAGAGGAATAGGCAGGATTAAGAACAGGGGCCAGCATTAGCGAACAGATCTTAAATCAGAGGTTACTGTATAAAAAATATCTCCGACACCAGCAAAATGCCAACGATGTTTTTCATAGACTTTATGAAAACTTTTGACAGAGTAGCATGCAACATTGTGGGCAATTTTACAATAAAGCCTCGAGTACAATACTCTTCAACTACAGGAGCGGGAATGGAACAGTCGGTGTGGAACAAGGCCAGTCAATCTGCGCACTAATCTGACATTCTAGCACGTGTTTCTTCCTTTCATACTTTGATGTTTAACACACATTTTCTCCGCACCTTCCTGGATTGGATACATATTAATTTCAGGTACACAAGCGACAACTTAAGTCTCCCCAACCCAAAAAACACGTCCCGGTTTACGTCAACATAACTGAGATAACTCAAAATATTAATCTAACTCTCAAATGCAAGATTTTTACGTTTCGACTAAGTCGATTGAAGCAGTTGTAAGAATTGATTCAACCGTGTGCCTGAAAAAATAGTCAAATCACTTTTCAGAATTTTTTTGTCAGCAAGCTTCTTTTCACCGTCTGTAGGGAAATTGACTGCGAAGAACGTTCGTTTCTTTTTATCAGACTAAATCGAGCATTGGATCCAGTGCATTCAAAAACACACGAGACACCCTACATATTCGGCTATCCATCTGTGATGGAGCGAGTCAGCTCCGCAAACTTTCCTCTCTCTCTCTCTCCGTGAACAGAGACAGGCCTTTTGCTGAAGCTCTCTACATACTTTAATAATGAGTGCCGCCGCTGCTGCTGCCCAACCCCGTCCGTCGGCCCACGGCTCACTTCCTCTGTAAACTGATACCGCCCGCTGTGAGCGGGTGGTGGCAAAACCGTCTCCGTGATGGCTGCCCCATCACACATCCAACCACTCGATCTCTGCTCCCACACACCGAAATGTCCTTTGTTGAAATTCCACAAAAGTACTTTACAGGCGAAGCGACTTTATAAAAACTACAATATGGCCGTTCTTGTAGGTAGGGTCATTTACTCTATCATGGCAGTGTTTTACCAGAAGATTTATTTACTTTGCTGAAAACTGCTTGTGGATGTGATGTTTCAGTAAACTTATTATCAATAAGAAATTCACAATACCTACTTGAATTCGATTAAAGACAACCTGTCGATGAAAGTTCCTGTTGTCATAAGAACCTGTGTTTTCGACAACACAGAAACGGTTGTTGGCGTTATCCAGAACTTCCTTCAGGTTCGCTCCAGCATTTTCAAGCAGTTGTTCTAAGGCCTGCTGCATTCCATCTATCCGAGTGTTTTAACAGAGAGAGAAAGCTTAGTGTCACCTAAATATCTCGATATTTTCAAGCGAAAAGGATAATAACCTGAGTTCTCTTCTAAGTGAATGTATCAGTTTGTGCATTGTTCCTATTCATATCAACCTAGCGTTAAGATCATCACTATAAATATTTTCGTCTTGTATTGGAAGAACACCGTGTAGACAACTGGAGGCTACTTTTATGGAGTTGGGTCGATATATTAAACAAATAAGCAGAGGCCAATCAACGACTGCTAGTGTGCTTGTGAAGACTTTTTGGCAACAATAAATGCTTGTTGAACTAGACATTTGTTGACAAAATCAAAATCACTGAAAATCTTCTGCCTGAAAGATTTTGACACAGGTGATGACAAAAGAAGAGACAGTTTTTTTAACTCCGGGGTGGAGGTAAGCTTAAGAAGGAGGTCGCAAAAAGATAAAGTACACCCGACGAAATTAGCAGGAGTTCATCAATATTTGTTTGTAAAGAGTCTTTAACGCAGGACCTAAATATGTCCCAAGAACAGTCACGAGCAACACTAATTGGGTTTGTGTCTGTTGAATAATTCGGTGTGTAGGTTTACATTAAAAATTTACATTTCGTTATAATTCTGCTAGACATTTGTGAACATGCACAGACGTCCACAATCATGTTTTCATGTGGCACAGAATGTAAATACCGCCATATCCTATTTAAAAACGGCATCGTTTTTGACATGCCACATATATGCATACTTAGATCACTGGCCAGAAAAATAGTTGAGTTTCCTCGTGCAAAGAAGATAAAAGAAAGATGTACCCTTAAAAAACGCATAGGGGTCATTTGTGCATCTTATTTAATTCTGGGCTCATATTCACGGACACAGTCAGTTTTCTGCCGGTTAAACTGCCCTTCCTTGAGTACCAACCCAGTGGGAAGACACTAATCGACAGATAAACTCGCCTGCCACTCACGAACTGTTGAGATGCTTGGGACCCGACTGGTTCATTTCGAATGTCGGTTAAAAACTCTGCAACCGGCACTTTTAACTACTAACCTGCATTTAACCGTTAAAACATGATCAGATGCGAAGCTTGCTTTTAAAAAATACCGTGGTAACCCATACTAGTAGACTATATCCTGATGCTTACCCACGGGAACTCTCAAACTGTCTCCGCCAGTAAAGACCACCATAAGATAAGGTCGAACGCTAAGTCCAAACAGTTCTTCCAATGTCTTCACTGCTTGATGTTCCTCCTGATGCATAAAAATATAATTAGTAATCAGAATTTAAAACAGTATATACACTGCAGTGTGTATTATAATGCGCGACACTGTCAACAACGGCCAGCTACTGCTATTAAATATTAGGTACTTAAAATGCATGTGCTAGTATTATGATACTCTATTCAATTTAGAAGTAAAAGTTAAAGAAGTTGGAAATCGTGTTAGATTTAAAAGTTACAAATTAATTGTGTATGCCCCACTAAGGATTCCGAGGTGAATGGTTTTAGATTTTTATTGATGGCCGATGGCTGGCATGTTTGGGAAACGTTACTCGAAAATAACATGCATTTACCCAAGGAGATACAGGACAAAATCAGCATTTAAGTGCGATTAACCCGGGTTTCCTCTTTACCTAACTGGATGTTTTGTAGTTATTGAGAGAATACTGATGAGGAATACAAGTCGTTTGAAGATTACACTGACTGCTTTTGTTCGCCTGGAAGAGGCTGTTTAGGAGTCTAGCTTAGGAACCCTCAGATTTCCTCACGACCACTTCCCCGCTCCAGGTAGTACGCTACAATGTGAAGTGTGTTCGCTCCTGAATGTAACGGTGAAGCCAGGTGTAAGTGTTCTTGCGTGCACCATTGCATGAACCAAACTTGTACTTCGGTAACATTAACTTCTACTTTCTGTTGAAAATTAAAGTTTATCAATATTCATTTCACTCTAAAAGAAACAACAAGCAAAGCATTTATATTGTTTATGCACAGTACCTATTTTTATCCTTATTTTAAAGTGATAGAGGGTTAGACGTTAAAATAGCTAACCATAGTGTAGCGACGGTCACATCGAATTACAATGATGATGACGTGAGGCCCAGGACATGCCAAAGCAACGCTCTTGCCAAGTTCCCGGACAATTTCCTCCTCATTACGATGGGTGTCAAGCAGCCCTGATGTGTCTATCACCTGCGGGGTTGGGGTGGGTGGAAACAAAATGCTGAATGTTATAGTGACTAATTATAGTATTATGCTAAATATTAGCATGTTAGCTATTCACGTGGGTTAAATAACTTATGGAGCCATCACCTGCAGTGCTATGCACTCATATTTATAGAAATCTTTGTCTCTCCACTTCGTCTCAGCGAAATTTTGACTGCAGAGAAGACGTCAAGACCTAACGAAATGTTAAGTGCACGTTAGCGTAAATTGTCGGGTGTTTCTATACAGCTGGTTTCATTGGACTAAGTGAATAGGGTGGAACAGGGTGGAACAGATACTCACATTCAGTTTTATCCCATCGATGCAAGCTTCGGCCCAGTGACATTTCTGTGTGCCCGAACGGAGCCCCGCGGAAGATTGAAAATAGTTGTAGCCTAGAAGTGTATTCCCAAGAGATTTCTTACCAGTGCCGGTCCTTCCGAGCAGCATTACTCGAATCTCCATTCCTGCTCACACAGGAAAAACAACAAAAATATATCAAATGTCCCATCGAAGTGCGTTATGCTGACATAGTTCTGATTCCATCATGTCTACTTACGCACTATGTGTATAGTTACCCTACGTGTGGAACTTTGCGTGAACTTCCTTATGTCAACTTGCCTAACAGCCAATGAATTAAATAGGAAGATCATCTTGTTTTTAATTTTTTATGCTCTGGAGGTTTTAACAGTTTTTTTCTCCTTATCAACATCTGTGTGTGTGTGTGTGTGCGCGCGCGCGCGCGCGTGTGTGTGTGTGTGTGAGGGTGTTTTTGTGTGTGTGTTACGTGTAACATAGGCTACATCATAACGAGGGAAGGAGGTGAACAGATCTGAAAATAGTTAGGCCTATGTCTGTATATAGTTATCAATATCTGATGCGTCCCCTTTATCTTTAAAAAGTTCACAGATCATAGCAGATGATTGAACTTTAGGTCCCTCATTGGAAATCCAGTTTAAATAACAAAATGTTTTACACGACAGACTTGAAGATACTTCAAAAATACTGAATTCAATGTGCTTAACTTATTAATACCAGCGTTTTTGTTTAGAAAGAAATGTACACAAGATATAAATGAGACTTTATCATGAAATGAAGGAAGCAGGAACAAAAACAAAAAAAAAACTCATCAGAAAGGAAGAGAGACAGACAGAGAGACAGACAGACAGACAGACAGACGGACGGACGGACGGACGGACAGACAGATCACCCGGTTCGCATCTACTAGACTCTTAGCATTCATTTTTGCCTGCTCAGTTGGTCGTGTAGAAGAATATCATTGTTGCAACATGCGCTTAAAAATTGACCCACTTATCGTAATCTTAACCCTACCCCTACCACTTCCTAACCCCCACCCGGAGTAAAAGTTGTGTAAAAAGAGTAAAAAATGTGACAAGAAAGATGAAAATTGGTTAAGCCCGAAGTAAGATGAGAAACCGACCACCGTATCTCCAGTCGTTGTAACCAACTCTTTAACCACTCGGGGACGGACTACATGGGCAACCTTGCTTCAGTCTAGCCATAATAAGCTGCACTTTGACGTCTAGGGGGCATGCAGTGTCTTAAGCTTAGAACGAACAGAAGTACTCCGTAGCTGGATGCTTAACTAAGAACTGAAAATTAGATATTTGAATCACAATTGCAACATTTTTCTTATTTTGTTGGGGGTGGGTTGAGGGTTAGGGGAGGAGTTAGGAGAGGGATTTCTTCTTTATTTGGTAGGCGCTTTAGCTTACCACACTGCACGATAGCATGGTACAGGACCTACTGAATAGGACAAAGTGAATGCTATGATTATTCAGTACATGAGAACCGGGTAGATGGATAGGTTGGATGGATAGAGACTGAGGAACAGGAAGGAGTTTAGAGAGCTAGAACAAGTTGAGTGAGGGAAGATGGAGCAATCGAGGGAACGAACGAACGAGTGAGAGAGTGAGCGAAGAGAAGAGAGACGTTTATTCTTTCGATCGCATTATACAGATATTATGAACACAGGCACCAACACATACGCATATGTTAAAAAAGTATATTTTTTCATAAATGTTTGTGCACCTTATAAGAAAATAAATCACGTCTCTTCCTGAAGCAGAAACATACAACTAGATTATTTTCATTAAAAAAACATGTTTACGCCTAAACTTCTGCTGGATTTTGCACCTTATAAGGAAATAGTTGTGTGGGCTATACGGAGTATAATTATATTTTGTGTACACCTTTGAAAGAATGTCGACAAAGATAGAATGCCATTTAGTCCCCCCAAAAGCTTAGATGGCGGAATACGCCCGGACGTTGGTATGTTACATTAAAATGATTTACTATTCAGTGCCATGGTCAGTGCCATGAAAGCTCATGCATGGTGGTGGAGGGTCAGCTAGGCTACAAAGCCCATGAGAACGTCACTAGTAATGGGCTGATCTCTGTCAAGACGATCATAGGCGTCATTTTGAGGTTTTGTTAGCATTATGTACTTCACTGGATCATCTCTTCAAACTCACACTATTTTTCTGTCTTCCTCAAAGTATTGTTTAAACTAAGTTCTACAATTTCTAGGAAGAAGTCTAAATTGTGTAAAAATGTCTGTTATCATGGCGGTTGTAGACTGGGTTTGAGATATTTTTGTGGGAAAATGATTGTCTTGTTCTAATTTAAAATCATATATTAAGCATGTCCGCAGAATCAATATGTAATGAGAGGAAGAATTATTGATGTTGTGGGCATGGCTCTTACCCCTGGCAAATAGTATATGAACGTAAGAGCGAAAATTGATGGCAAAAAAGATGTACAACAGAATAACCTATCATTTGTGTGGTCCCTGCTGGCAAAGCGTCAAGTCCATCTTCTGGATGCTTTGTGGTGGCCAAGTGCCATGCCTACCAAAATTTCGTAGCTGGAAAACTCCAGGAGGCTTTTGCCTATCCTTGGTTTCTACATTGCAGGATTGACGGCAGCTTTCCTGACAGTTTTTGCAGGCGCCCTCAGTCACACACGGGCAATATTTGTCGCCAGGTCGGCGACGAAAACTATAACCCGGAGCACCCTGAGACAACACCCACTCAGCCCCACCCTAACCGTGACCCCCAGCTATTTGCTTCAACACTTCCATTTACTGAAGGTCTGCGTACGGGATAAAACAAGGCTTGTGAGTTTATTCCCACCACACGTACTAAAATTATAATTCAATCTAAAATTTTCACAGACAAACCTGGTATTCCCATTGGGGTTTCAGCCCTGAAAAGCGACCTAGGCTGCTCACTGGCTGGCTGTCCGGTCTCGTCAGGCCCAGTGTCTTGTGTCAGCTCTCTGCCAGCAGCTGTGAATAATGGCCCCTGCCGGTGTTTCTCCTGCAGTTTCTTCACAGTCTCACGCACTAGTGCGGTATGGCCGCGCTTCATCTGCAGACTCTCGATATCATTGGCGTTGGCACTCAGTAGAGCCGACAGAGTATCGAATCCTTCTTCTTTCAGGACTGCGACTGCAGGCGGAAGCAGGTCCTTTGCGAACTCCTCAAAGGAAAAACTGTCAGCCATTTGATCTCAAGAACCTGTAACTACAGCAACATAAGCGTCAGTGCTAGAAAACAAGCTGCCCTTAGGAATAAGACCAACAGATTTGTCTGCACCAAGTCTGGACAAAAAATAGACAAAGTCGACGTTTCGGTGCATTACCTCTTCGTCAGGACAAGAAACACAAAAAGGAAACACACAAAACAAAACTCAAAGAGAGGATTACATATAGACACTTATCCGGTGTGGGTAGAGAGGAGGAATCGACAGCACTGGATAACCCACAACATGGCGGTAAAAATGGCGGACGATGGAGGACAAAATGGCCGCTAAAAACGCAGTCAAACTGTCCTAAAAGCGGGTCGCGGGGGCGGGGGCGGGGATGGGTGGGGGGTAAGTTAAAGTAAATTTTAAACATATTTAAAAAGGCGAAAAAGAGTAAATATCAATAAAGTAAAAGATAAAATAAAAAGGTGAACAAAAGCTGCGAAAAGATATGTGTCTTTTAAAAAAATAGGAAAGAGGGAGGGAGATGGTAAAAGAAAGTCAAGATAAAAAAGGTGGGCGGTAGGAAACAGCTTGTTAGTTCTTGAGGTTTAGGCCATTAGGAGTTTTAGTGCCAAATTTGGATGTGAAATAGGACTATATACTTCTTTGATCTATGGAGTCCCATTTCATTTGCCAAATAGCACAGACTTTTAAGTGGTGTGGCTAGGGCTGCTTAAGCACAGAGCTGGTGGTGTGTTTCTGCAGTGTTTGGTGTCAGCTGGTTGTTCTTTGAACATGACTGACAGAATTACAGCCCTTGTGTCTCAAAATCCTCCCGCCCACATCTACCTTTCATTTGCCATCTCTCCGCTGCCCACCTGTCTACCAAAAGACTAATTGGCTGAAACTTAGCCCTATAAATATTTGTCTTCTTGGATTTTATTTTATCATTTCTTTTCAGATTTCTTTTCTATTGTCCCACTACTATTTCATAAACCATATGTTCTGTCACTTGAAGCATGTCCACCCTGGCAGCGTCCGTCTGGCGCTGACCTCACACTCCAAGTCACACCCTAATCGAGTTTCACCGATCCCTGATTTAGGATGTTTGAATTTCACCAGCTGGAGGGTTGTGGCCAACTCGTCAGCTGCGTTACCAGGAGGGACCCATGACTTCCCAGGGTCGAACCCTCGGCCGGGTTGGTCGAAGTGTGGCCAATGATCAGTTGGGCCCCCGTGTAGCTGGTCTGTCTCCTCTACCCCTGGAGGAGATGATTCTTCTCTGATGAGCTGCACTTGAAGCATGTCCACCCTGGCAGCGTCCGTCTGCGGTAGTGGGTGGAGCGCTCCTGCAGCCTCCAATAAGTGACTGTCCCCCTCTGGTGACGTCACTCTGGACCTCTCTGCTTCAGTGCGGACATAGGTGGCCATCGGCTCCGCCCCCTTTCCATGTCGCCCAACAGAGAGTGACTGACTGATGACGTCATCGTCAACCGACGCTTCTGGCGTCCCCCAGTTGCGAGGACCCACTCCTTCATGCAAAGGCCCTGAATTCCTTTCACGGTCCCTTGCTTCCATGTTGGGAGGGATGGTAGTTCCCTCCTGGTCCCAGTCCCACTCGGACCCTTGTTTCGTCACTCCATGTTTGTCTTCCGTGTAAGTGACAGCGAGCCCTGCAAATGACGTCAGACACGGCATGTCCGTCCGGGCGTCATCAGGCCCACCAACGCGCTTCTCTACCTCATGGCGTCGATTTTCAGGTAGCTCATCTTTGGTGGGAGGTGATGCAGTTGCCTCCTCGCGGCTGCATTTCTCTACCTCCCTCTGCGAACTCGCCTCCATGGTACCCTCGTCCCATAGGGGTGGGCATGGTTGCTGCACCCCAGGTTCGTCGCTCATTTGAGTGACAGGGCGCTCTGCAAATGGCGTCTGACCGGGCAAGTCCGTTGGCCCGTGGTCGACCCCAACCCGCTGTTCTGCTTCCTGAAGTGGATTGACAGGCAGGTCTAACAGTGACGTCAGCACCGTCTCTGTTGCTACCGTGTCGTCACCAGTAGCACTCCATTCCTCCTGACCTTCATCTCTCCCTGTAGTCAGCTTTTCTGTGGTGACGTCATTCTCACCTGTTGCTATAAGCAGCGGCCTGATATCTTCCTCAGCCCTCGCTTGTGCTCGAGTGACAGCGCTGGCAGAGAATTCTTCATCCCCAGGGTTGGGATAAGGTAACACATTGCGGCAGTCAAGGATGGGTGGGTGGATTATGTTGTCCACCACTGCTGATTCCACTGGCCCAGTGACGTAATCCGACGCCACCTCGATGGGCGCCGTGGGGAAACAATCTTGCTGGCTGTTGGCGAAGTTGAGAGGTATGGTGTCGTCATGGTTGATCGCCTCAGAAGGGACCAGGCTACTGTTAACCCTGGCCGGATAATCACCACCCGTGTCCAGAAGGATCGTGACGTCAGGGTTGTTGACACGTCCTCGTGTGAGGTTACCCTTGACTGAGCTGTGGGTGAAGACGGCGGCGGCTGACTTCTTTGATCGCGACGGGCATTCACGCATGTAATGACCCAGCTGGTTGCAGAGGAAGCAAGTCACCTTGTTACGACCAGGTATCTGGGAGGTGGAACTCCCCCCTTGCTGAAAGTGTCGCCTCTTTCTGCAATCCCTGGGTGGGCTGCTAGGCGGCTTGGCGAGGTGTGACCCTTGCCCGTGGTTGATATTCTGTAACTCGGTCAGCTTTTCATCCTTGTTCTCTTTCTGGTCAAAGGGTGTCATGCTCACAGTCTGCGTCAGAAGGTCGTGTGTCGTCGTAGCTGTGCCCACCTTATCGCTAGTAGAAGACTGCTCATGCCTTGTCTCAACCTTCTCTATCTTTGTTGCTTCCAGAGCCCTTTCTATCTCCAGCATTATATCCCTATACCTCTTTTCATTTTCCTGCATCGTGGCCTCCAATTCCTTTACCTTCTCCGCGTCATACTGAACAATTTCTAGCATCCGAGCTTCCCACTTCTTTTCCCATTCTCTATACGCTTGTTGTGTTTCCCTCTTTCTCCCCGCATTTTCTTTCTCTCGTTCTCTCTCCTCACGTTCTATGCGATCTTTCTCTCGTTCTCGTTCTATGCGATCTTTCTCTCGTTCTCGTTCTCGTTCTCTCTCCTCAATTTCTTTCTTTTCTTTCTTCCATTCCGCAATTCTTTCGTTCACATATTTTGTAATTTCGTTACCATCTAATCCCTCATCTAGAGCCATCTCTCTAAATTCTTTCCTCATCTCGCGTTCTGAACGCAGGTATTCACTATTTTAAACTATCCCTTCCATTATACGCCTAGGACGATGGGCTACCATGTAGGCGACAAAGCGTAACTGAGCTGATGCGCCCTTATGAATAGCAACGCTAATTACCTAGTCCGTTGCTATGCCACTAGGTGTGACGTAGTGTCGACCTACTTGGGCCTTACTTTTTTGCGCGAACAACCTGTCTTACGTCACCAGTGACGTTGCAAACTAAAACACGTGCTTCTGACAAGCACTAGCACAGAACTAATCACAAGCAATATACCACGAAAAACTTCAGGATAATCAAACACCTTCAGAATCCTACTGCAGAATAAGATCCACAATGAAATACAGAAAAAATGCATTAATTCCTAGTCCAACTAAGACAAAGCACACCCATCCCGGACGAGCCCCCATTTAATGTCGACGTGCGGGCAGCACCTTATCTTATTGGACTCGACTTATCTAGAATTACTGGACAACTTTTATGGTGATCTCCTAAAATGTAGATTTAATTTAGCAATCGTCACCAAAACCTTTACTGCTTTAGGTCAGTGGTTTCTAAACCAAAGGGTGATGATGCTGTGAAATAATGTGAACAACTAGAGACATCTACCAAGGGAAAAGATTCTCATACACTGATACGTTCGCTCAGTCTCTCACCGGCAAAACACTTCTAGCTCAAGAGCCCCCACCCTCGTTAAACACACAATTGCAGCGAACTGTTATTCAACATATATTTCAAACACTAACTGGCTCGACAACATCAAATATATCTACAAATTATTTACAAAGAATCACCGTGCTCATGTCTAGGGTAAGACGCTGCCTGATGACGTCATACCCCGTGCAACAGACAAAGTAAATAATCAAATCAATGCAAGAGGGAAACCAAACTGCCAAACCAGCCTATGATCCCGCTCAATACACACGTACAATGAGTGACCGACAATAGAGCTCCTACTCTTGTCACCACTGCAACAACAACTTCTGCGATACACAATAACAAAGCTATCGAAGTGAATCAATAAGTGACCCCAAAAAGAGCACCTACTCTTGCCACTTTTTGAAACAACTATTTTACCGCAGTACACAGATACGTGAAGCGACCGTTACAGAGCACCAACTCTGGTCACTACCGTACCAACAGCTTTACTGCAATACACCAATGGGACACGTGACTGATGACCGAGCACCAAATCTTGTCGCTACCGACACTACAGCTATTCAGCGACCCACAAAATAAGCTACGCCACTGCTTCAGCCATGCTACACTCAGTCCCGTCTACTGGCACACTTGCCCAATCACTAGCTATGACATCTCCTGTCTCCGGCAGGATAAAAACACTTATCTTACATCAACGCGAGTCCCCGACTCTAAGATAAGTTTAAGGTAAGAGCAGACCTTGCTTATAAGGCACCTCCAGTGGTCTCTTTCCGTCTCAGTCCGTCGAGGCGGTCGGCAGATTACACTCGTAACTGCAAGAGAGCTGGAGTCTTCCTTTTGGCAGGATGGCGACTGAGGTCCGTAGGCTAGCACGTGGTCACTTCACTGGGTCTCTTCCTAGGTGCACGTCCCTCTCTGTATTCTGTGTCAGTACTCTGGCGCTCTCTAGAGCATTTTTTCCCTCTCCTTAAATCCTGACGCCCTGGCGGCTTAAAACTGGCCTAAACCGGTTCTGGTCAGAGTCGGTGGCGTGGGATAATTGCGCTGACCAATGGCGAGCGTCTAGCTAGCCACTAAGGGTGCGGAGAAGGGGCGGGGAGAATCAGCCAACCTATGAGTGACAGGCGATACCCTAAGATTGACATGTGACAAGCCCTACCATGGAATCATCGGTGCTGACATGGCTCAGTCTGGCACAGCGGGCAGGTCTGGTGGAGTGGAGACCAGGTGGCCACAGAACCTAAGTCTCGGGGACATGAGGTGACTCTACGGGAGACGGGCATAAAGGTGCCGACCGGGGCAGCCAGTGCACCTAGCCGGAAATTAAATGGTCATGGAATACCATGCAATCAGATAAGGAGTCAGCCTGTCCGGCGCAGGATGAGGGAAGGATTACGGTATGTTGCAGAGGGAATGTCACTTCCTGAATAAATTCGCCAATTCTGGGGCATAAAGAGAGTTCCGAGTTCCCATTCCCGACAGTCGGTCAGAGAGGAATGGGTGTTTATGCTGATAGTACGTTTCCCTTACAGCCAGCGAAATAAACATCTAGAGACTCAGACTCAGCGGGACACCGTGTCGCTGGACTGAGGGGTGAGATTCGCGAGCCTGATGGAAGCGAACATCCCAGGGCTTGCTGTGACCTTGTGGCAGCAGACAGGCTGGCCAGAGACTATCCCTTAGAACGACAGTAAGGGGACTGGCTGGACAGCATGGATCAGCCATCATGAGAGGTTACACTAGCGCATGTATATGCTTATGCGTGACGTAGCCGCTGTGTAAACAAAACTCTATGTAGCTTAGACTTTGAGGGTCGCTACTTCCACTAAGCTGTCACGAAGCCATAGACTTAGGACGGAAAGCCAGACCACTTAGACGTGATGTGTCTGAACCAAAAACTATTTCATATTCAAACTGCATTGTCACGTTTCCTCGAGTGAGCAGGCGTAAGGTAATGTGAGCAAAATGTTACTGATGCTTCTTTTTTGAAAGTTCGATCCAAGCGATAAAACTGAATAAGCAATGTCACAAACCCCCTCCCACTCACTGCAGTAACTCACATCAGTGTGGAAAGGGATTTGTGTGTGCGTGTTCTTTCTCCATAAACTCTCACCCAAAACACAACACAAAACAGGGAGGTAAATCAACACGGCCCCAGCCAGATATAATTACCTAACTCCCCTGTCAAACTAATCCGCACAACAAAATCACATCGATATCCTCAACACAAATTATTCACCCCAAGCACATCAAAATCTCACTCGTCATAAAACAAAATTTGCACCAATCAAACAGTCCCCAAAACCTTCCCCTTCCCTCACAGTAACGTTCTCAACTTCACTAATCGAGCTCATCAAACTGTTCTCAGCGTCTCTGCTTATTCAGTTTCCGGAATCCGAATCAAAACAGATCTTTCAAAGTCCTTACGGGAGTGTTCCTACCGCGGTTACTATTATCTCAAGTCTGTAAGTCCGCTGTACCGTTGCCACCACAACTCAAATTTCTTTGCCCCTCTGTCACCATCCGACAGTACAGGGGATAGAGACGTCAAAACGCGAGCGACACGTCCTACCTCGCTTGACACGATGCCACGTCGGTGTTTTCCCACCTGGTGGATACAAGTTCCGTAGCCCCAGGGCTGCTCGGCTCCTGGCTGACTGGCTGGTGAGCTGGGGTCTCTGCACACCTTGGTCCGCCCCTGGAAACTCCTATAAATTCCTCCCTTCAGGGTACGGTTCTCTTTTTATAATCTCCCCTTTCAAGTCAAAAAAAACCCTAAAGACTCCCCCCCCCTTTTCTATCAGTACTAACACAGCAAACAGTTTCCACCCTAGCTATACAAACGATACGTATCATCGATACTCAGACATGACATACGCCGAGCGAAAAAAAACATCACGTTATACAGCTTCACAGTCACGTCCGTGACAAGCAAATGGAAGAATTTCTCAAAAATAGCTTAACGCGAAAGGAACGTTCAATATTTGCCCTTTACTATATCTGTACCGATCTGTACATAACCACAACATTACTGACAACAACGACGAAGATGGTAGACGACAACAATGTCACATGTCACCCTAGGCTATTACCTGTCACTCCTAGGTAAGCCTTTTAGCTCCTCCCTTTGTAAGCTAGCAGGGGGAAGATACGTCATCACCAGGCTGACCGCTCCACCCACAATCTACACCTGGGTGTACGGGCATTGGCCAGGTTAATCATTCTGCTCTCCCTAGTCTGGCTAGAACCGGTTTACTTGAGGGTAGTACGTCAGAACGCTTACTACATAAGGAGGTAAAAATGTTAGATCGGGAGATACACAAAAGAGGATACACAGAGAGGGAGGAGAGAGGGGAGAACAGAGGATCACATACAGAGAGGGATGTGCACCTAGGAAGAGACCCAGTGAAGCGACCACGTGCTAGCCTACGGACCTCAGTCGCCATCTTGCCAAAAGGAAGACTCCAGCTCTCTTGCAGTTACGAGTGTAATTTGCTGACCGCCTCGACGGACTGAGACGAAAAGAGACCACTGGACGTGTCTTATAAGTAAGGTCTGCTCTTACCTTAAACTTATCTTAGAGTCTGGGACTCGCGTTGAAGTAAGATAAGTGTTTTTATCCTGCCGGAGACAGGAGAGGTCATAGCTAGTAATTGGGCAAGTGTGCCAGTAGACGGGACTGAGTGTAGCGTGGCTGAAG
>SMGT01009392.1:0-16302 GCA_004794575.1 Lanistes nyassanus
CGCGCTGCGCTGATGACTGGTCGCTACCCTCACACTATGGGCATCGAGAAAGTGTTTGAGACCCACGACAACAGGTAAAGAATTAATCTTATATGAATTTTAATCACATCCAAACGGGGTATTTGTGTTTCTTGTTTATTGGTTTATTTCTTTTGGCATATTTGATTGTCTAAAATACTTTCCTTTAAACGTGACAAATATAAAATTGTGCCATTCGTCGTCAATAACAGTAACTGCTTCGCACAATATTCAGTCTTTGTAGAAACAACTTTATGGCCAAATATTTCTGGAGTGGATTCACGTCAAACAGGTCTGTACCCTTGGAAATCAAGCTTCTGCCACAGTACTTGAAAGATCAAGGCTACCAAACACATGCTATCGGAAAGTGGCATCTGGGCATGTGTGACTGGAGCATGATGCCAACCAGGCGGGGTTTTGACACATTTTATGGCTGTCTTTATGGAAACGGCGATCACTTTTTCAGATTCCCAGTGGAACCTTATGACTTTTGGTAAATAATTCCATTTTTCATTGTGATAATGGCATGCCTTTTGATAAAACTGATGACTGACAAAATTTGGATGGAAGATAAATAAAAGCGGAGAGTGAGATGAATAAATATGATGAATTTACTGTCATAAATTATTTGATGTGTGACTTTACACAGGTTCAACGAAACTCTAGATCGTTCAGTTAAAGGCGTGTATGACACAGAGGTTCTTTCCGCACGTGCTGTGAGCATCATTGACAGCCACAAACTGAGTGGAAGCACAATGCCGCTTTTTGTCTACCTGGCATATAAGGCCGTGCATTCTCCCATCAAGGTAGCATTGTAACTTACACATAATGTGATGGCTTTACACTATGGACAGTCTGGGTTTGTTTGAATGCTCGGCAAACAGGCATGGTCGGTTCATAAAGACTTGTAGTAATCATAAAAATTATTCTGCTTCTGCTGCAGATGATGATGATGATGATGATGATGATGGTGGTGGTGGTGGTGGTGGTGGTGCTGGTGCTGGTGCTGGTGGTGCATCGTATTGAGGCTCAAAGAAAAGAACTTGTGGCTCTGAAACATCACTGTGACAGGCAACCTTCAAATACAACAAGAGGTGTTCTCATATCAGCGACACGCTGATAAGAGAACGCTGTGGGATGATGCTTGCTGTTGACGACGGCATTAAAAACATCACCGACAGTTTGGAAAGAGCAGGATACTTGGACGAACCCTGTCTCATCGTCGTGATGAGTGATAACGGCGGGGCCACACCTCAAGGGTGGGGTTAATTTTATTTTATTTTTGCCTGTCTGAAAGCTTTTCCTACAATAAGTTTCGCTTTTGGGGAATATTGGATTTTTTACCTTTGTTTATAGAAGCTAACAATCCTATCAACGATCAAGAAATGACATGTTAATTCAGTCTGAATCTTTAACAGAAACACTGCGCACTGGTTTTTTCAAATAACGAATTAATCAGTGAGATATTATATAGTATCTAATCTTCTGTCCTTACGATGAAGTTCGCTCCGTTTGTAACGTTATGCGTGTATGTGTTTTGTGCGTAACTGCGTGAACGTGTGTGGGTCTGTGTGAATGCGCGAATTTGTGTTTGCGCGTCTGTTGTAAATTTCGCTGTGCGTTTGCATGTTAAACAGTTCCAGCAACTGGCCCCTGAGAGGAAAAAAAGCCACGCCATTTGAGGGTGGTACGAGGGTCGTGTCCTTCCTTCACAGCAGACGTCTGTTGCCCAGTGCGCCGGGAACTTATGACGGCCTCCTTCACGTTACGGACTGGCTGCCAACCTTGATGAAACTGGCCAGCAATTCCACCATGCCTGCGGACACTCCAAGCTTGGATGGTAAAGACCAGTGGCTGCCAATACAGTAAGATTAAAGACCAATTACACTTCTTGGTCATTTGTAAGCTGCATTCCATATTCCCATTTTCGCGTATATATGCGTACGAATGCGTGAGAGCGTTTGCCAAATCTTGCCAATAGCAGACAGGAAGTACTTGAAACGCTCAACATAACCATATGCAGACGCATGCGACCAAGGGAAGGGAGCTTACCGTACCCAAACGCGTAGCAAAGAGAGGGTCGAAAGAAAGAAAGGAAATGTTGGAGTGATAATTTGATAATTTAAGCGCTCGGTCCTCATTTGTTCTTTATTAATAGAAGACGATTAATAATTTGTTATTCATTGAATCCGTATAGATTTTATCAGTCCTTTTTTCTAATTTCTGGTGTATGAATGTTATAGTCTAATGCAATGGCGATCCTATTTAAAAGTAGATGCATTATATATTGAGGAAAAAATGTAGTACAATTGCCATTGATGTCGTTATCCAATTCGCTTCACTTCTCGCTGTTTGCTTTCATCCAGCTTCTAAGCCTTGTCCCTTCACTTGGGTCTTTTCATATTTTTGTTCCACTTATTAAAGGCCTGAAAGGAGTTCAAATTAGAATACACTTATTAATGTGAATCTATGTGATATTAGAAACCCAGTATCTGAAGAAAAGCAGATAGTTTAACTGGGTTTAAAACAAGAACTTGCTTATATATGTTTGTATTTGTTGTTTGCGCTCATTACAGGCTAAACCAACCCAGTAATCGAGACAGACTGGTATACGAGTTGTGGGAGGAGGAAGCAGGTGTCAGGATTGACAACATGAAAATAGTTTACCACGATAATGGTCCGTGTTCCGGTTGGTATAATCCTCCACCCGGGGTGAACACCACTCTACCCGAAGAACTACCCGACTGTACGGGCTTCATGCTGTTCGACTTGGAGGCCGACCCTAACGAGATGAACGACCTGTCTCACGATCCGCGCTACTCCCAGAATATGGCGCAGCTGCAGGAATATTACAACAGCGAGATGACAAGGAGAATTCCTCCACAGAGTTACATAATTAACCCTCTTAAACCTGCGGCTGGACAAAGCTGGCAACCCGGATGGTGCCGGAATTGACGCTAATATCGATAGTATCAGACTGCCGGTGCCTTTAAAGTTACCAGTGTACTAACCACTCAATTCTGTTGAGATCCTTGCTAATGCATGTAGAGTAAGAAAATGCTCTCGTGGATATAATAAAAAAATCAATGAAGTTAATTTTGTTGTTCTGCCTTCTGTTTCTCATTGTGTCCGTGTACTGGTGGTTGTGGGCACAAAAGAATCTATATATATATATATGTGTGTGATTTTCGTGTTAGTATAGTACATCAATGCACGTTGATATAATTCGTGTATGCGATGTGCACTTCTATCTTGTGACTTTCAGATCTAAGCAAAGGTCTTGCGGATTTTTTAACCTCAAACACTGACCCTCCACCTTCCTCTTTCTCTTTACCCCTCCTCTCTCTCTTATTTCTTTTCTCTCACCTCCTTCTCTCCCACACTGACACCCCCCTTACCCACCCTTCTCTCTCCACCCCGCCCCCTCTCCACCCCTACCCTTCCCTGCCCACCTGGCGATTGGCTGCCCCTCTTTTTAACCCTGTTTACTCGCTGTCCCTTAGTCATTTTCCTGCTGTCCAGCCTATGCGCCACATCTACTGAAGCTAAGTCTTTTTCTTCTGTTTTCGTTGTTGTTTTTTCGTCGTTTTTGTGTCGTCCTGATGAAGGGGTAGTGCCCCGAAACATGTAGATTGTCTTTGTCTTTGTCATGTCTTAGCTTGGTCCAGTTCCCTTGTTTTAAATTTAAGATAGAATTTACTCCAAGCGGCAGTCACCTGTTTTTCTTGATTTTTTTATTTTAAAGCACGTCCTGTGTTTCAAACAAAGGGTTCTCCGGTGATTTATGCATGTAGATATTCTGTTTTTTTATTAACAAACAAGTTGATGGTAGACGCATTACAAAACCAGCCGTTCAGTATTGCTAGTCTCCTTGTGCACCCGGCATCCGATCGATACATACAGCATAAAAACATCATGCACGGAGAGAAAGGAAGAGACTAGAGATGAAGAAGAAAGAGAAGAAGTGTAATGCCATTTAAGAAAGCTGGTGTACTGGAACACGACAGTTTTCCTGTTTGCTGTACAGTTTCCTATATTTATTCAATGCGGAATGTAGACAATTATGATGTGTATGTTTGAGATCAGGATGACAGAGCGTCGGAAGCCGCATCAACCCGTTCCCCCCTCCTCCACCCACAGACCTAATAGATTACGGGGTTGAGATGAGACGAGACAAGAGAAGATAAACAGATGTATGAAAAATCTCTGGTTTTCGGGACATATCAGTCCTCCTTATCAACGCATTACATTTTTAGAATAGAACGCATGAATGCATGCTTTCATCCCTTTCTTCCACCCACCCAGCCCACCCATCCACATACAAGCTTGCACACAGACAAAGAAAGAGAGCTGAGTTTGAACTTTATTGATCCAACCAGTGAGTCACATCAACGGGGCAGTTCCACACAGAGACAAACCATCAGGTCAGTAGCTGACTATATTCAAAGTTGTTAGGAATATGTCGTTGATATACAGTGTGTATCAGTGAGTAAACTAACGCTGGTTAAGCAGAAAAAGAGGGAAAAAGAAATATAGAGATATAGACGAAGTAAGAAAACAGAATGCTTATGCGCTGCACTACTTCAGCACCACACATATTGAAAGGTATTTTGAATACACTCATTAACCGCCAGAGAGACCGACTTAGTCCATGAGAACTGTCCCACTTTTGCAACTTGTCCAACGGACTGCTCTGCCCGGCGAGACGTCTAGAGGCTTATTGTCACTTCGCAGGAATCACCTGAAAAGCAAGAAGAAAAAGTGTTTGAGAGCATCGCCTTCAAAATAAAAAGGAAGGTTAAAAGAGACTCATGGGTGTGAGATGTCTCGAAAAGTTTAATAGCATAGTAACAAAAGTCTGGCGATCAAAGTGCGTGTGAATCTTCTTCTTTCTACTTATCACAAAATAAGTTGCCAAACTCCCTGGGACACACGCTGGAAGTAAATGTACATTTATAAAAGGAGTCTACGTGGTGATCGCAGTTATACGTCCTTTTAAAGCAAAAAAGAAAGAAAGATAATATTCTTAAAAGGTCGCAATAGTGGCGTTATTAAAGTAACATGTATACAGTCACTCAAGTACACACTGCCACGATACACACAATCATGCTTGGGAGCACAAACGAACATACACAAACAGAAGGAAGAGAGAGATGTAGGGGTGGACGGTGAGAAGACAGGGTAAAGGTAGAAGGAGCATATAAGGGCTGACCCTTGAAGGTAGTCAATGTCTAGGGGACAAGCACGGGGCCGCTGCAGAAGGCCGACGCCGTTGAAGCACTCCACCACATCCGTCGTGTTGAGCCCCAGGTCAAAAGCGCTGAAGACGACGGCGCATGCGCCGTCCTCCAAACCCGTGTCGGATTTCCAGCGGATCTGGTTTGCCAGCAGGTAGGTCTTGAAGGCATTGTACACGCCGATACCCTTTTCCTGGAAGGTAGCAGGCAGACGACATTTTTCTAATGAATCAAATGCACAGGTGAGACAGCGCTAACATACCCTTCAAGTACCCCAGTCTATTGCTTATATCTTGGTCTATTCTTATCCCGCTTACAATTCTCCGAATAAAAAATAATGTCCTTAGGCCTACCCACCACAGCTAGGCAGTAGAAGAACCTGTTGAAGATGCCACTGGACAGGTGACTGTTGAGGTTGGAATTGAAGTTGGCAGCGTTGTCGATGGAGACACCATCCAAAGTTGGGTCTTGGAAGTAGCGAATTGGCCGCGACCCGCTGACGTCATAGGAGACCTCTTCACCCACCGTCCATGACGCCCCACCTTGCGCTACCTTGAGGACCTGACAAAACAGGGAAGAACGAATAGGTGAACGATAAATACAAACGAATCAGGAAGGGAGAGACAGAAGATAGAGGAAAGGAAAATTAGGCGGGAGGAGTCGGGGAAGGAAAGATGGCGTATGGACACAAATAGGCCTAAGAAGACACTCAGTTATGGGTCAAAGTTCGCAAGGAAACGCAAGCAATAAAGTACTTTGCTTGTATAAATGTAATAACCTTTGTTTTTCTCAATACAGTGGACGTGGACATAACATATTAACAAGAGGCAATGACATGCTCGCCACAGCAAAATACCTGAAATCTCATAACCAGAAGACAAACGTGGCGAGATGGCTCTCACCTGGCCACAGACGTCCGAGAAGCCGTCGTTAATAGCACCAGACGGTCCATCCAGAAGCAAACCGGACCACTGGCTGGTCAGCATGTGACAATATTCGTGCGACACGACATCCAGGGTGGCGAACGGGTAGCTCTTACACGGCATGCCGTCTCCAAGCAGGATGGACAGACCTGTCCACATGCCGTTGCTCACGTTCTTGCCAAAGTGTACACAGACGTCCACAGGACCGTAGAGAGGCACGTCGGCCCCCAGTCTGGACAGAAAGTCAGCCAGTGTGAAGAATTATTTTGGTTCAGGTTTATCGACCTATAATATAAGCTGGATGCAGACTCACCTGATGGCATTAGTGCGTCGTTTGAAATAGAATACGGAAGCGCATGCTGAACAGATGGTACTTCTGCTGTCCCCATGAATGGCCTTGACCAGTCTAATTAAGACATTTCAACAGGGTGGTGTTGCTAGTCCGAGGAAACTAACCTAAATGTAGCCGGAGCTTTTAGAAACTTCTGGCGAATGCTCGCTACTCACTGTCTCAGAGTCAGTGTCAACAAGTAGAGGCTCCTCAAAGCGTCCAGCGCTACAGAGTTCGCTCCATTGGCTGAGTCATTCACTCCCTGAAAACGTCAGGTTAATATTTTTTTTAAAATCTTCCCACCAGGTTATCTCATCTATTTCGATATCCTTTTAATTGCTGTTCCAAAACAATTCACAAAACATCTGTGGGTTTTTCTCCTTAACACACTGGCTCTTTGATAAATCGGTACGTGTAGAGATAAGCAGCTATTTGTGTTTGGAAGAATGTTTACCGGAAGCTCAAAATCAATTTCGTTTTTCTTACAATTCCTCGAAAGTAGTGCAATAGAGCTATCTTCTTGCAGGTCCTATATAGTTTTTCCATTCAAGAATAAAAACACCTCTTTCTTCATGGCATGTTAAAACCACGGACCAGGCTTCACTTCCGAACCCGGCAGTCTGTTTTTCCGATGCACTTATATGACCTAGCTGGTACGAAGAGCAAATTAATTTATTAGACTATTGAACCCGCACGGAAATGTTCGTTTACGGAAAGAGAAAACGCGTAAATGCTGTTCAGTACTACACCAGATATACGTACTTCTTATCCTCTCGTAAACGTAGCGTAGATGTTAATCAAAGCAAGAACAGGTTTCCTTTACATGGAATAAAAGAGACTTTGCAAACATTATATTCTCGTTTTTTTCAATTTTTAACTGTTTCTTTAAATTGTGACAATCATTCCCTCCATTTAAAGACATACAAACATAAAGAGACTGGAGGAGGTAACGAGAAGGGGATCGAAACATTCTGTTTAGTGGAGGCATAAAAAATGAACTACGCACTTGGTCACAGGGATAGGTGATGACAGGTGAGTCCCAGCATTCTTTGGGCGATCCTCTGCCGCTGCGAACTTGGCCGATGCCCGGGATGTAGAGACTGCACGTTTCTGTCAACAGCGATGGATAGAAAGGCAGTGAATGTACCGGATATAAGTCCCTGTTATTTTTAGGTCACCTTTCAAAGTATGATTTAGACCTGATGACAGTGTGTAAGATAGACAAATTATGAATTAGACAAGTGGGTTAAATTGTAATATTAATGTCTCTGTATTAGTCCAAGTCTAGGTCTTCTCCATTGAATATACAAATTAGTGTACAAATTAGGGTACAAATGTATGTATGTATGTATGTATGTATGTATGTATGTATGTATGTATGTATGTATGTATGTATGTATGTATGTATGTATGTATGTATGTATGTATGTATGTATGCATGCATGCATGCATGTTGAGTATGTATGTATGTATGTTTAGTATGTATGTATGAATGAACACGTGTACAAATTATACACGTATGTAAAGACCTGAATGTGTTCGTAAGTGGATAAGTCTGCAAGCGGAAAGATACATTTCTGTCTGCTCTATTTTGTAAGCAGTTCTTTTCGCCCATCATGCTCCCACACAACCACCACCTTCCTCTTGAGGTGAAGAAACTTTTCCCAACACTTACTCCCTCGTTTAACCACTGGCAGGCAAGTCTCGTTAGGCCCAGAGCCGTAGTAGATGGGACCGGTCAACGGGTTTCCACCAACACCTCGTGCGCAGGTCGTGCCGACCTCTGCGCTGTTGTTGTCTTCGTCAGGGCTTCTTCGCTGACGATTCTCTGACTACAGAGACCGTCGTCAAAATTCATCGTATGGCATAGCATGTGACAGAGTAATATATTTCATGTTGTAGTACACTCAATATATTCTAATGAATACTATAATTTTAAATTAAATTGTTGCGCAGAGTCCTTTTTTGTAGACTGCATCCTGCACTGTTCTGAAGGAACAGAGAGGAAGCTGGAATTCTCGGAGGTAAAGCCCGATAAGAATACCTGTAACAGGTAGCCGCACCTTCGGATAAAAAAAATCTGTTCTGGAGAAGGACACAAATTTACGATTAACCTCTCTGCCAGGTGATCATCGCATTTGTGAATTACCTATATGCACTACTAACCCTTTCAAACCTATTTTCGATTTCTTGAAATTCAGATAAAATTATGGAATGTAAGAAGTGAAATCGCCTTTCACTATAGCTACTGAACAACGCATACTCTGTAAGGTGTACTTAAATATGTTAAATTTTATATTTAGAGCTAGTCAATGTTTTGTGTGGTAAGTTAAGTTCTAACCACCACTGAATACATTAAATTTTAACTACCTTTATATCACGAAGCTTAACCAAAGATTGTAATGCGAATCATGCGAATTACTTTGATTTTTCTTTTGATGATATCGGTTACCTGTGAAATCAGATAACATATGAGCAACTGTTTACGCGGAAAGTTCAGTACCAAAGTTTCTGCTTGCCTGTTGGATATGCAGGGCCAACTCGTTGGAGATGAGGATCAGGTCAGAGGTCAGTGCGTTCAGTTCAAAGTACATGCTGGCCACCTGATTGTTGTCCTGGAACAGTGCAATCACTGAGAGAATGGGAACGCTTTTGCCGTCTATGACCTTGAGCTCTAGCGAGACCATTTCCGTCACCTTGTTGGCGTTCTTGTTGATTCCAACGGACTGCAAGTAATTCTCCTCTACACTGAAAGACAGAAGCCCACAGCGTGACAGTGTGCTGCGAGTGTCGGCATGTACGCGAAGCTGCGCGTTTCCTCTACGCGTAAAATGCGAATTTTCAAGCAAAGTGACACGGTTCCTGATCTGCGACTAAGAGGAATCCGCCATAGCTAGAGCTGCTGTGGCGTGTCAATTTTAATGCATCAATGAGACTAGAGTGCTAATATAAATGTATGCTATACAAGGTAAGACACATGTGTATACTTACTCCTTAACAGCATTATGGTCAACTTTGATTTTCGTCAAGCTGTTCTGGACTGTAGCATCACAGGGAGGTAAGGTGAGTGGCCAACGTTTTCCAGTAAATGTACCTGTGCTGCTATACTCCGCCTGCAAAAAGCAGCTATGTATTATCAATATAACGCAATATATACACACGTTGATAGGCATGTATGCATGCACATGCATGTATATATATATAAAACAACATTTAATCACATACAACCGACATTTCTTCTCCATTTGCGTGTAGCCTTACTTTAGTCAATATCATGATTCGTTTTTCAAGTTTACTTATCTTCTACCTTCCGGTGTCACTCACTTACTCACCTACCCACCCACTCGCCCACCCACTCACTCCCTCGCTCACTCACACTCACTCACTCCTATGCGTTTAGGACTGCTCGCACACACGCAC
Source organism: Lanistes nyassanus (assembly GCA_004794575.1). Classification (NCBI taxonomy): domain Eukaryota; kingdom Metazoa; phylum Mollusca; class Gastropoda; order Architaenioglossa; family Ampullariidae; genus Lanistes; species Lanistes nyassanus. Next base: position 9,930 of record SMGT01009392.1, read on the forward strand.
CACTCACCTCTAGATCGAAGTTCCTGTAGCGGGTTCCGTAGCAGAAAACGTTCAACCTGGCTCTGTATGACCCGAAGGCAGTCGGTGCGGCTCTGACAAACCTGGCAGTAAGTTGACCTCCCAGCTGCAGTTGTGTCGGACTGAAGCTGACTCCTCGGACTTGCTCAATACTAGCGGCAGCCACGATGGCAATAGCTGGAAGCAACACAATAACCACATGTTCCACTTTCTCTGAGCATCTTCATCTCAGCATCTGTAAAGGTGAGTGCACACAGAACTAACACACATGTTTCACACGAGAAGACGCTGAGTCAGCCAATCGGTATTTCCTTTGTATGTCAGCCCCAGTCTGAGCTGCCTCTAAATGAGTTTACTTAATTGCAGATATTTTCATTTGTGCGATGCATATTCACAGACGTTTGGTATGGGTAAATGCAATATTTCGGGCATGTAGAACAGGTCTAAATTTTCTATTCTTTTTATCTAGTCTTTTGTGTGTTTTTCTCAAGTGTAGGACAGTAATTCTAAAACACAATAACTACTTGTTCCAATTTCTCTAAGCATCTTCAGTCATTTCTCACCGTCTGTAAAGGTGAGTGCACACGCATATTTTCCACGAATAAATGCCGAGTCGTTAAGTCAGCATTTTGCTTTTTATGTCACCCCCAGCTTTAGTATATACTTGTATGTGATTCCTTAGTGTTAATCCACACTCTAGGGGATGTAGGACAGTGTGCTGCGCTCATTATTTTATTTTTTAACGCGTACGATATTAATTTAATAATTTAACACTGTACATTTATTGTGTTACTTTCTGATTTAGATTGTACTTCCTTCGAGATATCGTTCTCTTATATAGTCCACTGTTTCATGTGTTGTTATTCTCATAATCGGACTGTCTTAACTCGAAAGAGACTTTCCACTTATCCAGCTATCTTAATATAAAGAAAGCAAGTTATATTTACCAACAAACAAAAAAGTCCACATTCTGAAGCTACTGCTTTAGCCTTGATTGCAACTTGCAGAGAAGAAATTATACCTATATAGACAAGCATATGTGCACACGTGAAACATATTGAAAAAGGTAATCTGTACTCAGTTCTTTCTATGAGAACAACTGCTCGAAAATATTAATATCAATATTTTCGTCCAACGCATGTGTTTGCTTCTCTTCATGTTTACTTGCCTAACCTTAATTAGTAATAAGAATATACAGCTATATTAACGCAACTCGTAAAATGAACACTAATTCCATAATTATTCATATGATGTTTGAAACCCGATAAGCAGTACGGACAAATTCAGCTGGAAGATGTTTAGCCGTAAAAATTATAGTACGAGATAAATTAACTCGGAAAATGCGATCCATTTTAAAGCCTGCTCTCAATGAAGATCAACAAAGTTTGTATATTAAGGCAATGATTACAGTTTCAACGGCAATCCTTTTGCCAGCAAGTTTATCCAGTTACCAAAAAAGCATCTTACCGTCGATGTGGAATCCTGGTAGTGTTGTTGGTAGATGGGTGCTACTTATATACAGAATGTAGAAAGATTTGGACACAGATTAGGTAAATGTGAATTAAAGGGTTTTCTTTTCTTATCAGCCTGGACATGCTCAGCTGTTGGGTCTTAACTGTTGATCTTTTGGATCTGTGAGGGTTTAGGTCCTTTCATCTCCAATTTAGGGATGAACTGCTTAAGCACCGCTCTTTGTCTATCAAAGACAACCTCTGCTTTTAACCTTGGTAAATGTTTTGCTTACGGCAGACGAGAAGCCTGAAAAGGAAAAATAAATCCGATTATATTTGCTGTGGCACCGAGTGCTAACTGTCAGGTATTTACTCAGATAAGCAGGTGTGCATGGGTGGATTCAACTCTTCCATAGCTGCTACGCTGTTCTTTAAGACCAGTTCCTACGGTGCGCTGACTCACCCGTCTTAAGCCGACATAGAGTACACGTGAGGTCATAAGCGTGGCGTATCTTCGCCAGGGAAGGCGTACACTGCGGCAAAGCCATCGCCGTTGGTAAATCACTCGTCCTGCCTCCCTCTTCCTTCACCGAAGTTTATAAATTAAAAATAGACTTAGTCTTACCTATCCACTTTATTTATAACTATCACTTAACAGAGCGAGTAAAACATAGTCTGATCAAAATGTAAATTCTCGATTTCTGCGTAATTTTGGTATTCGAAAAAAAGTTGGAGGAATGCCAAATCGGTCAGGTGATGTAATTTGGACGAATGCAAGCCATTTCTGTAAGCCGGAAATTCCTATCTGTGCTAAATAAATCGTCCAAATGACTGCTTCGGGTTTTAAACTACTTCTACAAGGGCTTGGGTAAACATGGAGGGTAAATGACTCATAAATGATTCTCGTGCGTGGGCACGTGTGCGTGTGTCTTGGTTCATCTTCACTTCAGGCAAATAAATGTGACACACTTCGTAACTGGAACGGCAAAGTATGTAACACTTTGTAATTGTAACTCATAATCATCTAAGATTCTTTTGTCAGAAATCCTATACCATTCACTTACCTCCCCTCCCCCGAAAACTTAAATACAAAACTCACTCACTGCCAGTGACCAAACGAGAAGTAATTTCAAATTGAAGATTAAATTTTTTTGTTAGTTCACTCCCAAGTGTTTTAAAACTGCACAAGTAGCCAACAGGGTATCCACCATGAGGTATTGGGAAATTGAAGAATTACACAACTGAATGTTCACTGAACCAAAGTGAACATCGAGAGTTCTAGAGAGAAGAATTTGAGAAAATGGGTTAGCATCCAGTGAGAAAACATAATTTTAAAAAGCATGCACAATGGACGGTGAAGTTATAAAGAACAAAAAGTGAGCATTTATAAACTAGAAGTGGCGAATGCATTTGGACTAGGAAAAGAATTATCACTGATAACAATAAGGACATCCGTTTGTCAACAAATAAAGTAAATTTCAATGTTGCCTTCATAATATGAGGACTATAACCATTAAACTTTATGCACACATGCAGCTTAATGAAATATATTCTGATTATATTTCAAAATTGATTAGTGGTATGAATTGCCTTGTGAGTAGAACATTAAGAAATGCTTAAAATACAGATGACTTAAAAAAAAAGTATTCTGTAGTTCTTTTATACATTTTTGTAGATTTATTTTAACTGGTTTGAATATACAGGCCTTGTAGAAATCTTAGTTGGAATTTTAGAAATTTTAGTTAGAACCATTTATATGTACAAGTGAGATTATTCTAAATAATCTGTATACTGCATTTAATCCAGTGTTTCGAAAGTTAATTGAATTGCCTGAATAAACATGAATTGTCTTGTTCGGGTAACACGAGTGAAATCCTAATATAATGTTAGACATCTTATGACTTTTTTGAAATAAAAAGCTAAGTAGTTTAAACCTGGGAAAGCGAACGACCAAAGCAGCTGTTCGGTAACTGTGCGCGGCACCATACTCCCCCCAGTCGGCACAGCTGGGTACTGGTGGGCCCTACCTCACCCATGAGTCATGGTAGTCAAAGCAGTGAAGATGGGAGGGGGGCTACGCATCGCCCTCACGGCGCTGGCCCACAGAAAAGCGGGGACGGAAGGTCCCATACACCCCCACTCCTCTACGAACTAAAACAAGCGGGGTACGGACGTTCGGCTCAGTGCCGTTTCGCCCATTAACCAGTTCGCCAACTCGATGAGTCGTTCCGCCAGCTCGCCTAAGTCGTTTCGCCCTTTCGTGTAAGTCGTTTCGCCAACTCGCCTAAATCAGTCCGTTCACCTTAAAATGTGCACAGCTAAGTCAATCAGTTTGCACAAGACGATAAGCTCAGTCATTCTTTCCCTCTATATTTTTTTCTCTCTCTCACTGTTATCACCCACTGCTGTTGGAGACATGCTCAAATTTGCTGACCTTTGGGGAGTCATGGCCACTACTCGCCACTGATCGCAAGAGTGTTAACCGTTAAACTCTGTCTCACTCAGCAACGCCGAGAGAGAGAGAGAGAAAGATAAGTCGTCAGCTGCTGCAAGAGATGACAAGTCAGCACCTCGACCGTAGATTTAGTTGCTTCAAAGGGTACCCGCCAGCTGACATAGTGCTAGGGAGGGCGGGGGGAGAGGGCGGGGGAGGTGGGGGCTGGCAGCAAAGTCAGCCGCTAGACCGTTTGTTAAGGCCGGGCGTGATACCGAGTTCGATACCGAGGCCGACAGCGGGTGAAAGATGTAATGAAGTCTCACCTCACACGCTCTACTGCATACGTCAGCACAACCTGACTGCCAGGCAACGGCTTTTAACGGGAGTAGAGGCCGTACGGCTATCACTGAGGTCTTTAACTGAGTTACTGACTGGGCAGGAAAAACAAACAGAACTCTCTCTCTCGCCCGTGTCCGTGGGCAGGCACGCGCGCACACCTACACCCACACTGAAGGGGGAGGGGGTGAGGAAGACAAGCACGCACGCACGCACACCTTAAAACAATCGCATGCAGATGCATACAAAACTACAAAGCGTACGCACATACGCTATCTCGCTTCCTTTCTTCTATTTCACACACATACAGACACACGCACACAATCTCTCTCTCTCTCTCTCTCTCTCTCAGAGAAGAGTGACATATTTTCATGTTGCTCAACACCCATGTACACATGCCTTGTAAAACAAGCACTATGACTGTCACGTGTTGGGGTCTGGTGGGTCAAGGAGATTACACCATAGATTCCAGGTGTGATCCATCCTCGACTCTCCGGCCCCAATTAAGGTCCATTATCCCTTGTTCAAGCCGCCATCTAGCCGCTCACGTCATCACCAGCCCAGGTTAGGTTCCTGTTCAGCCTTATGATCAGGGGTACTGACTCTAGAAGCAAGGGGCAAGGGGAAGATTGCGTAGCTGGAGGAATCCAGTGACGCGTAGTATCGAGCACCAGGGGCTTTGATGTAGCCGAGCGATGTAAACAAACAGGAAGGGGAGGGGGTAGCTATGTCCACTCTAGGTGTCCACTTAGGGGCGTGTCCTTGTAGTTGACACGGGGTGTGGCGTCTGATGTCTCCGGCCTGATTGGGTGAAATATGTAACCGCCTTGTTGACCACGTGCGTGTGAATGAAAGAATCTATGGACGAAAGTTGAGAATAAAAGGACTGGTTTAGACCGTCAGATTATCTTCCGCCCTAATCTTCCGCCTAAACATCCTGTGAGAGAACGTCTTCTGCTCAAGTATCCTGTGAGAGGACATCTTCAGCGAAATCTACAGCTAGGGCGTTGTTAGCCTGAACTCCTGTGAAGAAGATCTGCTGTGGTAAGAAGAACGTGTCTTGTGGTACAACTCTGCTGAAGGCTGAAGGATTCAGCTGCAGAACTGAGGTGTCTCGTTGTACTGGACGTGTGGAAGTCTAGTATCAACGCCACGTGGCTTGAGTAGACCAGCTGCATAGCGCAAGGAACTCTGCGAGGGTGTGTGATACCTCCAGACTGGTTTGGGACTTTAGCACGTGCTCCTCTGCTGTGGGAAACCTCTACGCTGACCGGGCGGGAGAGGACTGCACAACGTAAAGGAGGGAGACCGAAGACCGCGGACAAGACAACCGTCTGAAGCAGGGGGCGAACGTCCAGCCTTACAAGGAGGCTGCCTGTAACCGAGCTCTTGGGGTGAGCTCAAGGGGCTGTGTGTCAGCCTTTGGAAAACGTCATATCCTCTGTGGCGTGTGTGATCGTCAGCATCGAAGTCTGCTGTTACGTGGAAGTGTTCAAGAGGTCTTCAGGATATCTACTGGTGAACATATCCAAGGAAGGAGCGCTCCAGCGTACGGACTGTCGTGCGGACTGTAAGAAGCATTCGGGAACGAGTGTTGTGTTCTGTGAGTGTTGTGCGTCACGTGATCATTCTTTTCTCGTAAGCAAAGCGAGATTGAGGTACGTGGTTTGTCATTGTGTTTAATGGCGAGGCGGGTGATGTAGGGTGGTATTAGATGTTATAGTAGACCTAGCTCAAACAGAAGGAAATTGCGGGACCCCTAGAGTTTAAACGAGTTGTAACATATATTGTATTGATATAAAATACTGGCTGTTTCTATCAACAATACATTCTTCTTTTTGGGTTTACTGTATTACAGTCTTTTGTTGTTCTTTATGTCAGACTGTAGGTGGTGGGGGCTCGGCCATATGATTAAGAAATCATATTAATTAATGTTAGTAATACAGTGATAGTTCCACCTACGCATATGTCACACTCTTGACGGTGTTCGTGTGAGCGAGAAGAGGAGACGACCCGTCAAGAGCAAAAAGAAATCTCCCAAGTTGTGACAATGACGCTCTTAATATGGGCCGACGGCGTAATCAATAATGGTCGTTCGTTCTCTCTACCACTCTCTCTCTCTCTCTCTCTC
>SMGT01009392.1:16392-42952 GCA_004794575.1 Lanistes nyassanus
TGTTCAGGTAGGGGCAAGTATGACAACGGGGGACATTGCATGAGGTGGAGCCGCATGATGGGGGGAGGGTAGTGGTGGCTTTAAGTTTGGAATGTACTAGAAGATCTCGCAGGTTCTTATCCCTGCGAGATGCTAGGAGGGGGTTTTGTTTGAAGAGGTGGGGCTCGGATTTGGACAGTATGTGCCAGTTAGAGAGGAGTCTTTTTCTTCTGTTTTCGTTGTTGTCGTTTTTTCGTCGTTTTTGTGTCGTCCTGATGAAGGGGTAGTGCCCCGAAACATGTAGATTGTCTTTGTCTGTGTCATGTCTTAGCTTGGTCCAGTTCCCTTGTTTTAAATTTAAGATAGATTTTACTCCAAGCGGCAGTCACCTGTTTTTCTTGCACTTTTAAAATACTGTATGTTTCTTTTTACTGAAGTAGTATCTTATTCTAGAGATTTCCCAGGGCTTCTGAACGAATAACTGTCCGCAGAATATAACAAAATAAATGCATGTGCATCTTAAACGGTGTCCTGCTGATGATGACCAAAGTAGCCTAGCTGCTTTTGTATACAAGAAAAAGAGGTGACTGCTTTTGGTTTTTGAGTCTACTTATATGGTCAGTGTCAAGATAGGCAAGTAGGCCATTTATATAAATAATGTTGGAGGTCCGTGGTTTGCATCCCGGCCGAGTCAAATCTAAGACTTAAACAGTGGCACTCTAGTATATAGTTCCAGACGCCTATATTCTAGATTGCCACTTTTTAATTCAGACGCTTGACACCGTAAGGGACGCCACTTGGCCCGGCCTCAGTATAATGTGACTGGGTGGGTCTGAAGCATATGTTGCGACAGCAGTCACAGTGTGACAGACACGTAAGCTTTGTCTAAGCAACACCGTCCTGATATGCACTTCGTTTGCGGAGGGACGTTAAGCACCCCCTCCCCGCCCGGACCGGTCGTGTCATATTAAATGGCTGCTCGTCTTTTTGTCTCATTTTTTGCTCTGTACCTAATAGGTCATATCGTTTCTTTCGTACAGGAAAAATTAGTTTAGGATATTGTTTGCTTCGCTATCCCTGCTATTACCTATGCTCGCTAGAACTGTCTCCCTTGTTGATAAAAGCGATTAGTGTGGCCATACTCGTCTGGCCCGCAACTAAGTGATATCTCTAGGAAAAAAAATTACTGACTGAAATCATCATAATCATCTTCAATGTTTTAAGAGTCTATATTACTCATCGTCGTGTGATTACAGACAAAAGTATTTGTTTTTTTTAAATAAGAGTATCTTGAACAATTGAAACACCGGTAAACTGTGTGGATGAAAGAGACAGCGAGAGAAACGAAGATGTATAAGAAGCCCGTGTATTGCCTTACAATCACTTTATTGGAATACTGCGTTTTGGGAAGATATGGTGCTTACGAGTTCAGTGGATTGGTTGTGACGCCCATTCAGTTGGAAAATGGAAAATTATGTTAAACACCGAAATCAATAAAAGTAACGTCTTTTTACCAAATTTCTTTAGGAACATTAATTATTTCATCATTACTACAGGGTTTGTTTGCATGGCTTACTGTATCAAAACATACCATAATCTTGGTTATTACACTTTATTACACTATCCGGATGTCTACTGAAGTAGACTAAATATTGGTTTTGGTAAGTTTGCCGGAGGAGCTAAATAAAGTTTTGGAAATGTTTCAGATAATTTGAGCAAGTATAGGTATCGTTGAATTGCTCTTGGATTTCCGAATCCTATAGTCTGTGTTTCGGACCTTCCTAAGCGTTTTAGGATCACTGTGTTACTTTCGTCTAAGGTTTTATTAAGTTTGTGTTGATTTTTATTATATTCTTTCCTTGCTTTTGTGCATAATGCACTGGGGAAGATGCGTTCATCCATGAGTCATTAATCTGAGTGTTGTCGTGACGCCATCTGGCATCCGCTTCGATTGTCTGACAGGAACATTTTCTATTTTCGCTTCAATTGGTTCGTTGCAAGGATAATGCATGCTTTAGTTATATCCTTTTCTATTTACGAATCTGAACCTTCAGATGTTAGTGTCTGTAAGAGAGAAAAGAAAACCCATAATGTGCATTTATCATGCATCCCCATGTACAGTTGCTGTGCACAGCTGTTGCCCACACGTGCATGTGACAAATGCATTATAAATCCGTGACTGCGGGCGTATTTCGATCCCCTTTGTCCATCCATATATCTACTTGGTACAATGTCATACATCAAAGCATACGTGCAGGTCTTTCCGCACACCACCCCTCTCTTCCACAATAGCAGAGAGAGAGAGAGAGGGGGGGCCAAAGAAAACAAAACATGGCAATACGTTTTTGAGAAAGCTGGTTTACTGCACGCTGCATGCATTAAAATGTACTAAACTGTACATTTGCCTCACAAAATTTTGTACAGAGATCTATCATAACAAAAAGTTTGATATCCATGTTGTTACTACTGGGAATCTGTTAACAAAATGGAGAACACCAAAGTACTCCACGAGTATTTTCCTCTTGAGTAATTATGTAGTCATGTACGAGAAAGAAGTTGAAAACGTAATATAACCATTTCACTTAATTTTATTTTCCTCAGAGGGAAGTAGTGTGATGTAGAGAAACGTGAAGCAACAGCTTCCAGAAAAGGTTTACAGTACTACAGCTTGCAGTTCAAACTCCGGTCAGCCGCTAACTAAGCAGCTTAAAAAGGAGAAAAAATCAATCTGTCATCGCGAGAGAACTGCAAGCGTCTGGCTGGCGAGACGCCTAGAGGCGGGACACCGATATGCTGACGGGCACGGCATATCGGGAGCGCGTGCGCAGGCGGAAGTAGTAGGTGTTTTGGGCTTTTAAGTTCAGCCTCGGGACGCCAGAAGACGATCTGGCCAGTTCGACACCGTCGGGCCCTCCAAGCGACGCGCGGACGGAGACCCTAGGCAAGACCCTGATGACGATTTGCTGGTCCTCCTCCACAACCTTGCGGAACACTGGGTTTTGCACTCAGGAGACTGTCACCCCGTCAGTGTCACCTGCAACGCATAGAACGCCGCTTGTGAAAACTTTACAGGATAAAGGAAACTCCTTGGTGGGAGACATTACGAACTGGTTTGATAAATTGGTGACAACGTTCAGTCCACCAGGCAGCTTGTCAATCTGATCTTTCTCCCACCTGCATGCCAGAATGGAAATATCACTCGCCTAGAGAAACACTGCAATAAAAAGTGACAGTAAAGCAGCGCTGTTGCATGGAAAATCTTTCACAAACGTTGATGAACAATTGAGCGATTTAAGACTTAGGGGATTGACCGAACGTTCAAAAGAAAGACCGACTGACGAACTAAACGAAAGAAAGAAATGGGGTAGGGGTGAGGAGGAAAGGATATAAAGAACGACAGAACGAAAGAAGGAAAAAATACTCGTGAAAAGTTGCACTAGTGGCGTTATTAAAGTAACATCAGTCAGTCATGCTTACGCACACAACAATGATATAAAGCATGCATGCGTGAACACGCACATACGCAGACGCACGCAAACACACCCGCACACGCACCCACAAATACAGGATGACAAGAGGGAGGGAAGGAGGGAACAAGCAAACAGGGGGAAAAACACCGGTGAGAGGCAAGAGGAAAATGCAGAGTGGCTGACCCTCGCTCAAGTCTTCTTCAAGGTAGTCAATGTCTAGAGGACAAGAACCGGGCTGCAGTAGAAGACCGACGCCTTTGAAACACTCCACCACATCCGTCGTGTTGAGCCTCAGGTCAGAAGCACTGAAGACGACGGCGCATGCGCCGTCCTCCAAACCCGTGTCGGATTTCCAGCGGATCTGGTTTGCCAGCAGGTAGGTCTTGTATGAAAAATCTCTGGTCGTTGGGACATATCAGTCCTCCTTATCAACGTATTATAGTTTTAGAATAGAATCCATGAATGCATGCTTTGATCCCTTTCTTCCACCCACCCAGCCCACCCATCCACATACAAGCGTGCACACAGACAAAGAAAGAGCTGAGTTTTAACTTTATTGATCCAACCAGTGAGTCACATCAACGGGGCAGTTCCACACAGAGACAAACCATCAGGTCAGTAGCTGACTATATTCAAAGTTGTTAGGAATATGTCGTTGATATACAGTGTGTATCAGTGAGTAAACTAACGCTGGTTAAGCAGAAAAAGAGGGAAAAAGAAATATAGAGATATAGACGAAGTAAGAAAACAGAATGCTTATGCGTTTTAGAAAGTCTGCACTACTTCAGCACCACACATATTGAAAGGTATTTTGAATACACTCATTAACCGCCAGAGAGACCGACTTAGTCCATGAGAACTGTCCCACTTGTGCAACTTGTCCAACGGACGGATCTGCCCGGCGAGACGTCTAGAGGCTTATTGTCACTTCGCAGGAATCACCTGAAAAGCAAAAAGAAAAAGTGTTTGAGAGCATCGCCTTCAAAATAAATAGGAAGGATAAAAGAGACTCGTGGGTGTGAGATGTCTCGAAAAGTTAATTAGCATGGTAACAAAAGTCTGGCGATCAAAGTGCGTGTGAATCTTCTTCTTTCTACTTATCACAAAACAAGTTGCCAGACTCCCTGGGACACACGCTGGAAGTAAATGTACATTTATAAAAGGAGTCTACGTGTTGATCGCAGTTGTACGTCCTTTTAAAGCAAAAAAGAAAGAAGGGTAATATTCTTAAAAGGTCGCAATAGTGGCGTTATTAAAGTCACATGTATACAGTCACTCAAGTACACACTGTCACGATACACACAATCATGCTTGGGAGCACAAACGAACATACACAAACAGAAGGAAGAGAGAGATGTAGGGGTGGACGGTGAGAAGACAGGGTAAAGGTAGAAGGAGCATATAGGGGCTGACCCTTGAAGGTAGTCAATGTCTAGGGGACAAGCACGGGGCCGCTGCAGAAGGCCGACGCCGTTGAAGCACTCCACAACATCCGTCGTGTTGAGCCCCAGGTCAAAAGCGCTGAAGACGACGGCGCATGCGCCGTCCTCCAAACCCGTGTCGGATTTCCAGCGGATCTGGTTTGCCAGCAGGTAGGTCTTGAAGGCATTGTACACGCCGACACCCTTTTCCTGGAAGGTAGCAGGCAGACGACATTTTTCTAATGAATCAAATGCACAGGTGACACAGCGCTAGCATACCCTTCAAGTACCCCAGTCTATTGCTTATCTCTTGGTCTGCTTCTTATCCCGCTTACAATTCTCCGAATAAAAAATAATGTCCTTAGGCCTACCCACCACAGCTAGGCAGTAGAAGAACCTGTTGAAGATGCCACTGGACAGGTGACTGTTGAGGTTGGAATTGAAGTTGGCAGCGTTGTCGATGGAGACACCATCCAAAGTTGGGTCTTGGAAGTAGCGAATTGGCCGCGACCCGTTGACGTCATAGGAGACCTCTTCACCCACCGTCCATGACGCCCCACCTTGTGCTTCCTTGAGGACCTAACAAAACAGGGAAGAACGAATAGGTGAACGATAAACAAAAGGCTTCTAGGAAGGAAAGGAAAGAATGTTGCAGAAAGGACAAGAAGGATTGAAGGATGGTGGAAATGAAAGTCACTTGCATGGATCCACTCTCATGCTACCAGTTCTCACGGGAAAGCAATCAGAAACGCACTTTTCTGACGCAACCCTGACTGTGGGAGAAAATCATGGAACAGACGAAGAGAGAAGTGCAATAACATAACTACACGTCAGTACGGCAGTAGAAAATCAATGAAAACATGAAAATGGTGATCATTTACTAAGGCAGAATGGGATCTTTCGACCATGATAAATCTGCTGCCGGCAAAGAAAACCTAACGATGTCGCGCCATTTTGAGAAAAACTATTAAGGAATGTTTGAGTGTATTAAGAAAATAGAGACTAGAAAACTGGGCAGCAGGCTTCCTGCTGTAAATATAGTAACTGTTGGTTTTCGGGGATCATAGAAAGTAGACAGAAGGCAGCGACCCTGTATCCACGGCAAAACACCTGAAATGTCATAACCAGAAGACAAACGTGGCGAGATGGCTCTCACCTGGCCACAGACGTCCGAGAAGCCGTCGTTAATAGCACCAGACGGTCCACTCAGAAGCAGACCGGACCACTGGCTGGTCAGCATGTGACAATATTCGTGCGACACGACATCCAGGGTGGCGAACGGGTAGCTCTTACCTGGCACGCCGTCCCCAAGCAGGATGGACAGACCCGTCCACATGCCGTTGCTCACGTTCTTGCCAAAGTGTACACAGACGTCCACAGGGCCGTAGAGAGGCACGTCGGCCCCTAGTCTGGACAGAAAGTCAGGCAGTGCTAGAGATCACTGTGGTTCAGCCTTGCTGACCTATAATATTAGCTCCCCCTCTACAGAACCCCATGAATAGTGTAATCTCAAATGGTCGAAAATCTTTTATCAGGCCTCTCTCTTTCTCTCTCTGATTTATCATAACCCTAAAATATCATATTTTAAAAAAATAATCATTATAACTATTATGTCGGGTTCACAGTCGGTAAATTGCATCTGCAGTTTAAAATCAACTTTTGACATGTACACGCTGAAGATAACAGCCATACACAAAGTACACAAGACCATCACATCCAGTAATACAGCTCTTACCTCGATGAAGAGCCAACTAATGTGAATACAAATAAGCCTCGAATATTGCAATTTATGGTGCAGACAACATATCCCCCTTTCACCTATAGTATCTTGTTCTGTCGAAATACAGACAATTTCGCGTGTATGTTTGCACACCAGTACTCACATATTTTTTTAAAGCAATCTTGCTTTTGGCCATTGTTCTGTTTGTCAGAGCAATGCACAAATCGTTTAAAGTAATTCCCGCTGACGACTCCAAATGCTCACAACTTACTGTTTGAGAGTCAGGGACAGAAGGTAGACTGCGCGCAGCGCGTCTAGCGCTGGAGAGTTCGCTCCATTGGTGGAGTCACTGAGGCCCTGTCAACATCAGCAGAATACAGAAAAAAACCAGTTCATTCTTCCAGGCTATGTGCCAACCTTAATTAGTATTTTATAGAATGCAGTTTGTTTCAAATAAGCCCATTGTAACACGAATTAACAAATTCGTCAAAAGTAGAGCAAGGGAAATAACTGTTGCAAAACGCTTAGTTCGTCTGCATTTATGTCCCATCATAAGAGGTCAGATGCGCAAATGTCGAAGGGCAGTTTGTAATTTTTCCACCCGTTTTGTTCCCTACCCTAAAATAAAATTTTACGCATGTGCATATTTAACAAAAGTTAGAAAGTATTTCTTTCTAATATTGTTCGCTTTATAAAATTTTAAAACGTTATTTCATCTCTTTAAAAAATGTAAACACTTTTTTCAAATTTTGTTAACTTGACTTTATCAAATAAATAAATATATAAAATAACCATAAAATGTGTCTCTCAAAGGACCGAAGACAGAGGTTCAGAAAAGGAATGACTTATCGCACTTGGTCACAGGGATAGGTGATGACAGGTGAGGTCAAGCAACCCTCGAAGGATCCTCTGCCGCTGCGAATCTGGCCGATGCCCGGGATGTAGAGACTGCACGTGTCTGTCAACAGCGATGGATAGAAAGGCAGTGAATGTACCAGATATAATAAACTAATTTTTGTAGGTCCTCTATTTAAGGATGATTTAGACTTGATGAAAGTGTGCAAGAGAGAAATTGCAAGAAAAACAACAAGAGAGAAATTATCAAACTAGAGTGAAGCAAGAAGGTTTACAAAGTTGCATTGTATCTGTATATTGCAGGCGCAGGTTCGCTTATGTGTATAAATATGGAAGTCAGTAATCGCTCGGGTGCTTACTTGGGATAATGTTTAAGTTTATGTGTTGTGGCATGTGTGGATGGATTCTGTATTTATGCAAGTATGTCGGCGATTATATAAGGACCTGGATGTGTTGGTAAGTGAATAAGTCGCCAGGTGGAAAGGTCGGCGTTCACTTCTGCTTTTAAACAATTCTGGAATGGGGTTGGGGAACGGGCGTCTAGCACTACTCACTCCCTCGTTTAACCACTGGCAGGCAAGTCTCGTTAGGCCCAGAGCCGTAGTAGATGGGGCCGGTCAACGGGTTTCCACCAACGCCTCGTGCGCAGGTCGTGCCGACCTCTGCACTGTCGTCTTCTTCTGAATCAGGGCTTCGTCGCTGACGATTTTCTGACTATAAAGATGATCGTCAAAGTGTAAAGTATTAAGTCATGTGATTTATTATATTCTGATCAAAATACTATAATGTTCTATTACTGAATTTATATTACCTGGAACTGCATATTTGTGGCGGCTTCATACTTTTAACTACGATAACCGAAGACAGAGAAAAGCTACATGACTCGGATAGAAAACCAGAGAGCAATACCTGCAGCAGGTGCTACATCATGCGATAAATACATGTGTGTGTGGGGGGGGGGTGTGCTACATGGTCATAAATTAAAAAAATCTGTTCTGGAGGAGGGATACAAGCCTTCGATGAACTAATCTCTTAGACCATGCTATCAGCGGATTTTCAAATTACCAGTCTGTATTGCCCATTTCAAATTTAGTTGTAGAATTTTAAAAAATCAGCCTTTTAACATTATATCATCATACATTATTTTTTGTCACACGCAGATAAATCTGTGGTGGGTATTTAACGCATAGACTGTGTTCGATTTGAACAAAAGAGCTAGGTTATTGTCCGTTTTGTACACTCCGTAAAATTCTGGTCACCATGAGATAACAAAGATATTATACAACAAGGATTGTCTGTATGTGGTACGACGCGACTTTATTTGGAACATTTTAGACTTGTTAATATTTATTACTATTTATGCGGGAGTAAAAAGTTTCATCACCAAAGTTTCTGCTTGCCTTTTCGATGTGCTGGGCCAGCTCGTCGGAGATGAGGATCAGGTCAGAGGTCAGTGCGTTCAGTTCAAAGTAAACTTTGGCCACCATATTAAATAAAAATAACTTCTTGTTCTGGAACAGAGCGCTCACTGCGACTATGGGAACGCTTTTGCCGTCTATGACCTTCAGCTCTAGCGAGACAGTTTCTGCCACCTTGGTGACGTCCAGTTTGTTGATCCCAGCGGACTTCAGGTAGTTCTTCTCTACACTGAAAAACATGCGGGGGCACTGGAAAAAGTTGGGTTTACGCGGAGTGAAAACGCGTGCAGGTCTGCATTTAATCGAAGTCCAAGCGCGTTTTCTCTTAGCGTAAACGCATATTTTTTTTAGGCAGTATGACATAATTTCTGTTCAGCGACTGGGAGCCATCTGACATTCTTCAAGCTGTATTTGGGTGCCAGTTTCATGTTCAAATACGACTGGATTGCCATTGTCAAGTTGTCAGTTGAGACAAAAAAAGAAAGAAATGTAGCAGTAACAATGTAGAGTACAAACAAGACAAAGACATGGAACTGAACAACCTGTGTTTGAAGACTAGTTAAAAGTGAAGCTTTATTGCGCATTATGTGTATGGTTCATAAACAAAGGAAATAATTTTATTGTATCTCTGTAGCATTTGATGTTTCGTTGTCTTTTTCTTGTGTAAGTTTTATCGGTTTTAGTACAATACTGTTTGAACTAATGGCGTCTTCTACTCTATGCTCGATTTACACAGGTAATACCATTTAGTAATGGCTGCCGTCTTCCTAACGGAATTTGAAATTCAGTTATTTACATCACAAATAATTTGTAAGGTGGTGTTAAATGACTTACTCTTTAATAGCCTTTTTGTCAACTTTGCTTTTCTGCAGGCTCTTCTGAACATTGGCATCACAGGGAGGTAAGGAGAGTGGCCAACGTTTTCCAGTGAAAACGCCAGAGCTGCTGTACTCCGCCTGCGGGAAAAAAGTGTTGGTTATCATCTAGAAAATGTAACTGATATATCTATGTGGATTTCTTTTGAAGTGTGTATAATAATGTCACTTCATTCTCTCCTGTGATTTGTTTGTCTTCTGCTACTTTGTATTGTAAAAACTGTATAACTGTGGAACACGAATCTTTAAAAACGTTATCCTATTCCTTTCCTAAATGTAAAACAAGGGAACTGTACCAAGCTAGAAAGGGACAAAGACGAAGACAATCTACATGTTTCGGGGCACTACCCCTTCATCAGGACGACACAAAAACGACGAAATACGAAAAAAGAAGAAAAAAGACTTGTCTTTTTCTTCTTTTTTTTTCTTCTTTTGTTTTCTTGGTACAGTTCCCTTGTTTTACATTTAATTTGGGCTTATCCTCCAAGCGGCAGTCACTTGTTTTTCTTTTATATTCCTTTCCTATCATTTGATCTTCACCCACGCACGCACACGGGCACGGACGCACGCTCTCGAGCAGTGTGCACCTCTAGATCGAAGCTCCTGTAGCGGGTTCTGTGGCAGAAAACTAGCCCACCCACTCACTCTCATCTCTCACTCACACTCACTCAGTCCTATGCGTTTAGGACTGCTCGTACACACGCACCACTCACCTCTAGATCGAAGTTCCTGTAGCGGGTTCCGTAGCAGAAAACGTTCAACCGTGCTCTGTATGACCCGAAGGCAGTCGGTGCGGCTCTGACAAACCTGGCAGTAAGTTGACCTCCCAGCTGCAGTTGTGTCGGACTGAAGCTGACTCCTCGGACTTGTTCAATACTAGCGGCAGCCACGATGGCAATGGCTGGAAGCAACACAATAACCACATGTTCCACTTTCTCTGAGCATCTTCAGTCAGGTCTCACCGTCTGTAAAGGTGAGTGCACACAGAAGTAACACGCATGTTTCCCACGATTAGACGCTGAGTCAGCCAATCGGGATTTCCTTTGTATGTCAGCCCAGACGGTGCTGCCTGTAAATGAGTGTTTGCTTGAATGTAGATATTTTGCATTTAAGCGATGCATATTTGCAGACGTTTTCTGTGGGTAAATGCAATATTTCGGGCATATAGAATAGGTCTAAATTTTCTCTTAAATATCTAGTCTTGTGTGTGTTTCTACTCAAGTGTAAGACACTAATTTAGTTAATTGATATTTTATATTTCTTGTGTATTCCTCTCGCCCTGGCTTACTCTTTTTAAAGTCTTGTGGTTTTCTTTACATTCCTTATCTTGCCATCCTTGGTCGTTTTGAACTTGAAATTAACTTTTCATTAACTGTAAACTAAAGGTGACCCAGGCGGGACAGTCGTCTCCTGCCTAAACTCGACACACGCTAGTATTTTTCGCCCCAGGTTCAAATGGCATGTATTAAGGGAAGCTACTCGATCTGTTAGAGCAACAGATAAGATAAAATGTAATTATCTCCCTTGGACTTTGAGAGTCTGAGAAATACCGATTTCCGGACAATTCTCACATGTTCTTATTAAATTTTTGGTCATGCATCTGTGATCTGACAGAAAAAATACTCGACTATTTGAATATAAAGAAAAGAAGTTATATTTACCAACAAGCAGATGAGTCCACATTCCGAAGATACCGCTTGAACCTTGATTCCAACTTTCAGAGAAAGAAATATCGCTTTAAATACGGGCAAACACATTTATGCACATGACACATTAGACAAGCTAACCTTAACTCAGTTCTTGAAACGGATACCACTGCGCTAAAGTGTGCACGTTTTTTTTCCTAAAGTACACCTTTGCTTCTTTTCATGTTTTTATACAGAAGAACGCTGGGAAGATCGCTGAGTAAGAGAACTGATTGTCAAAGCAGCTGCGCGTTGTAAGGACAAGCATAATTCCGGATTCATATGATGTTTGAAACATGGTAAGCAGTACAGATTTATTCTGCTACTAGATGTGTTCGGCAGTAATGTTATAGCAGACAGTTTTACTCAAAAAATGCTATTCGGCCTTAACCTACTTCATTAAAAAGTTCTTTTGCTCGAATCAGTTCGCCATTGCATCGCCCTTCCACGACTTTTGAAAACTGCAGCCAGCAAAGTAGGCCTACTATATCCTTAAGTAAATAGTAAACAGAATTTGAACGCCTGTCTTGAAGCTTTCTCCTCAGGCTTTTTTTCCATTAAACGTTCTTCCATTACAAAAAGAATACTCACCGTTGTTGTGGTTCTCTGGAAGTGGTCGGCTTGCAGAAGCGCGAGTCCTACTTATATACGCTATCCAGAAAGATCTAGACACAGATGGCGTAGATTTCATTAAAAAAGGTTTTATTTTTGTATCAGCGTGAACAGTACTCAGCCACTGTGTCTCAATGGCTTATCTTTTGAATCAGTGAGGCTTTCCGTACTTTCATCTCTAATTTAAAAGTCAAAAAATTATATATAGCTCTCTGTCTGTTGGCAGAAAACCGCATTTAAACCTTGACAGATATCTTGTTTATTACAGACTAGAAGGCCGAAGAAAACAACTCTAATTGCGTTCACTGTGGCAAAGACTGCTACGTGTGAATTATTGCTTTCCCATATCACTACCTGTGCGTCAGCAGAAGGGAGTTAAAGCCTACACAAGTGTGATTTTTGTCGTCAGGGCTACTGTACAGTTGACAGTCTTTTGTCTCCAGATAAACGTATAGCTATCAGCGTAAGCCGGACACCTAGCCTATCGTGCTTTGTTGTAGAAAAAGCTCTGTACTGTAGTCTTGTGACGAACAATACCTCATTTTTCCCATTAATCTGGATATATTGCGGCACTGAGAGGTGGGGATGGCAGCAGACAACTCGAAGCAAAGCCAAAGAAATGGGGCAGTGGGGGCGGCGGGGATGGTGTGTGTGCGCGCGTGCGTGGCAGCACCGTGTTCCTGCACTTACCAGCGAAAGAACACAAGCAGACATACGCTCCATCACTCCATCTCTCTCTCTCTCTCACACACACACACACGCACGCATGCACAGGGAGACAGAGGCAGCCCGGACCATTACTTCAGAAGATAGAGTTTGGGACCCGGTAGAAAATTATGGGAAGATAATTATGTTCAAAATAGTTTGTCTCACCTGATATGGTTCGACTGAATCTAATGGAAAAAGTTGCAACGACCTTACAGAACTTTGCATTTGCCTGTATATGAAATGCTTTGACAGACTTCTTTTTCAAATTTTCACCAGTGAGACAACTGTCTAAATTGGCTTAGATTTGTTTTTTTACGTTTTCCTTGTTTTATGAACAATTTTATTTATTGTTTATTTCTTTATTTACGTCGGGGGGGGGGTACTTTTTAAAATAAAATTTGTAGCTTTTGTCGAATGTGTAGGAAAAATGCCAGTAAGGGAGGGAAATCGATTTCTCAGCAACCGAAATGAACCAAGTAAGCTCCCTTGCAAGCTTCCTTGTAATTAGACCACGTGATACCCTAGTATGCCCTTATATAGGGAAAATGCGGTTCATTTGACCTTCCCTGGAATTCCTGCACAGCATGGCGACAGGCGGCGAACAGGATCAGCCTTCAGAGCTGTCATGCAGCATATGTTTCGAACAATATCGGATTCCCAAGATACTTCAGTGTTCTCACGTCTACTGCCATCTTTGTTTAAATTCACTGGCGTTGGACAAACCCGGCGGATTTGATTGTCCGATATGTCGGCAGACTGTTGACGTTACACCGGGACGTGTTGAGGCATTACCGGTAGGTTGGTTGCTTTTGCTGGGAGCACGAGTAAACAGAAATGACGCAGTCACAAGTACGCGCGTGCCTTCGTGCCTGCGTGCGTGCCTGCGTGCCTGCGTGCCTGCGTGCCTGTTTGTTGTGCGTGGATGTGTTGTGGAGGTTACTGTATATAGGTACGTGACAATCTAGGTCAGAGAGGGGGGGGGCGCAGCGTGCAAAACTCTCGTGAGAATTTGAAGCCAGTTTATTTCACAAGTGCATTGGGATACCAAAGATCTTAATTATATGTCATATATTTACTTTTTTAAATAAAAGATCCCCCAAATTATAATAATTGTGAGGGAAAGACAGGGGGATAGGGGAATGACGTGCGCACTCCGCCACTCACACTACCTCGCTCTCTGATATTCAACAAACTCAAATCCACGCAGTAATGAAGCTCCTCAATACAATATTATTAAATAAAGAGTCTTCAATACCGGGAACCACAATAAATGACAGGTGAGAACAGAATGGACTCTTCCACAGAACTAGGTCCAAGTATTCGCTAGCAGATAGATCAGAAGAAAAGTGTCAACGAGATCTACTTACAGTCTCACTCAATCATTCACTCAGACGGACATTTAAACCGTATAAGTTTTAACTCACTCACCACTGAGATCCGTTGACACAGGCACAACAAATCCACAGTATGATTCAAGTCCTTTCACTATAGTTCATAACAAACCACTGGGTTAAAATGCTTTGGCGAGTCTCTGATAAAATTCTTCTAGATAACGTTCATTCCCAAGGTGCGGGAGGTGTAGATCTATGCGGATTCTGATTTCGTTGAACAAGTTCCTGGACAACGTCTGACGGGTGAGGTTATCTTTAGATATCACAGTTTTACAGGCTGATGGAACTTCTACTAGCCTGGAGTCGCAGAGCGTAGGTTTCTCTCCTAGGGCAAGACAGCAACGAATCGACGATTTACCGGGTCTCCTAACACCGGCTCCGACAAAAGCAAGCTTTCAAGACGACGGTCTTGATATCAAAGTACCCTCCTTGGTACTTACGTTCCGCCACCATTGGCGGGAGAACTAATGCCCTCTGGCATACACACAGACTCTCCCCAGTCTGTTAACACTTTCAGACTCTCCTTAGTCTGCTCAACAACTTCCAGACTCTCCTTAGTCTTCGAAACAACTTCCAGACTCTCCTTAGTCTTCGAAACAACTTCCAGACTCTCCTTAGTCTGCTATAC
Organism: Lanistes nyassanus; assembly: GCA_004794575.1. Taxonomy (NCBI): domain Eukaryota; kingdom Metazoa; phylum Mollusca; class Gastropoda; order Architaenioglossa; family Ampullariidae; genus Lanistes; species Lanistes nyassanus. Next base: position 31,155 of record SMGT01009392.1, read on the forward strand.
GACTTTCAGACTCTTTTTTAGTCTGTTAAACGACTTTCCCCTTCCCTAGGGGACTTCTAACTATCCTGACTAGGTAAGCAGGACACTACGAAGACTACTCTGCCTGGTGCTTCAGGCCAACAACTTTGCCTCTCTGGAGATCTCTACCTACGTCTTTTCACCTGGATGGTTCTCTTGTGACTGGCGATACAGGACGCTCTCTCCCCACGCGTCTTGGCGATCACGTGGACACGTGCCTATCTGTGATTGGATGTAACAAGCGGTGTACGTGTCTGGTCGTCTCCAGAAGCTTCTAGAAATAGAAGGTTCTAGAAGAAAACTGCTTAGCTTGCATATCCTTGAGTGAAATTGGCGCGAAAGTACGAAGCAGGTTTGCGTCACTAAAGACCTTGATACAAAATTAGGATGCGAGACCTTGAGCTAATTCGGCGCGAAATCTACACGTTGATCTTAGAGCGGGAAATAAGTGCATTGGGGTCAAGTTGTCCTAGATATTCGTGTATAGAAAGTATAGAACGTACTGATTAAAAGAAAGCCCTTTAATAAAAGATCGTGTGTGCCATATAAAATGCATGGGAATTTACTACAACTTCTGAATGAATGAAATAATCTGTGTTTAACAATGCCGTTCTACCAGACTTGCTACATTATGGCAACACTGGGAGACAGTGACTGGAGATGTTGCCATTTTGTAGTTGAAGTTTCTATCTGCTTGTCATGGGAACGCTAGAGGGGGGTCGTTTTCGTGACAATAATCAGGCCCTGTTTTTATCCTTAAAATATCTCTTTCCAGTGACGCTTGTTTGTAAGCCCACTTCCAGCAGGCCAAAAAAGACGCTTCCAAAAATAGACTTGACACAGAAGCTAATTAATTGATTGATAAACTATTGATATATCGCAACTAACTAAGCATTTCTGATTGACAACCCCAACAAAGTACTGGCAGCGCTAGACACGTATGCTGACGTGTACAACCAAGGGAGCCTACCGTACCCAAACACGTAGCAAAGAGAGAGTCGAAAGTAAGGAACGTGGCAGATCTGCTATGTGTTTGGGTACGGTAAGCTCCCTTGGTTGCACACGTCAGCATACGGTTGTGTCTAGCGCTGCCAGTACTTTGTTGGGGTTGTCATTTGATGATTTATAGCGCTCTGTCCTCATTTGTTCTTTGTTGTTCATTTCTGATTGCATCTTCTTAGTTTTGTGAGGTTTCTCGTCGGTGATATTTTTAAATTCATTATTTTCAAAAGTCCTGTCTGCACTTAACAAAATGGTTGCCGTAGTGTTTCGTAAACCCCAGCGTGTCTAATTAAAGAGGACCTAATCGAAAATCTGACTGTATAGCGCGCTATATTTTTTGTTATCTGTTAGAAGAATCATTTTAGGTTCCGTTTTACACATAATTTTGAAAATCTTTGTTGTCAGTAGTTTGCTGGGAACTGAGAAACTAGGTTGGTATACCGACAGCGTCCTTTTTTTCGTCTACATCGCGTGCCAGATTTCGTCACGTGACCGAAAAGATTGTGGACTGTTGGTTTAAACTTTATTTATTCATGACAACCTTTGCTCCTTAGGCTTCTAGAAGTGTTGACATACTCTCGCAAGCAGGCCTATTCTTAAAGAAAAAGTATTGTTGTGGTTAATAGAATTAGTAATTGTGATTCAGTTACAAATAATAATATTAATGAATGAACTGAAACTTATTTTCGTTGTTTAAATTTAAACGCCATGTATTGTGTTTAAACATTTAATCTTCTAGTACTCTATGTACATGTTAACTTATTTTTTATGCACACTTAAGTGTGTAACTTAAGGTATTAAAAAACATATCAGTAAAATCAATTAGTATTAGTTCCACTGTATTGCCGAGAGCTTAAGCTTTCCATTGATGCCTTATTTTTAAATATTGGTGAAGATCTGTAGAAGTTATGAACCTTTAACGCTTACAAACGGATATTCGAGCTGAGCTGGACGAGATGGTGCTACACTGTGGACCTCCAACCCTTGCTGACAACCTGCCATGGTGTTCATTTCACTCACTCCAGCCCATATCTCAGTCAGATCTCAAGGCTGTGATATTAAAATCTAAACCTACTACCTGCCCTCTGGACCCCATACCAACCCACCTTCTCCTTGACTGTCTGGATGTTCTGCTCCCAACTCTCACTCAGATCGTAAACGACAGTCTGTCATCAGGAGTCTTTCCATCGCTGTTCAAGGCTGTAATAGTCAAGCCTCTCCTCAAGAAACCCACCCTTGATGCAAACACCCTCAAGAACTACCGCCCAGTTTCCAGCCTACCCTTCCTCTCAAAAGTGGTTGAAAGGGTCGTTCTAAATCAACTTCTCGCCTACCTCAATTCAAACGATCTTATCTCTCACTCCCAGTCAGCATATCGGCCATTCCACAGCACGGAAACAGCTCTGACTAGAGTTGTCAACGACATTTTGTCTGCTCTGGATGGAGGTGACCCTCCTTGATCTTTCCGCAGCGTTTGATACGATCGACCATACCATCCTCCTCAATCCTCTCCATGATGTATACGGCATCTGTGGGTCGGCGCTGGCGTGGTTCCAGTCCTACCTCTCTGGTAGAACTCAGTCTGTACTTTTCGCTGACCAATTGTCACCCCCATCAGCATTGTCTGTCGGAGTCCCTCAAGGATCTGTCCTGGGCCCTATCCTTTTCATCCTACAAATCAAACCACTTCCATCACTCATTCATTCTCACACGGTCTCCACCCAGTCATATATGCAGACGACACCCAATTATACAGTTCTTGTCCTCCAGCTGATGTACATGCCAGCATCATGACCATGCAAACTTGCATATCCGATGTCAAAGCATGGATGGTCCACAACAGACTAAAGTTGAACGACGAAAAAACAGAGGCTCTTCTCTTCAGTCAAAGAAATGCTGGAGTGACAGAATATCCCACAGCAGTTCGAACTGGTGATGTCGACATCCCTTTCGCCGACTCTGCAAGAAACCTCGGTGTTATTATTACCTCTAACATGACACTTGACAAGCACATTTCCAACATCTGCAGATCTGCTTATACATTAACTCAGAAAAATCAGCAGCTTCCGTCACCTTCTGTCCGATCAGGCTGCAAACACATTTGTATGTGCCTACGTTCTGTCTAAACTCGACTACTGCAATGCCTTGCTAGCCGGCTGTCCTCTGTATCTGCTACAGAAGTTACAGAAACTTCAAAACTCGGCCGCTCGCCTTGTCCTGAAAGCGCGCAAAACAGACCATGCCACACCTCTCCTCCGCACTCTGCACTGGCTCCCCATTCAGGCTCGCATCGACTACAAGTTGTCTGCTCTCTGTTTCAATTTTTTCATCGGTGCATGCCGCAGCTACTTTTCAGAACTTCTTACAATCTACACTCCAGCGAGACAGCTCCGCTCCTCTTCCGACGATCGCATTCTCTCAGTCCCCCGCATCAGGACAAAAACATAGGGACAGCGCATGTTCACCTTCTCGGCATCCACCCAATGGAACTCACTTCCCCACAACATTCGCCACCCCCCATCACTACAGACTTTCAAACGAAACTTAAAAACTTTTCTTTTCCGCAAGTATCTTGACTGACGTCACGACTGCCTGTCTGCATTAACCTACACTTCCTCTATTATGATACTTTTCCACCCATCTGTGACTGAAGGACGATCTGTATCCCATCCTGTTGGTCAGTGTTGCGTTCATCTCTCCCTCTGTGTGTGTGTGTGTGTGTTTCGTTGTTTTCACTAGAGTGTCTGTGTGCCTCGTCCGCGCGAAGTGTGCATGAAATGTGTTCTCGCGCGTTAAAAAGCCACATTTATTATTATTATTATTATTATTATTATTATTATTATTATTACAAACTCAGTCGCTGGACACAATTTTGCTTATGATCCCCATGTAAAAACAACATGACAAAGTTGAATCAAAGGAAAATTCATAACTCCCTTAATTTTTGGCCTATTTTAATAATTTTTATTCATTTTGTTTGTATTTTTAAGCTCTTTATAACGATATACATTCCTTTTAAAAAAAGTTTGAATTTTTTTGTCACGTACCTACTGTATATTTAACTGATAAGGGTGGTGTGTGTGTGCGTGCGTACTTTTAAAATGCATGCCGGGCACTGCAGGTGTGATAGGATGGAAGGCAGGGGAACAGTGAAAATCTCACGTTATTATGTGCCAGTTCGGAGACGTCTGACTTATCGTGACGACATGTACTTCTTTCTGACGTCAGTGCTCATACGCCACATAGACTGTCAGCATGCACGCGGGTTTGGTTCTTTTCGTCACGCGCCACTCTCGCTGTAAACTTTGTCTGGAAATTATCCGTAACATCGTGTTCGTTGAGTTTGTTTCACCTGACGCTGATACGCTAGTCACGGACATACCTTCGGCTCCCCAACGCCCTGTAACCTCCATATTGTCTGAACCCTCCAGTGCCAGGGCTGACACCATTAGTGATCCTTTACAAAAATGCTCCCAGAGTTAAAGCTGAGGATAGGCAAAAACACATAGATCTGACATCCTTCCAACCATACTCTTCCTGTGACGCAAACCTGCCCCTGGTTGGAGCCTAGGCGGTTCCTCAACTGTCTGGAATTTCTCATGCATTCCTGAAATTTACTGTTCGTGTGACACAAAGTGAGTCCAAAGTCGTTGTCTCGTGGCACCATTAGACCTCTGTGATGTGCATCTACCGGTAGCCGAGATTCTCAACATGCATCACAAGGTAAGTGACACCGTAAGCCTTCAGACCGTAAGGGATGCCATCTTTGTAAACACTAGCGCGGCTGGACAAAGATTCGACACGCGCAGTTAAGCCATAAACACTTCGAAAACATTTTGCGAATGTGCAACGACCTGACTGCCTCTGTGGCAGTGTGTCCCTGTGGCACTGTTAGCTCCTACCCGGGGTGTGGAGGAGGGTAGGTGGAGTTGTCGCCTTTGATGTCTCTACCGACAGGAAATGGCTGGCATTCCTCGTCCACCCAATCATTCGTGTATTTTACACTGACTGTAAAAGTGCGAAAGGCTTCTCATTATTTTATTTTTCTTCCGATGATTCCATTACAGACATTGCGTTTACTACCAGGCATGGGGAAGTTGTGCTAGCTGCATCTTTCTCTGGTGGTATTCGTATCTATGACTTCCAGGAAGGCTTCGTTATTCTGTCTTGCTTGCATTCTTATAACTGGGGTGTTTGCGGAAAACTAACAGCGCACAATGAGGGTAAAATATTGAGGGAATTATACAAAGGACGTGTTACAGTAAGCGATGTCGGAAGTGCATTCTTGTGCAGTGATTGCCAAAAACTAAAAACATAGAAAAAGAATCCTTTTCAATCTAGCAAAGCGCCATTTTGTCAAGATACTTTTACTGGTTATTATAAAATGTTTCACAATGTACAAATCTGAGATTCGGTGGCATTATGCCAACAAGTAAGAGGAACATTTGCCTGAGTTATGTTTTAATGGAGATTGCCTCCGCTTTTTATGCCTTACTTACGGCCTCAAGGATCATTTACTGGAGTTAAACGTGCAAATTCAAAATTTGGCCAGTCCTCCGAACATTAAACTCGCTTTTCGCACTGGCTATCTTGCTTGTATAGCTTAGAAATAACACCCTATCCCCATCCTCCTCCCAAACTCCCTAGTCATGTTAGTTTTAAAGTGTTTTGGAAAATATTCTGCCTATAAGGGAGGGAAATGGAGTTCTCAGCAATCGAAATATACGGAGTAGTCTCCCTTGCTTGCACGTTTCATTTGACCTTTCCTGGAATTTCTGCACAACATGTCGACAGTTGGCGAACAGGATCAGCCTTCACAGCTGTCATGCAACATATGTTTCGAACAATATCGGGTTCCCAAGATACTTCAGTGTTCCCACGTTTACTGCCATCTTTGTTTAAATTCACTGGCGTTGGACAAACCCGGCGGATTTGATTGTCCGATATGTCGGCAGACTGTTGACACTACACCGGGAGGTGTTCAGGCGTTACCGGTAGGTTTGTTTCTTTTGCTGGGGGCACGAGTAAACAGAAATGACGCAAAGTGTGTGCGCGCGTGCCTGCGTGCGTGCGTGTGTTTGTGTGTCGACAAGGCACTATTTATATATATATGATACTTGTCTTAAATCCCCCATAGCTCACAAGATATGATTTGACTGAATCAAATAAAAACGTGACGACTTTTTTTAATTGGGCATTTACCTTTATGTCTCTTCCCGGCCACAGATGTCTTCAAGTTTTCACTAGCAAATCAACAGTCAAAGTCAGTGTGTGCGTAGACGATTTGGTCCTTTTAGACGGGTTAAATCATACTTTTCTTGCATGCCTATCAAACCGTGTGACCATGCGGTAAAGGTTGTGATGTTTCTGGAGTGGGGGGTGGGTTATATTTTTTAACATGCGAAAAGCATAACAGCGTTTAATGTACAGTTCTTGTTTAACTTCTTTTGCACATAGAGATTTCTGGTGTTGCATACCAGGAAATTGTTTACAGTTTCTACAATATAAAATTTTAATTCACGAAGTATAAATTTGTAAGTAACTCATAACTAAGTGCATGCTATGTGAATCCTAGATTATTAAAGTGACTGGTTTTGGGATTCTAATTAAAGCCTAAATGTTATTTGCACTCTTTATTACAATTTTTTTTAAAATTACCCTTGTTTCAGACTTACTCCAGTATTGGACGTTCAAGAGAAACGACTTCTGCTCTAATTTTCGGGTGTGGAAAAACAAAGCAAAATATAAACTTTGCCAAAACCAGTGTCACAGCCCCAAGAGAAGATACTCCTACTAAATCGAGTTTTGACAGAAATATTTTGCCTCCATTGGTATGTGGCATTAAATTTACAACAAACTCTCAATCATCCTTACTAAGTTTAACTCTTTCTGCAGAAAATAAATTGTGGGTGGTGTACAGGCCACCGTTCAATATTTCTCCTTTTCTCTGTGTCTACGACACCAAGGAACGCAAACTTCTAGGGAAATTTATCAATGAATCACTAGAAGGTTGTTCCTTGACCTGTCTGGGTGACCGCCTTCTGTCTCCTCTGACGTGGCAATGGATTGATACTGATGGGAAGTCTGGAAACCTTGAAATCTCACCAAACAAGTGGGCGCTGTGTTCGAAGTCGCTTCCGCCTCACATTGTACTTCAAGCACCTGCCCCTGCCAACCAAAAAGTTGTTGTGACTGTTCACTGCCTGCAGCAACAGTCTGCAGATCCTGCTGTGGTCAGCATGACGCCAGTGATTACAGACGGACTTACTTTTGACCAGGATCCGACCGCCTTTGATATCTCTACCGACAGGAAATGGGTGGCATTCCTCGTCTACCCAAACGTTCATGTATTTTACACTGACTGTAAAAGTGCGAAAGCGTTCTCATCAGTTCACCACGGGGGATCCATTACAGACATTACGTTTACTACCAGGGATGGGGGAGTTGTGCTAGCTGCAGCTTTCTCTGATCGTATTCATATCTATGACTTCCAGGAAGGCTTCACTCGACTTGCTTGCCTGCATTCTAATTTCTGTCTTTTTTACAGACTCCTAACAGCACAAAATGACGGAGTAATATGGTATGAAGCAGAGAAAGGATGGCTTACAGTAAAGTCTGTCGAAAGTGCACCCTTATGCAACAACTGCAAATGTTAAAGATATTTGAAATAAAGAATCCACTTTAATATATAGTAAAGCCACGCTTTTGCAAGATGCTTTTACTGATTACGAATATTTTACAATGTATGTCTGAGATTTGCAGCCATTATGCCAGCAAGTAAGGAGAGAACAGACCTGGTTTTATTGACTGTAGGCTCGTTCATGTGTATGTGTTGTGGAAAAATCAAAGAGCACAGCATACCTTGTCCTATGCGATGCTAATGCATTGATGTTTACATATTCAGCAGTTACTTCACCAGGCCTCTTATGACAATGACAATCTGGTAGACGTGAAAACCGCGCATGTCCAGTTATATGTTAAGCAGTGTTATTACAGTGAAAAGCGTTGGGCTATTTTCTAACAAAAAACACGAGATTACCAAACAGCTAATGTCTAAATGAGAAGAAAGTGGGATTTCTCAACAGTAATCACAAGTAAGTAAGAGAAAAAATTTAGAAAGGAATCCAGCGCAACCAAAACTTGAAGAAACCCTTTTAGGCGAAGGTTACAGGTGGTTATGTAAAGAAGGCATGAAACGATGAAAGGGGATAAGTATTAACATGAAGTTGGAGTCTCTGTGTAACATAAAATTTTTATGTAGACCACTTGTCAGAAATACGAACACTTTCTACGCTCAAAGGCTACTCGAGATTATAAGCTGCAGTGCTGGATGGCTAGACGCGTATCTGCTCAATGTATTGGACTCGGTATAAAAATAAGATCAAAAGTGCACGAAAGAAAAGAATTTTTTGTCCGGACTAAGAGAAGAATTTTATCACTGGCCAAGCATGGAGAAAAATTTGGACAAAAAGGAAAAAATTGTTTTGGTGAAAATGGACGTCTTGAAGTTTTCATTATTTCACCCTGTTATTTTAATCATTGCAACCACTGACTATAATTATAATCGAAATGGCCTGGTTTGTTATACAATATGCATCATTGTTCAAATATCAGTGAACTTGCCAATAGTTGCGTGCTACGCGATAAGAGTAAGCTGAGAAAATGATAAGGAAACGGGTTTTCTCGTGTCTATGCTTGGGTAGATTTCAGTGTTTGTTTATCATATGCATTGATACACTTTTTGTTCTATCACAAAGCGTCCTCAGTTCCCCTCCCCCTTTTTTTCCTAATGTTTCCGTTATTTTTGTGTACATTTTTGTATTGTTAATGTATAACGCCCATTCATCGAGCTGCTTGCAAGTATGACACATGGCACACGGCACATGGAGTAATCTTTAGCAGAAATGTTATTGGGGGTAAGAGAGCAAGTGGTTGGGGCATGGTGGGGATTATATATTGCAGTTAAGTAGCACGAGATTGTCGCATTTGCAGGTCTTGTGGGTCTATTCAGAAGCCAGATATTGTGCTGGGTAAGCACTGGGTGCCTTTAGTGAGGGGCAAAACTCTAGCCTCTTGAGGCCATTTTGCCTCAAAGATGGGAGGAACTTGCCGAGTCGCAACGAGCGATGATTGGCGCCTGCCGAAGAGACGATTAATACCACTCTGGCTTCTCCAAGAACTGGAAGCCCTGAGGGATTTTCCATGGCTATCGTGACTCAGTGTTGTCAGCGCTAGTGAGAACTGCAACCGAAAGTGTGAAGTCAGCATCAATCCCATGGATATGGAATTCTGGGAGCACTTGCTGCCCTCGCATGAGTTTGATAAGGGAACTGAAGACAATGTAATTCGTCTGCAAGTGCTAGTTCTTTTTGCTGCCTCTCTTACCTGTCTGCAGTGCATGCCCATTTTTATTGATTTCTTCTGTTTTGATTTGTGAGAACACAGGTACTTTCCTTGCCAGGACTCGACCAGCAGTAATAGTTGCAGCAACAATGGCGATTCTTTTTGCTGAGTGAATTTCTTCTTTAAGATAATAAAGTGTTTTTGTATCTTGTAGGTTGCATATCTTTGTCTTTGTGAAGAGGAATTACATTTTATTGAAATATAATCTGTCAAAGATAAATAATGAATCCATAAAAATAGATAAAATGAATAAATAAAAATAAATTGCAGCTGTCCTTTTTATCAATACAATTTTGTCTTCCATTTGACTTGTTTCTAAACAGCTGGTTCAGCTGGAAAAGTGGGTGGCTATGATAAACATGTAGCAGATAAATCATTTGCTGTAAAGCATTACATGCACTATAGTTCTTTCAAGTCGAGGTTTATTATAGTTGACTGAAATGAAAGTAATTTGGACATCCCTACTGTTAATACTGCTGGTACTTATACTGCTAGTTCTTCTAATCTTTTCTGTACAACAGGCCTTGTTTATTGCTGAGATAAAGATAATTATGTCTAACTTTTCCGACTAAAAGGCAGTAGTCATATTTTCATCTAAGTCTCGACCTCTGTCCGAGTCTATATTTACATCGTATCTCATTTTGCAGTACAGCTGTTCCACGTCAAATCTGTGACAGCTTGCATTAAAAAAAGTATTCACTTTAAAAAAAATCTGTGCACTTTTGTGATAGAAGTAAGACAGACATAAATAACATGCACTTTTGAACGAATGTATTTCTAGCCGTTTTTAGCAAGGCAAACTCTGTTGGGTGTGGATTGGAGGGAAAGGTACGTCAATGCTGTGCAGTAAAGTGCACTCACAGCGTGCACTGGAGTGAAAGCTAACGTCAATGGTTGTATATTACCATACATACAAGATACAGAATATCGACTGATTATGTGTTGTATGCTGTTTCTTAGCTTTCTTGCATTTTATTTCGTATATTTTACACTACACATAATAAACACAGATTACATTTCAGCTGTGACAAAATGATTGTTTTAAAATTTGTATATCTGGAAATGAAACACCGGACCTTCCAACAATGAGGGAAAATCAACGCCATCATGACATCAGAGCAGGCCATGCTAAATCAAATACAACGTTCTCATCACTTCAATTTGTCAGCAAAATGTCTCTTCGGGAGCCATTGCAAACTGTCTGGCATCTCTCCATGGACAATGGTTGATTATGTTAGTACTGTTGCTTCCCGTTGTTCCAATACCTCATGCAGCAAGCTCGGTCAGCAATGGTATAGATGTAAAAAAAGTGCCAAATGTGATATGGCAGATTTGGGAGTTCTGAAGCCAGGAGATCCTTGATCACAGTACCACAGGGTCCTAAGGGACCATATGGTCGACCTCCAGCAGGTGCAGTGTAGGCTGAGAAATGTCCGATGTAGCTCATTGGATCCGCAAGTGTCCACAGTTTGTAGCCAAACCTGAGTGGTTTACCACGGATAAACTGCTTTGTGCTGTGACGACCAAAATAGGTAACCATGTTTTCATCCACAGAGGACACTTGATGTTAAGGAAAGAACCTCGGGCATCTCTCTCGGTGCTCATTGTCAGATAGTATCTGACCTTGGTCAGATGTCATTAGGGTCGAGCCTCTTGTCCGTCAAATGAAGGAACTTTATTCGGTCATCAAAGCGATTTTTGGGCATGCCCCCAGCTACAGCTGTATTGTGGACGTGGGCATTTTTCTTCCAGTACACAGATCGGCGTGGAAGCGTATTGTAACCAGAAACAAGACGTATGGATATAAAAGTACTAGTATCTTGTCTGTTTGTAGTAAATGTATGATCCCTTTTGTCCCTTCTTGGATATAAATTTTGTCTTCTCACCGATGTGATCAAGTTACTCCGTCATCAAAAACCAGCTCAAACATTTCCACAAGATTCAGACTGTTGCGAAGAAATGCTGGAGGCCAAGATGGCTGACTTAAGATTTTGAGGGCGATCGATCTTCATGTCTCCATTGGCGTACTCGCTGGTTCCCTTGGTGTCGAAATGTACAGACACAGGAGGATGGTGCTGAGGTGTAAAAGCTACCAGACGAGGCACAGGCACGTACCTTCTGTCAAAAGGCAGGTCCATTAATTGTCATCTTCTGCAGCTCCTATTACTTCTGTGCAACCGTCAGTGCACACAGCTATCTCTTCTGCTTCAGCCATATTCTGTCGTCTGTGTAAAAATTCCATCTCTCTTTCCATAGTTTAGCCCCGCTTTCTGCAGTAAAGACATTCTCTTCCCCCATCAGTCTTGTCAAAACATCATTCACAGTCAGACGATGGCTTCTGTAGAAATACCGCTGCAGAATGAGCCCGGTGGGGG
>SMGT01009392.1:42975-57690 GCA_004794575.1 Lanistes nyassanus
GGGGGGGGGGGGGGGGGGCACGCAACTCGGGTTGTTACTCTTCTTGGTGGAGGTGGTATTCGTGGATGCCAGTCTATTAGCCACGTGAATGTTTATTATACCATTTGCCTGTTTGTTGACTGCAAGCACAGTTGTCATCAGATTTAACAACTGATTGCTAAATATTATTTAGCTGAAAAAGCACAGAAGTACATATATCTTCCATTCTCACAATAAAATAGCGCGAAATAATTTAATGCTCTTGAGCTCCCATGCACTCCTGAAGCGTACCTGAAAGAAAAACAACACAGGGGCCTCTTACTCCCATGCACGCTTGGAGAGTGCAAGACGGTTATTTTCATTTTTGATAAAACGTTGCATAGAACTTTCAGCACCCATCAAATTAACAATTGACAGGTTTCTCAGGTGTTACTTCCCCATCCCCTCACCGCAGTCAATCTCATCAGTAAAAGGAGGGGTTGTAGGGGCGAGTCCTTTCTACCAACACTCGTACAAAACATACATAAAACCGGCAGTGAAAATCAACGAGGCCCCAGCCAGGTGTAATTTCTCAAACTCCTCGGGTCGTCAACCACTCGACATAAGTACGATACAAGTCGTATATTCTCACCCAACGTCACGTTACATTGTTACACCCTACCCTACGTCACGTTACATTGTTAACTCCCCTCCTACCCAACGTCACGTTACATTGTTACCTCCCCTCCAACCCAACGTCACGTTACATTGTTAACTCCCTTCCTACCCAACGTCACGTTACATTGTTACCTCCCCCCTACCCTACGTCACGTTACATTGTTAACTCCCCTCCTACCCAACGTCAGGTTACATCGTTAACTCCCCTCCAACCCAACGTCACGTTACATTTTTAACTCCCCTCCTACCCAACTTCGACATATTTTTCCCACAGCCAAAAACTAACCTAATGTCTCACACAAACCCTGTTTACAACCAAAAAGTAATACCAATCCGAACTAACCCGATGTTCACAACTCGTTACACTATTCTCTCTTATTTACTAAAACAACCCCTATGTTCCTTCTCCCACCACGTGTGGCACGGGAGCTTAGCACCGGCAAATACTCATGGAAATGCATCGGAAATAATAAAACTCAAGCCGTATCATCTACCCATGTCAAAGTCAATATTATGTACACCTATCCAGTCAGCATATGAAACAGCACCAGGCCAGTACCATATTTGCATGACATCCATTTTCCACAAACAAAACAGAGTCATTGAATCGCTATTGTGACAATCCTTCGTCACCACGTACTCTCCGCAAACAAAAGTCGCTCTTGATCAGCAGTACATCAATTACTATGTCGGAGTCCCTTCCTGGATATTCATCGCTACTGAGCGATAATGTTTCTGTTTTCACTTTGGCGCCCACCGACTTATCGCAGTCCGACGTCTCATAGATGTCTGATTCCAGTTCGATTCTAAATAGTCCCTCTTGCTCCGGAGGGAATAAATTACCACCCGATCCTACCTTGTTCTGACATGGGGGAACCGCCACGGTCCCTTACTCCAAGACGGGTGTAGAAACGAAGTTACCGTCGGGGCACCCAGCCCGACTTATGTTGTCACTACTGTAGGTGGGAAAGCACGCCACCCCCACCTCCACAGTCGCATTACTTCCCCTGGCTAGGTACAAGCTCGCCTAGTCAGTCTCGCTCAAAGCAGGGCTTGGCTCAACACTTCTCTGATGTCGCCGCTCAGATCGATCCTTTGATCTGCCCCTCTGTAAAAACCTTGAATTGATCTAACTTTAGGCTGTGGCATTACCAACAGTCCCACTCACAAAATTTTCTCAAGGCCCTTCTTGCACCTTCAGTCTCTCTCTTTTTCTGACACGCACTGTTCTTTCTCCCTTCCTAACACTACTCAGTTTCAGCTTCAGATAATATCGTTCACATTCCCGGTCATACCCCCTCCCAGCCTACATGTGTAGTGAGCTGACATGCTCTGGGGTTTCCCAAGACCCAAGCAGCCATACAATACGGGCATCCCAATACAAACACGATGCATTGACGTCATACGCACTATTTTTAGCTTACAACACATGCACTCCAAAATTACGCGCATACGCGTCCGTGACATCAGGATATAAATCCCACACAAGATCAGCATGCTGTTGCCAAAGTTTCCGATTTTTAAAAAAATTGCATCTACCAAAAGTGACTTGACTTTTCGCAAGGTATTTTTTTCGTTTTCTCGGAGTCTTTGTCTTGCACTAGGAACCACGCGCGATTTAGACGATAAAGATGGGTGTCAAAAGGGAGTTAATTCTGTTTGCCATCTCTAAAAGCCAACACCTGATCATAATTAGCTATCAGAACATGGACAGATATATTTCAACGAATGCTTGGAGAGTGGTTTGTAGAAAATGGGTCGTCAATCACATCTACTGCCATGCGTTATTCATTATTTACCTTTAAAGAGAAAAAGAAATTAAAGACTGTTGCTTTCTCGTTGATGCACACACGCACGCATATACGCACAGAGAGAGAGAGAGAGAGGGGGGGGGGAAGGAAAGGGAAACACCGCTCTTGCAACATGTTCACAGACTCCAGGCTACAGGTAAGCGGCACCTTGCAATAGGAATATGTTTTACCTGTAGCCCTGCAACACCTTCAGAACTTTTGAACAAAGAGGGCAAAGGAAGAAAAGGGAAGGAGGTCGCGCCAGACAACGTGTGACGACACGGCATCAGCTTGAGACGTTGTGGGGGGGGAGTGGAGGGGAGGGGTCAACATAGTTTATTTTCGGATATCTCTTCTATTGTATACAAAACTCTGAGTACTGTGTTTTAGGCAAATGTCATGTTTGTCTCACGTGGTTTGTGGTGCACTTGTCGCCATTTACCTTTACAGTTCAGCTGTATTTGTTTCTACCACATCGATCAAAGCCCGATTAATACTTTCGGTTTTATATTTAGATAAACGTACAAAGGGAGAGCATCCTAGGGCTATGCATGAAACAGAATGCGGTGTGCGTTAGTCTCCCTTGTTATTTCTCAAAACCAACTGTACTTGACGTGGGACCATATGTATATGTGGAAAGTTGTTTTCTCACTGTTGTGTCCTTCGGTGAAAGTTACAGTTGTTTTCACTTGTGAATGAGCTCCAGATCAAAAATATCACAGGCAAGCTTGTTTTTCATATGGCACCATATGTTTGGTGTTGATTTTTGGAAATTTCACGTGCAGGTCCCTATACTGTTGACAGTGAAGTTTTGAGGACATATATTGGAAATTTAAATTGTTGAGCGCCGCCAGTACCTTTGTTTGAGTTCTGACATAAATTAGGATGAAGAAAGAGGTAATTAATTTTTTTAATGAGCTTGACAGGAAATTTCGTGGCTCTGCTTCTAAACTCAAACATTAGAATTCAGCATATTTCTTATAAGCCTTGTGTTGTCCAAATATCAGGGAACATCTGACAGGTTAGTGCTTATGCCTGGCACTCCATAAAATGAAGAGAACATTTTGCATAGAGTAATAAATTATAATATTTTCATTTCATTCAGCTAGAAAATGAAAGAGGCCAGGTCTATGTAGAAGTGAGTTGGTTTGGAAAAGTGCTTTTCAGTCACAGTCATGTACTTAACATCAGGTGGAGTTTGTAGCCTCTTAAAATACAAGATACAGTATACAAGGTAACTTTATTCTCTCCACTGGAGCAATTTGCCCATTCAGCTGCATCACATTACTAGCTATCAACTGATTTAGTACCATGGCATTTTATGCTGAACGAAGCTCTTTTCTGTTTCAGCAGCAAGTGACATAGCTGCAACTGCCTACAATGATTACTCAGAAGAGGAGTCCACCTTGGTTGATAGGACACAGCTGACAGGTTGGTGCTTATGTCTGGTACTAAGCATATCTCTTGCTGTTTTCACAATTATGTATTCAAGACTTGGGTATGTGTGTACATGTGCATGGGCAACAAAACATTGGCTGAACAATATCATTGACACAGAAATAATAGGCTTTAACTAAAAGTAAGTTGAAGCAAGCAATATCCTGCTGCTACTTTATGATGGAAGATGAAAAATAATTATTATGCACATGTTCATTTCTCTGAAAAAATATTCACACCAGTATTTTCCTCACAACAGAGACTATTAAAGACATTTTTAGACAATGAAATAAGGGTTAGACTAATGTGTGCATGCAATAAAAAAGCTCTCCTGCTCTGTCTGCATCACAAAATAAGTGCAAATAGCTGCAGAAATGGTTTGATATTTGCAGGTGTCACTATTGCTCTTACACCCACCCCTTCCAAGAAGACAACTGCACAGCTTAGTGCAGCAAACCCTTTGCGTACAGCACAGCTGCTGACACCAATTGGTCGACCTCACAAAGAAAACTCTACATCGATAGAGCTGTAAATGCCCGTCACCAAGCCAGCGTTTATGAAAAAGCCCACTTGCACAAGGAAGGTGGGATTGCTGAAGCCACACAGTAGTAATCTACAACCACACAGTAGTAATCTACAACCACAAGAAGAGCCTAGACAGCAGTCTTCACCAGCCCATCTCAAGTCAAAGAAAAGAAGAGAAGGATCAGAGTTATTTAAACAGACTGGAAAAAAGTCAAGTGCTGCCACCAATGAGCAGATCATCAGTCTGGCCAGACAGGAAATTTGTCAAGCGCAAGTGGAAATCAAGAAGGCAGAGATGGAGATGGAACTAATTAAAACACAACAAATGAATGAAAAAGTAAAGCAAGCTAAGCTGTCCTTGACAGTGCGGAAGATGGAACAAGAAATGGGGGTTCAAGCAATCATTCCTGATGAAAGCTTGCATAGTTTCAAGAACTTGGAGACCTCATAAATCTGCAGTGGCCTGTGAACGTTAACATTAAATGCTAAATTCCTGCTCAGATTGCTCCTGTCCTTGGATTCTCCCATCAACCTGTGTGCAGGATAGGCAGCAGATGATTGTACTTGTAGTGGGTGGCCACCTTTATGTAACCATGAAGATGGCTGCTTTTTTTACTTTTATGCTGACTTTTTACTTCACATGTACTTTTTTGTATATTTTTGTATGTCAGTGTTGTAAGTGTGCATCGACTTACAAAGGTGGGCTACAAGAGTGTGTTATCGCCCTTTTTATTATAATGCTAGTTGTACAGGAAGCAATAACAATGGAAGCTGTACTTTTTAAAATTTCAGATGAAAATGCACTGATGTTATTACAACACCCAGAACGAGCCTGGTGTTTGTCAGTAACATGGTGCCCAAATTTATCAATTATTAAATATGTAAACCAATGATGGATTTTGGCAAGCATAATGCATCTATCAGCAGATGACTATGCGTCTATATTTTTTTTTTGAAGCAAATAATGTAAGATTCTTGCATCTGCTAAATAAGAAAATGGTTGATCTTTGAAAATTACTTATATTTGCAACAGTAATGACAGTATATATTATGCACACACATCCTCAAAGACTAGCTGTAAGTGCAGTACGGCTCATACAAATCTGGATATTATAAGATGTTAAAGGAAGCCTACTTCTATTTCTCTGTTATTAAAGCATGGGTATGAATATGTCTCTTTTGGTCTATGGGGCACACATATCCCCATGTTGTAACAACAGAAAAATAGAAGTAAGCAGGGTGGTATATCAGAGGTAGATGGTATTATTAATCCTCCAGATAATCTGACTTGCTATTTCTTTTTTATTATAACTTATAATATCCACACCCAAAAATCCAAGCAACCAGACTTGGATGAGCCAAACTGCACTGTACATTGCTATGCATACCCATCCACAAACACTCACCATCCTTATCTATGCAATTTATAACAGCTTGATGCATTTCACAATATTCCTTTATTAAAACAGACATCCACATGACACTGACTGCTGTTATCATACTGGACATAAAGGCTTCCCTAAAAGTATTTGCTGATTGTAGAGAACAGCCTGTTTGAAATGGCTTGTGAACTGTGTGGAGTTGCAAACTTACAGATGTGACATCTCACCGGGTAAAGTGTTGTTGAACTACATGTTCTCGAACCATTCGTCCGGACACGTGTACTGTTCTTCATTCCGGTCAGAGTCTGAATCACCCAAGTCTGGCTGTGGGTCATCTGAATCCATGTAAAAATCATCCTCAGAATCCGGTGTTGGCAGTTGCAGCGTGATGGCAATGTTGTGAAGAGCAATACATGCCTTGATGATTTTGCATGCAGAAGTGGGATCATTCCTATCAGAAATAATAAGACATTTATGAAACCAGAGCGAGCGCAAAAAACTTACTGCAGTCTACATTGTTTTTCTAATCACATAAATTAATTGTGGCAATATACAGTAAGAATGCCCTTACTAAATTACAGTTTTACATATTCTGCATACAAATCTTGCATTTTGGCATCATGGCACTCTCAAAAGAACTAGGTTATGTAACAGTATGCTGTGACTGGGTGAGACTGAAGGTCTGTGGTAGTGGTAGCACATTACCTAAGCTAACCCTCTCGATATGTGCCTGACGGATGCAGAAGGGAATGTTAAGCCCCCAAATAAACTTTAACACAGAATCCCATTATTTCGCACCATCACTCGTCTCATTTTAAATAAAGTGATCTTCCTTCAATTGTATGCAGCAGACTGAAGTCACTTTAACACAAACAACGCTTGTGTGTTTCATCTGGGCTATTTTAAAGTAAACATTTTCGAAGGTTAATGCAGGGTGAAGGTGCAGTATTGCCTACCTCAGTTCAGTGTGCAGGCAGTGTCATCTTCTCTTCAGAATTCCATTAGCACGTTCAATTGTGCTTCTGGTGGTGCAGTGAGAACCATTGTACCGCTCACGTGACCTATACCCACTGGATTAGTAAATGGTGTCAGCAGCCATGCAGTCTTTCAACATATAACCATCGTGCCCAAGAAACCAACCTTGCAGACTGCGATTTTCTCTTTCAAAATGTCGAAAGACGTTGCACTCATGCATGATTCGAGAATGATGCACAGACCCAGGCCACTTAACAACACAGTGCATGATCAGCAAATCAGCATGACATATGAGCTGAACATTGTGTGCTGGCCCTTTCGATTTACATACTCGTACTCGTTAGTTGTAGGCGCAGTTATCTTTATGTGGGTACACCCAATGACACAGGGAAATCCAGTTATCTGATAAAATTTCTCGATTTCATCAGCGTCTCGTTGCGATCGGGGCAGCTTTACGTATTCCCCAATCCGTTCTGAAAGAACGTTTGCCACGCGAATAATCGATCTGCCCGCCGCCTCCTGATCACTCCAAAAGTGTCCCCGATCACCTCTTGAAACGAGCCGCTAGCAAAGAAACGCAGTGCAATCATAACCTTCATCAGGGGTGAGAGATCCTTGCCTTGCAACAGAATGCTCAAGCGCATCGCTGATGAGGTTTGTGATGTATATGATGTCGTGCCGACTGAACCGAAATCGTGACAATAATTCCACATCATCGTACTCTTCAAATGGATGCCTCCTGTCCCGAAAAATGCCTTCTCTCCTCAAAGCTCTTTGCATATACAGCCTATAAACTAATCGGTTCGCCATCTTTTTTCTCCTCTCGTGGGCGAGATTTCGAGTTACGCACCATGTAAAAGCACAGAACTACTGGAACCAATCAAATGACGAGTTCTATTTAGGATGTGTAACAAGCGGAGCCAATCAAATGGCGAGCTATATTTCGAAGATCTTTCCAGGGGCGGGGGGAAGGGAGGGAGAGGGGGATGTTCCGGGAGGAGAGGGGATTTAGGGGAAGGGGTGGGGTTAGGGCGGGGGCTAGGAGTAGGGGATAGGTGGGGGTTGGGGGAGGGGTGGGGTGGGGTATAGGCAGTAAAGATCTTCCAGGAAACTGCAAGGTTTTCAGTGGTGACCCTACGAGATTAGCATATTTTACGTGCAAGCCGGTGCGAGTCACACCTCGTTGTGACTGTGAGGCGGTGTAAAGTTACGATGTACGTAGGGGGCACGTAAGCAAAAGTGTGGGTCGTGACCACCGCACTTTCTCCTTACGCTGGACGTTTCGGAAAGTTCGTTCGTAAATAGCTTACGTGCGCGTCGTGACCTGCGCCCCTGAACCTCACAATGGTGCACGTGGTAGCTCCCATTAAAGCCATGTGCAGCCAGTGTAAGGATCTGGGAACCGTTCTGTTAAAAGTTCTTTCTTGCTATCGAGAAAAGGTCAGGAGTCAAACCTCACTTTGACGCTGAAATCCCGGTAATTTAATAACTGTTGGTCTATATGTACTATTCATTTTCTTTTGCTACTTTGTCAAGATTTTCCCCACATTTCACAACCGCCACTTGCATACGCATTGCTGAATGTCTGACGTTATTTCCTTTTTTTTCAAGTTACGAAACCGTCCTTTTTGCCGCGTCTTCAAAACAAGATCACGAGACTAGGTGCATCACGTGCTATATGACCTGAATCGTCAATGCCAAGGGCGCAGTGAGCCTAGCTGGCGTTCTTAGCACTCAGGAGCAGAACAAGGTAAGTAGCACCTGGCTTGCTCTCGTTTTGAGTTTGCCTGAGCATTTGCGTGTGCGGGAAAGGGAGGAGGATTGTATATGTGGATACTTGGTGTGTTGTCCTCTCTCTCTCTCTCTCTGAATCTCGTTCCTCTCGGTGTTTGTGTTTGTACGCTAGTGTGTTCGTGTGTGCAAGAAAGAGTGTGTGCAAGCTGATTATACCTGCATGTTTGTTAGTGCATGCATTTATATGTGTATGTGCGTATGCATGTAGATTATCTCGCACCTTGGGTTTAATCCGAAAAGCGTTCCATTGGCATCTCATAATAAAAGCCTTCCATCACTCAGCTGCGAGAACTAGCTATTAGCATAGCGGTGTATTTCTCGCTCATGTTTTGGTTTCTTTCCAATATTTTTCTTTCTTCCTTCCTTAGCGTCGGTGCGAAGCAAGAAACTTGCGCGATGGCAAACACAGCAGGGACCCTTCTCATTGTAGGTCTGATCGCCTTTTCGGCCTTTGCCGCATTGTCCCCAGACTCGTCTTCTGACATCACCTTCATGACAATCAGGGTAAGTCTCTCCATTTAAACTATACGTAAGTCATGCGCGCTGTAACTGGCAGGCCCGTAGCGACAAGGCGCACATAAAAATGAATTTTTAACAGTGCTGCGCACGCAATAGTGAATCACACAGGATGTCATAACAGGATTACGACTAATAGTACTGCATGTATTAAAGCGATTTATAAAACAGGGAGCACGCGCATACAGTGACAGATATGCGTGGCGTATGAGCTCGAGAGGTTGCTCCTAAACTGAGCAGCCGATCGCAAAGTCTGGAGAAAGTATAATTTGACACACAAATTCCCTTTATTTCATGTTTGATCTTTATTTTAAGTGTGATCTGTGCCTATTTCACCAACCAGATAAACCGTTTTAAAGGATTTTGATGACTGCGCCCGAGTTTTAGAACTCTTATTCTGCTAGCCAGGTAAGGACTCACCGTGTCATGCTATCGTACAGGAACACAAACCGCCGACACCGTCAGATCCAAAAGAGCACAAAGTGTGGCTGTTTGCTACTGATGGACGACGAAACCCATTCCAGTTTCAGTGAGTCAGCTTCACGACAAACTTTGAACCGTCATTACAGGAAATAGGGTAGACAGGATGCTTTTACACCAATCCACTGACTGTCTCACAGCCGGTCTCTTTTGTATGTAAAGTTCTGTGCATCTAGCGTGTTTAATTTGTATGTAAAGTGCTGTGAATCTAGCGTGTTTAGTTTGTGTATCTTGGTGTATCTTTTGTGCACGTGTAGGTGTGGTGCGGGTGTGTCTTGCATCCGTCAAAATGCGAGTGTAGCTATGGGTGATCTCCAGTCTTCTGTATTCTTGTTTCTGTCTGGTCATGTACATACCCAATTTTATTGTTATATTGTTGTGTCTGTCTGGTTATGTACATACCCAATTTTATTGTTACATTGTTGTGTCTGTCTGGTAATGTACATACCCAATTTTATTGTTACGTTGTTCTATCTGTCTGGTTATGTACATACCCAAATTTATTTATTTATTTTTGCCAAATTACATAAGAGATAACTGGTAAACACGCTTCAAATAATTTTGCAAAGAACACTGCAGATCTTGAGATGCAAGGACATACATTAGGTTACATGTTTAGTAGGAAATTACAGATAACAATCCTTGCCTCCCTACATTAGACTGTGTGGCAAAAAGCACATTTAAAACTAAACAGTTTATATCAAGATAGCTTTCTTTAGAAAAGTATTTCACAAATCCATGATGAAGAGATATTAAAGTCTATAGAGAGCTTTTTTTAATTGCACAGAAATGATTTTGGAGAGCTGGAGGGCTTTGATTTGGATGTCGTCAAAGAAGGTAAGTCAGAACACGATGCATGGGAGTGTACTCGGCTGAAGTGAGAGGTTTTGTCATGTTAAAATTCGGCGTGCGCTCATAAAATAATTCTATCCCTTCTGGAGTATAATTGTACTAATCCTTGTTTGATTTGTTATCCTACGTTTCCAAAAAGCATCTGTGCATGCGCGCGCGCACGCATTCTTTCTCTTTCTCCAACCCCAGAGAAGCACAAGCCCTCATAGACGTTGATCTGTTTTTCTTTTATACAAATTATAGGTCTCTCTCCTCCTCCGTGCTTTGAGGAATACATTAGGTCTACCGGTTATGCAGTTGCTTGTTGTGTTTGACGTGGCAGAA
This sequence comes from Lanistes nyassanus, assembly GCA_004794575.1. NCBI lineage: Eukaryota > Metazoa > Mollusca > Gastropoda > Architaenioglossa > Ampullariidae > Lanistes > Lanistes nyassanus. The sequence goes on from SMGT01009392.1 coordinate 53,687, forward strand.
GGCACGGGCTGTAACACCCACCCACTGTATCCGTCTGCCTGTTTCAGTTTGCGCCGTAGCCAGAAAGAAGTGTGAGGTCGTTCTAGCTGAGTTTACCGAGTGCACCTTCACCAGCCGCAACATCAACTACCCGGGCAGAGGTACTTCCATCGACTGCTACTTTCCTCTCATGTTCTTTTTGGCAGTCGTGTCTTTTTCGGTCCTTTTTGATTGCCTTCAGTGCTTTTGTATCTTATCTCCAATCTTCGTTCTCGCATCTAATCCGATCTGGATTATCATAACATGTAATGTGCTCTAATGCAATCTGGATTATCGTAACATGTAATGTGCTCTAATGCGATCTGGATTATCATAACATGTAATGTTGTGCTCTCCTAGAATCACAATCCTGAGGTAGCTTTGGCATTTTGGGGGATCCCGTAAGCGTACATGTGATACCGTTAATCATATGATCTTTTCAGGGCTAATGGGTGGCTGGTTCGACAGCTGTCCGGGGTACGCAATCACCGTGGATCGGCGCGGTGCCTTTGATTTCACTTTACCCTATCTTGTAGACGATGCTTCCTTCACTGTTGCTCCTGGTAACCCAAGCGGATTTAACCCAAACGCGACCGACTATTCCAACTTCACCCTCAGTAAGCACAAACGAAATCTTAGACACATGTTTAATTTAACGCGTTTTCTACATTTTCTGTCCCAAACAAAAGCTGTATACATTAGCGGGTAGTTAGAAGTTGTGTCTGCAGTGTTGGCCGTCTTTGTCAATAAAGCATATTAGATCCAGCGCGTATTTTGGAAATTGTGTTTTCTTGACCTTAATTGGCTTGGGTGCGTGTCTAACGTGACTGTGTTTTGCATGGTGTGCGTGCAGCACACCTGACAGGAGTGTACACGAACGCTGCTTGTCTGCGCCGGCTGGGCAAGAAGTTTGCAAACATCATCATCGCCAGCAACCTACCGGAGGCCAAAGCTCTCCTACTGAACTCAACGGTAAGTAGGTCGTGACCTTTAAAGACAGTAGATCACCACTAAAACGCAGTGCAAAAAGTTCAAGGATGCTTTGAATAATCGAGCAACACGCATGGCCTCCTGTCTCTGCTCCGAGTACATAATCCTAAACATAATGCGATACATTGCTAGCATTTTGCATTTGCATTTTGATTCCAACTCTTATCTGTGCGGAAGCACAAACCACTGAGTTACTTCCAGCGGTTTCTGACAATCTGACAATCGCACAGCGGCTGCTTAGTGCAGTATGGGGGTATGCTTATTTACAAGTTTAGCACAGTATGGGGGTATGCTTATTTACAAGTTTATCACAGTATGGGGGTATGTTTATTTACAAGCTTAGTACAGTATGGGGGTATGCTTATTTACAAGTTTAGCACAGTATGGTGGTATGTTTATTTACAAGTTTAGTACAGTACGGGGGTATGCTCATTTGCAAGTTTAGTACAGTATGGGGGTATGCTTATTTACAAGTTTAGCACAGTATGGGGGTATGTTTATTTACAAGCATAGTACAGTATGGGAGTATGGTTATTTACAAGTTTAGCACAGTATGGTGGTATGTTTATTTACAAGTTTAGTACAGTACGGGGGTATGCTTATTTGCAAGTTTAGTACAGTATGGGGGTATGCTTATTTACAAGTTTAGTACAGTATGGGGTATGCTTATTTACAAGTTTAGTACAGTACGGGGGTATGCTTATTTACAAGTTTAGTACAGTATCGCGGTATGCTTATTTACAAGTTTAGTACAGTATGGGGGTATGCTTATTTACAAGTTTAGCACAGTATGGGGGTATGCTTATTTACAAGTTTAGTACAGTATGGGGGTATGCTTATTTACAAATTTAGCACAGTATGGGGGTATGCTTATTTACAAGTTTAGCACAGTATGGGGGTATGCTTATTTACAAGTTTAGCACAGTATGGGGGTATGCTTATTTACAAGTTTAGCACACTATGGGGGTATGCTTATTTACAAGTTTAGCACAGTATGGGGGTATGCTTATTTACAACTTAAGTTGGGCGCCAACCGGAGTCGTTGACACCATTGCAACAGCGCTGACCTTAACATTGAATTTTACTGGCCCAGACCTGTCCTGCGCCATGTTTCTCGTCTGTTATTCTTATTTTGGACAGCAGTTCGAAACGAGAAAATTTCCCAGAATGGCATTCTCCTTTCTTTTGAAACTGGAAGGAATGAAACAAGACTGTGTATTGCCAAACAATTCGTCTTTCAAGAATAAACTAAATGGAAGCTAATAAAACTCTTCGAGATTCCCAGAATATTCTGGGGCAGATCATAAGCATTCTTGTACTGTCATTAGAATCTGTTCAAAGGCCTTTTCACACTGTGTGACTACAACGTTTTTACAGTTTAATCTGTAGAAAGCAGGTACTAGTGCCTATGTAGTTCAGCATATAATAGGACCCGATTAATTATTAAGGTCAGTGCACTGGGGCACACGTTTCTTGTGGATAAGAAAGGACCTAAACCTGAAGCAGATCACAGATATTTCAAAATGAAAGCACTATAACTGAATTTCACTCAAAGCCAGTGTTTGTTCTCCTTTGGAGGAGAATTGTACCGTCTGATACTCGTAGTCGGACTCTAGCAGACTTCATGCGCTGTGCGTGTGCAGGCCCAGGTGTTGTTTTCACCTCGCTCCAGCATTCCAGATCTGGAAGTTCTTCCGGAGAGGGTGGTGTGCTCAGAGGGGACAGCCATGATGGTGAAGAAGGGGTCGTCACTTCCGGCCTGGTGGAACCCGGCTTTCAAACGCTATGCGGCTTCCGGTCGGTTTCAACAGTTGTGTGAGGAGGACGGCATTAAATACAATAGTGAGTTTTTATATATCCTTATCTTTTATCTCTGTTGCCAAAAATTGCAGTTTCGTTGACAGATGAATTACCATTTCTTAATTTGAATGGAAGTGTTTGTTACATCTGCTTTTGAAAGCGCTTAGTAAATGGTGTTCGTGAAAGGACGTGGATGTTCTTCAGTTGATGCGGTCGTCACCTTTGGGTTATTGTGTTGTACGCTGGGCTCACAAATGCACAACAAAGTGAAAGCGCGCACTATGATCTTAACTAGTTTTGCTTTCTACATTGCTCCTTATAAAATGGAAGTATTAATCAACATGCGACGTTCTGAGGGAGACTTTTTTTCTCTTTTCTTTTTCAGGAACTATCCGATGTCTGTGAAGAGAATTGCTGACTAACGACGTGGATGAATATTCCGATATCAAGAGACTTACCGACTTATCTGTGCTCGAGCGCATGCGCGTTTCCTTGACATGTTCATTTTCTTCATTTACACTTCAGTTAGAGTGAGGTCGCTTATAGAGATCAAGACATTTTTTTCTGCGCTGAATGTCACTGATGTCTGCGGCTTAACATCAGTCAGATCATTTTCATCTATATTATTATACTTTAGTTTAGAAGCATCTTCTGACGGTGTTTTCCATCAGTTATCTTTGTAACAATATTTTGTTTATACGATGTAATAAGCAATTAAATAATGCGTGCATAAGTTTTATTCATGTTACTGTCATTTATATTTAATTTTATACCAATTCGCCACCCACATCTTGTAGCACCGGAACTTTTCTAGCTGACTTTGGTTAGAGCGAACACTACGGTGTGCATTAGAGGAGGTATCTGTCCCCAGCAGCAGCGTGATTATGTTCACACACACATACACCCCACCCCACAGCACCCTACAGCACACCACACACACACACCACACACACTCCCCACCCCCGCACACGCACCCACCACACTCACACCACGCACACACACACCCCACGCACACACACCCCACACCCCCACACCCCGCACACACACCACACACACCCACCACACACACCACGCACACACACACACCACGCACACACACACACCCCACGCACGCACGCACACACACCCCCCACACACAATATATATATATACGCACATAAGAGAGTTGTCTGAAAGCCACCACACATTTCAGTTTG
>SMGT01009393.1:20400-56238 GCA_004794575.1 Lanistes nyassanus
ATTAGTCAGCACGGCGGTCCATGGCGTGACTGTTAACATCAGTTTTAACAAATCTTTTCCACCTATACGTCTGTCCGTCTCTGTATCCATATCCTACCTCCATCTGGTGGTCTCTCTATCCTCAGTCCTTCATCCTCCCTAACTATCTGTCTCTGTACCTCCATCTGATGGTCCCCCTTCCACTGGTCCTGCCAAGGCGTTAAATAGTCCCTTCTGTTTGGCAGGTGTTGAATGTTCGTGGTCTGCATGCGTGGCTGTGATGTCCAGCTACACCCCTGGTGACCTTAGTGTGCCGTGAATGTTTTGGTTCATGTTGTCTCTGTATGGGGTCACATGAGTGCGGGACGACTATTGTCTGTCCTATCAATTATGTCCGTGCTGCAGGGCGTGGGATTTTAGTCTATATCTCTGTTCTACGTGAAATGTACTGCACTTGTTTTGTAGTCTATTTCTAAATAGCCTGCCTATTGTTACACACATCAACATTACTCTTTTGATTTCCCCGTACGGCTGATGCACTAGGTATGCTTGACTGTGTTTCATATCTCCAGGTATACCATTTACGGAACAAAGAAACAAAGAGAAAGAGGGAGGAGAAAGAAAGACAAGAAAAATGGAGAAGGAACAAGAGAAAGAGAGAAGGGGAGAAAGAAAAAAAGAATAAGTGATAGACAGTCAGAAACAGACGAAAGGAAGAAGAAGACGAAAAGTGGCAATAACATGCAAAGTCAGCACTAACTACAGATAAACAGGCAAATGCAACGGAAAGGATCTTAGTTCTTTGCGTGATCCCCACCCCGCCCAACATCTCTCTCTCCTCTCTCTCTCTCTGTGTCTCTCTCCACCCAGCCTGTTCTCCGCCCTCCCCTCACGCTCCGGTCTCTTTCCCTTTTATTCGTTCTTCCTCCCTCCTCTATATCATTCTCTTCACTCTTTATCTTAGGTTTTTCTTTACTTTATTTTTATTGCCTTCATAGCTGGCTTTTTTTCATTCTCTTTCTTTCTCTAGCACTTTCGGAGTCTCATTCGTACGATATTAAAATAATTCTGAGTCCCTAGATGTATCTAGATGTATCTCACATACACTTCTGTAAGCCTGTCTCACGTACCTTTTATATTGAACAGATAACTTTCGTTGTATCTGTAGAAATCTGTGTTCGGCTCCCACACACCATGGCAGTAACATTCCAGAGAGCCAGAGATGCGAGCAGAGCTCACAAAAGCCAGAGAAGTGGAGACTGTAGAGCCGTTGTGGGACTCTAATCGATAGACAAGCTGTGGGTTTGAACAGCCAAGGATAACTGACTTAACCGGAGGGTTCCCTCCGCTCACGACGCAAGAGATTAAGTCCCCTTTCTCAATAAACTTTCCATTGGCAGCGTTCTGTATGACTGGTGGCCTTGAAGGCGGATCTGTGCAGAAGTTAAAAAAAAGCAGTGAGTTTTGTTGCCACATGAGTGTTTGTTAGTCAAATAAGTTTCTTTTACGTTTCTATTAAACCGTGGCCACAAAGTTAACAGCTGGCAGTCACTTTCCTTACGCCTTTTCACAATCTTCTCTACCACCCATCCTCCCACTCTTCTGAAACGTGTTTACACTAGTTGACTATAGTTTAAAGTGGAAACAACTTCAACGCATACAAAGCCTTTAAAAAAGCAGAACGATCAGTGCACAATCTTAATTTTTCCGCACAAAACTCAACTTACACAAAAGCCGAAGAGTGTACTTGGTTTGAATTTGATCCCTCACTTTGTTCGTCACGGTGCACGTGATCTGTTTTCCATTATCGCGCTCTCCCACTGGTCGGAACGTGCAAGAGTCTTGGGTATTGTTTGAATCACAGTGGACGTTGCCCCAGCTGTAGACAGGTGTTGGATAGGTGTCTACTGCGGTGCAGGTCAGTGTCAGCGACAGGGACCCGTCAGTAGTGAAGGACGATGGTCCATTTATAGTCACATTCGCTGGGCCGTCTGTAGATTAGAACCATGGTTTATAAAGAAAAAATCTGTTTCTTGTTCTCTCTCTCTCCCTCTCCCTCCCTCTCCCGCTTCTCTATCCCCCTCTCTAAACTCCTGTCCCTACACTCCCCCACCCCTCGGGTTCTTGAAATTCTCTTGGTTAGTGGAAGAGAAAAATAGAAAGCATCAGACACAGTCAATACAGATGTTTGTGTTCACGTCTGCATAACTAGGAGAAGACAACTCACATGCGACTTTCAATGTATACGGTGTAAAGGTCTGCTTCGCATTCAGCGTCATTTGGCAGGAGAACTGTCTTCCACTGTCATTGCGTGTAACATTGGGGACAGTCAGTATCGGCGAACCGGGACCTGGGTACCACTTCAAGGAGAAGTCAGGGAAAATGTCAAAGGCCTTCTGGGGCTGCATACAGTTGCAAGAAAGGTCGCGTCCCTCGAAGACATACTCTGGGCAATTTATTTCTGGGTCTGTGTTTCGTTAAAACATCGTTACAGTATTTGCCACAGACGTTATGTTCGAAGTTTTAAAAATGTATCTGCTCTTCGATATGTGTGTAATTAAAGAATTTTGAAAGGATGAAAGAACGCTTAAGATGATAAGTAATTATGGCATGACACTCTAGTAAGGAAAATGGAACGCGGATGCATGTCAGTGAGTGAGCGTGCGTGCGTGCGTGCGTGTGTGCGAAAATGACAAACCGTTTAACAGATTTCATGTATGGGCAAACCACAAAGCTGCAGTCTAACGAAAGCATTTTCACTAGAAAAAGCTGAACAATTTTATAACAAGCAGCATGAACTACATACCCAGACATTTTGCTTGACCGACCAGCAGGAATACAAACAAAAGCAGCAAGACTCTCATCGCATTTACGACGTTAACTTTCGTTCAACAGAAGTGTCGCGTTTGACAGAATTTGACAGCAAGCTTTAGGGCTACTTAAAAATAAAAAGAAATTAAACTGCGGAACATTTTAGTTTCAGAATCCTGCTGAAGAAGACTTAATCACATATTGTTGCTGACTTTAGTTTCGTCTAGTGCACGTACAAGGTGTCTTCCTTTTATGGTTAGACACCGTAGTTAGATTGAGAAAGAACCATTGCGCGCCAATTTGCTTATGTATACAAAAACTTTAAATAAAGAAACTGCCTGATGGTGGTGGTGGTGGGGGAGGGGGAAGGTTAAGAGACAAGAGCAAGGGAACAGATGGAGAGGAGTGAGACAGAAAGCGAAAAGAGAGAGAGGGGAGAGTGCTGTTGAGCGTGAACAAGTCAACTTGAACTGTTTAGCATCACACTCACCGGAAACTAGAAGAAGGAAGCGGAAAGCTGCAGGCTTCCGCCTTTCGTGACCTATGTCAACCCTAAAATGTGTCATCTTCTGGTAAACGCATCAGCTCATGCAGACGTGTAGCTCACATTGAAACTGAGGTGTAATTATTGATGGCGGTCCATTGGAAATATGTTCATTTCTTTAATATCCCTTATGTCTTATTTAATCCCATGGTGTTCACAAGCCTCGAAGATACATACGTAACCTTTAATTGCTACTTATATTGCCATAACTTACAACAAAAATCTTGGGCTAATAACCTTGCCTTACACCAGTAACGAAAGTATTAACCGGATCTATTAAAAATTTTGTCTGTCTGTCTCAACTATATTTTACTTTTTTATTCAGCTTTATCTTTTTAGCGAAGCTTGTGATTAAAAAAAAAACACCGATGCTTGATCCTTGCTAAACAATTTTGAGATAAACATAAGTTTACGTAGCGTCTAAAGCGAATCAAACAAGTGACTAACAGACTCTACACTCAATAAACAGACTCTACACTCAATAAACAGACTCTACACTCAACACGCAGGTTCAGCAGACTATTTCGTCAAAGTTCCATAATCCAGTGAAGAGCTAAGAAGTTTGGTCGCCCTAGTTATCTCCCGTTAATACATTTGGTTGTGGGGTTCAGAATACTGTTCCTTGAAGCAAATATTCCCTGGTTTTATGAAAATAGTGTGTGTGTGTGTGTGTGTGTGTGTGTGTGTGTGTGTGTGTGTGTGTGTGTGTGTGTGTGTGTGTGTGTGTGTGTGTGTGCGTAGCTGAGATAGAGAATGAGAGAGGTGAAAAACAGAAAGAAAGAAGATCTGGCAGCGAAGGGCAGCGAGTCAGTAAGAGAGAAAATCTCAGACAGGAAAGAAGAACACGGAAACACAGAAACACAGACAGACGTGGTGTCACTTCAAACAGAAGACCTACATGATATAAAAATAGATTTAGACAAGGCTGAACAGCTAGATCCACCTGACTCATAAACGAAAATTGATCTCCCTGAACGAAGCCGTTTAATATCTTGAAATGGTGATGGAAAGGAATGCTACTTTTGATTTAGCCAACTCAAACACGTATGGAGTCATTTTCCTTGGACATAAACATTTTTGACCGATGTTATTGAGACTCGTACAGCACGAACGCACGCACGCGCGCACACACAACCACTCACTCAAGCACTTCCTCCCTCTTTCTCTCTCGCACGCACACATTCACACACAAACTCAACGAACCACTCGTTGGACATTCCCCCCTTCCCTCACCTCCCCACACACACACCCTCCGTGACAATTATCAGAAACAAAACACCAGAGAAGAAGGAAATCTCACTCATGTACGGCAACTTCAGAGGAAATTTCTCCTACGGCTGTTTATAAAGGGCTCTTCCGGTACACATTCAGACATCAGTCAGCGACGGCTAGCGAACAGCATTCGGCTAGCGAACAGCATTTTATTTTCGACTGCAAAATTTCATGCAAGTGATTTGATTATGTTGACCCTGCCAGCCTTAGACAATCAGAAGTAAAAGCTGTTTGTGAGAACAGAAACATGTTTTCTGTTACTGCCACTAAATATCATACAAGGTCCGTGGGTGAAAGATAAAACATAATGCGTGTGTTTATTACCCAACCATCATTGTCTACTTCACTCACGCTCATCAGTAACAGATCTAAAGGACAGAGGCGATTACAACAAGTGATAAAAAGGATGACGTCTACATGTACGGGCACAATAGAACATATTCAGATAATGAAGAGCTGACACTATTGACAGACAAGTGGCACTTCATGCTGGAAACCGAAGCATGGCGTTGACTCAGTCACCTTTCCAGACAGCACACGTTTTTGACACTGACATTATTGTAACAAAAATCGAAATAGTGTTCAAACATTTCAACCATCAGTAAAATTATTGTACACTGGTTCCGCCTCGGCCGATGTCTCTGATGAACAAACGGTTCTTGAAAAATCCAGTCTGCTGTACAGGGCGTCGTCGTTTTCAGCTTGTGGTTGGATCTCCTCCTGTCGACCAGAAAAAAAAACCTGATAGTGCTTTGATTTACTGATGGAAAAACTAATTTTACTAAATGCTTGAGCTAAGTGTTTTATTACTAGATGTGGAATTGCTGTTGGTTCCTTTGTGCTTGCTTGATAGGAGGCTAATATTATTGTCATACATCTATAACAGACTGTGAGCTGCCTTTCATAAAGCAGCAGCGATTGTTTAATTGTTAGAGATAGATAATTTATTAATTGTAGGTTGGTTTAGACGAACTAGACGAGCCCATACAAGTCGAGTACAGTTCTCACGCAGGAAAGACTGCAGGTGCTCTATGAGGTCAACGAAAGGTCAAGAAACTTGTGACCGGGTGCTAAAGGTTAGTTCCCGACAGTATGCTGTCAACCAAACACGGACGCATCAGCGACAAGGTGTCGGCGGTCTCAGGTTATTGAGACACTAGACCTGCACCTGCCGGCAAGTCATGACTTGTAGTTTCTGTGTAGGTTAGCATACCAGCTTTTCGCGCCGGGCGGGGCTGACAGATTTGCCTGCAGAGAACAATAGGTGAGAGGTCGTCAAAGGTTAAAGGATGCTGGACAGATGAGTTTAGCTAGACGGTGTGGCCACCAGATTTTGACAGGTTTCTATCAACAAGGTAGAGTTGCTCTTGCACCAAATAGTCGATGAACTCAACTTGCCTAAAATGTTGGAGAAGGCGCCTGTCAAATTGTCATGAGTTTGACATCAGCTTGAAGCAGCCTGCGAGAGTGAGGAAGGGGGTAGATCACGTGACGTGGAGGGGCTGTCCAAAGAAAAATATATATTGGGATTACCACAAGCAGACCATAAGCAGACCATGAGCAGACAATGAGCAGACCACGAGCAGACCACAAGCAGACTATGAGCAGACCACGGGCAGATGCTCAGTTTGTGGGACTTCTTTGGCCGCCGGACTTTTCAAGTCTTGACCACTGGAAGCTAAAGAGATATAGTGAGATCGAAAACAGAAGGACACAGTGGGAGGTAAAGCCCAGGGCTCCTTCCTACATGCGTCTGTGACGCAGCTGTAGTCAGCAAACCGGGAGACGCAACAGAAAATATGCATTAGATTTCTAGACGGAGAGATGTTAGCGTGAATCTGTAGCGCGCGCTACCCTCTATAATCCACCAGGAGAAGCAGTCAGTAGAAGGAGAAAAAAGTTCCGATCAGCCACTTGACATTTTGAAACAGTAACAGAGGTCCAAGTAGCCACGTGATGTTTCTGTTTTAATATGGAAGTAATTAGTTGCGCGGTTAAGCCAGATACCACATCGAACAGTGGAGGGGAGACTAAAAGAATGGGGACTTCCACCCCTTGTAGTCGGTCGTCGGTACCACAGTGGTAACAAGGAAAGGTGCGTGGTCAGAGGAAGGTGATGTGGGTGTAACACATCTACGCGTGCAAACGCGCATACGCACCCACGTAGGCACACGCAGAGCTAGTTTGACATGTTTGTTTTCAATACGATTCTTCTTTTATCAAGAGGCTTTAGAAAAGCTTTATTGCACTTCAGTTCACGCCTGTGACAAAAGGTTGCTATGAATGAGCATAACAAATCAGGTAATGGGAGTATCCTAGTGTTCATACATTAAACAAAGTTTAAATACATCTCCGCAAGTTCCGTTCTAGTGTGTAAGGGAATACCCTTCATCATATTGACTGAAGGCAAAACACTCCAAGTCTTGATGGTCAGTGGTTGTTTCAAGTTTTTAATTACCGTAACTTACCTTCTGAAATGCGGCTTGAGGTTTTTCCGACGGCAGGTTTTCGCTCAGCCTGCTGGCTTTGTTTACACCGCAGGTGCTTCTGGTTTCACAGTAGCTGCCTATAGAAAAAATTAACAAAGCGGATAGCAGATGCATACACACAGTTTATATATATGTATATTTCCACCCCTTTTGCACTCTCACTCATTCACGCACAGATACCCCCCCTCTCTCTCTCTCTCTCTTTATTTCTCCCTCACACACAATGCGCCTGCACACATCCAAGCATGCACCTCACACTTATGAAATAATTTAATATGGATTATAAAGACTGGAAGTACGCTCTAATTGCTGCAGTAAAATTATTACATCATTTACGTATTTTTTACTGTGAGAAAAATGGACGAAATCTATTACTCTGTATGACACAGATGATTGATAACCATTGCTTTGTTCCGGTACTAACTAAAGACCAAAATACTTACCTGAAATATTTTGACTGGCACCACGAAGTTCCTCTAAACACTGACTTTCCGTTTGAGTGTTTCGCTGGGCAGGTTGAGATGTCGGCGGGCCAATCACAGCTGACCCCCTAGGATGTACCTTGGGTTGGGAGCTCCGGTCACTTATTTTTTTGCTTTTGTCAGGAACCTCATACATATCGCTGCACGTGTTTCCTTCTTGGGTACTCTCGAGGGAACTGTTTGTGTTACTCAGCACCGACGATGAAGTCCGAGGAGGAGGATTTTTCGTCAACTGATCCTTGCTATTCACACCGTCATGCTCTTCAAACTGGTTCGCGTTGTGTAATTCAGGCGAAATTACTTCATCGGAGGTCACGTACACCTCATTTATGTGATCGACAAACTCTGAAACTGTGAGTAAATGAAAACTTTCGCTTCTTATTAATTAAGCTACAATAATAACGATATTATAACACTGTTAAATGTCTTATGTACTAATCTATAGATTGTTTTAAATTTATTTCGTGTTTATTTAATCCAGCGTGAGATACAGTTGTTATAATATAATAACCAATAATATACTTCGTTATTTGCTTACATAACGTCACTGACAATGACACAGCTTCAACTTGAAGCAAATTTAGTATCTAAAGAAATGAATGTTCGTGTCTGACAGATTGTATGCGGTTACCTTCATGTCCTCTTGCAAAATCTCCACAGAGTAACGAATTCGAAAAGACAAACAAATTTTAGACGATCTTCAAACGCCCTCCCTTGTAAATAATAGGATATTCTAACTGTGATACTGTAATCCTGTCAACATCTCCTATAATTTGTGTTGAGCATCGATGTGTTCTACTCTAAGCAGGAGAAGATAGAGGCGCCCGCCTTACCTTTTCGACGTTTGATGTAAGAAGCAAGGGCCGCGCAAAGTGACACAACCCCAACTATTCCTAGAGCGCCTCCGACAATAGCACCTGTCAGTCCGGTGTCTTGAAAAAAAAGCCATTGTTTGATTTTTTTACAATCGCTCTACCCTCCTTTCCTGTTTGCACCAACTATCATTCGCTTAGTTATATTGAACGCATATACATAAATGCAGACAAATGAGAAAATTGTTGGTTTACCAGACCTTCATGATACACAGTAGTCATCGCCGTCACACTGATTGTAGGAAACTGGGAGTTGGCTGCAGTGCACGTGACGTCTGTCTGCTGATCTTTGAAGCTTGCAGAGCAGACACTGGCGTGCTCCACCAAGGCCTCAGTCTGGCAGGGAACGTTCCACACATAGGTTACACCTGGTGAGTACCCTGTAGCGTTGCAGGTGAGGTTTCCAAACTTGACATTATTTTCGACCCAGAAAGTGGATCTCGATATTTCGGCAGTTTCCGGACCATCTGCACACATTTGTAAGAGATAAAAAAATGTTATTCACCTGGACATGTACATCGAAACTTTTCTTGGTTTGTCTGAATGCCCTTAGTCTGTACTGCCAGCTCCACACGTGCATGTTTTGCGTGAAACATGAATGTGGGAATGTATCAAATATCTTACAAGAGACACGGAGCCGATATGAAGCTTTTTCCCAGTATGTGCCCCAAGAAAGGACACAGGTAAAGTGCCTGTCGTTGTCACTCCGGGTTACGTTGATGACCACGAGTGTCGCCGACTCGTGTTGTCCAGCCCACGACACGTTGGCAGATGGGTTTCCAGTTGAGTTGACCTCACACAAACAGGTGACGTTGGCAGTCTCGCGAACGTGCATAGGGCAGGATGAAACATTTGGATGTCCAGGGGGCGCTGTTGAAAATAATGCCAATACTCGGCGCGCGCGCGCACACACACACACACGCGCGCGCATGTACGCACATGCACATGCACATGCATACCCTGCTCCATGCTTCTTAGCTGTTCGTAGCCTGCTAATACACCATAAAAGGATAGGCTAGTGTGATTCCGCGCTATTTATCTGCTTGCCTGCCCTTCTGCCCACCTACCTACCCTTCCACTTACCTATCCGCCTACCTACCCATCCACCTACCTAACCACCTAAACACCTACCCACCTATATGAACCCGGTATGCAGCCATTGAAAAGAAGATATTTCATTCATTTCTGCCTCCACAACAGGGATTGTAGCATACTACAGTGCAGTCTCCAATGCTAAATCGCCTATTTTGTGCCTTAACCAGTAGGTGATTTAGCAGTGCCGGTTGCACGGTAACATGCTAGTGCTTCTGTTGAAACGCAAACATTTTAATGAATGCAGAATCTCGGATGATGTAGATGCGACCCGGCTGCTACCTACCAACTCCATAACTCTAACATAAGTCATAAACATTAATTGTTGACTGATTTGTAGAATGTTACTTTTAATGTAAATAAATTTGCTATGCTGTGAGTATCAAACCTACTGATAATCAAGTCATATTCGGGAGATGAGACAAGTGGCGGATTGCTGAGTATGTAGTACTTATAAGATCCATTCTCTGTGGGTAAACGTGTTGTAAATGTACATGTTGTATTCATGTACATTAACCCAGATTCTCTGTCTGTATAGTTGAAGAGGTCGACATTGCCATAAGTAGCATTCTAAAACAGATGAGAAAATATTGCCTGCTTGTTTATGAGTTGAGATACATACCATTAACGTTAAAATAGTAGGTTAGATCTATAGTATTATAACAAATTACAATTATTGTCTGTGTTATATTGCACATAATATTCGCGATAAACCTCTTTATTTATTTTAGCATAACTAAGAATACAAAAAAGTGTCCTATAACTATGCATTCATTAGTGACTACAGAAGATGGGAAATGTTATATTTGCACACACACGCACGCACACATACTTCCTGTGCATGTGTACAGGTCAGGTGAGACGTATATCGAGTTTACCTGTTTATCAAGAACCAAATAACACGCATAAAAACTGCGAGAACTGAACATCTTGTATAAAGAGCAAGAAACATTCAGGGACCAGTTTGTTGCGTCGAGTGTCTGAAGACAGCCGCCTAGCTCCGCCCGACCTGAACATAAACAACTCTCCAGGAACAAAACTTTCAGGATCGGTTACAAACGACATAAAATTATGACACTTTTCAAACACAGCTTAAAATGTTTCGTACAGAAAAAAAATACCGGAATGACACTGATGTCATTGTAGATCGAATAAAGCCGAAATGATGACAAATAGGTTATCATAAAACAGGTTCTCCCATTTCAGACAAAACTTAAGAATAGTATTGGTTAGAGAATGAAGGATTATTAGTTAAACAACGCCTTAATTAACTTTGAATGGAATCATGGATTACCCTATTTCCTTCCTTTTCCTGTCTGTACTGTCTTCTCCCTGTCTCAATCCTTCCCATTCTTTCTTTCTCTCGCTAATTCCTCTCACTGTCCCCACACCAGCCATGCTGCAGGTATTTTAGTGACCGTTAGTGAACTCTTACTACTTACTGATCACTGGGAGGCTACAGTGAGATCGGTCGTCCGATGTAACCCAGTTGTCCTGTTCGCATAGCACGTCTCCTTTCCCATATTTCCTTTCGTTCCTAAGCAGGGAAAGACTACTCCTGTCGCCGTCCCTGCTCAATATGATGTCAGTGTTTTCTGTTGAACACTTGTTGTCCGTGTCGCATCGCCCGACATCCACGAGTTCACCATTTGATGGTCTGATCCTCCAACGCATATCTCTTTCTTCGCTGATGCCACTGCATGTGATGCTGGTTCTCTCACCTTCCGCGATGGTTACTATGCCCATCGGACATCCTTCAATGCGCACTGTGACATGTGTGACTACGTGTAGCTTTGTGTTCACAGACAGGTGGTCAGAAATACAGACAGGTGGACGGAAATA
Source organism: Lanistes nyassanus (assembly GCA_004794575.1). Classification (NCBI taxonomy): domain Eukaryota; kingdom Metazoa; phylum Mollusca; class Gastropoda; order Architaenioglossa; family Ampullariidae; genus Lanistes; species Lanistes nyassanus. The sequence goes on from SMGT01009393.1 coordinate 31,784, forward strand.
CAGATAGATGGACGGAAATACAGGCAGGTGGACGGAAATACAGACAGGGCGAGAGATAGACGTCAGACAAATAGACAGAAAAAAATTCCGTCTGTGTATACAAAAAAAATTGCAAGACAAACACTGAACAGATTGTGGTGGTGGTGGTGGTGGTGGATGAGAAGATAGTGATAAAAATAATGTAATAAAATAACTAGGATGTAATGAACACAAATATACCATTATCATAAATTAAAATTCATCTGACGGATTCGAAATATAATTTTTCTTGTTGTCTTATTTTGATTCAACTAGCATTGTATCTGCAGATTGTTTGATGTTTCCGATGTTTCGTCAAGGTTTACAGCCCAGCTAACTGTCTGTTATTTAAGATATTTGATTTATGATTACAAGATGACACAACTGACCTGAACTTCCTTCATATACGGTAGTAAACAATGCCAGCAGAACGTTATATCTTTGAAGCCAAGCCATTTTGTAATCCGAATACTTCTCTTCCTTGATAACTTGTAAGTGTCGTGCAAGCCTCTCACTAACTGCTCGGGCCTGTTCTCATTAATTTGTCGCCAGCCAACGGGCTTTCAGAGAGTGTCATTTCCGGACTAGACCAAGAGGAAGTGACACGCCTAACGACTCCACAATGATGGTGGACAAGAAAGGATCGCCAATTGAAATCAACATGACATTTGGAAGCTCACTGGGTTTGCAGGCCTTACAGCGATGTCTTCTTAAGAAAGCACATTGCCAACAATAAATACATGGATATTATATCAACACTCAAATCATAACGACACGTCGGTTGGACGTTTGCGCTCCGTGGCGCGCGCGTGCTTACACGAACGCACGCCCGCATGCGCACAAGCACACGCACACGCACACTGACACGCACACGCGTAAATTCAGAATAACTAGATCTTTCTTCTAGTTTTGCGCATGTGCAACAAAATGTTTCCATTTTACTGTATACTATATTTCAGGTTATGAGTTAATAGGCCATAATGTTCTCGTTGTACACTCGTTTGTTAGAGATGAGTTTACAGAATCACATTTTTCTGTTTTTTGCTTGTGTCGTCCTGAAGAAGGGGTTATGACCCGAAACGTTGACGTTTAGTTAAGTCTCGTTAGGCTAAGTTCTCTTTTGTTGTTACCTAATTTACCCCAAGCAGCAGTCACGTGTTTCTTGTCTCTTTAATTGCAGTTTTACCAACACTATATTAAAGTGCACTTTGACGTGAAATACTTGTCACGAAATGTAAATGTAGGCGGGTGCTGGTTATTTACACACAGGCGCCCACCCAGCCGGCATACCGTGGTAGTTGCAGCACCCATCGGTCGTTATTCAAGATTGAGAAACAAAAGGTATCTGTGTCTTTTTATCCCCTAACCCAACGGTGGGCAGGGAAGGGCCAAGGACTCACTGTCCGAGGCTACCATAACCCTTAGATGTAATCTAGGTGCAGCCAGATTTCCCCAGGGAAGGGTAGGGCCACGTAGAGACGTAGGGGTGGCAAGGGTCGCTCTAGAACAGGAGTGGACCGAGCATCTCAGCGGGAGGCGAGGGCCAAAGGTCAGCGACAATGTGCGAGGAGGGTGTTTAAAAGAGCCGAGGTAAAGTAGACGAGTCAGATTAGTCAGAGCTTCGCAGGCATTCAGAGTCAGAGATTCAGTCACTCGAGCATCGATTCGTTCTTGAGTCACTGTGCTCTCACAGTGACGTGAGATGTAATGTACCTCTGTCGATCCTCTTTTGCTGTCTCTCTCTCTCTTCCACTTTTCTCTTTACATACGCATACACTCTCTCTTCAGTCATTTATGCACACATACACACACTTTCATTTTGTGCCTTTTCGCCCTCCCCAAACACAGTTGCTGGTGACAATACCGATGATTTTTTTTTTAGTTTACTGTTCAAGTTTGATGGCGGTTGTCTACGATTTGGCATTGGTTTGGGTTTTTGTTTTGTTTTCTTTTTGTTAGCTATAAGAAGTGGGGAGGAGGTTATAAAATGCACAAAAATATTAAATCCTTATCAGTTCTGACATTTTTAGAAAGAAAAACCACTTTATTTGGACAAAATGGAATGCTTGTGATATGCACAAACAGAAAATAAATTATGTAATATAATGGGTTATGTCATTTAGGGACACACCCCTCACCCATGCCCCACCATAACCACACGGGTGAGGGTTTGAAATTTTCGTTTTTAGTTTCCGTATGCCGATGTCATCCTGAGCCCAGTAAGGAGTTCGTTGCGAATGTACCAACGCAAACAGAACATTAAAAAATGTTAACGTCTTTATCTCGGTACACAGCGGATGCAGAGAGACAATGGGCTCTTAGTCTTTCCTCTGAAGGTGATTCTGTTTTTTGATAACGAGCTTTGAAGGGAAAACTGTTGGATTTAGAATTCAGCGGACCAGCATCCCTGGGGTGGCTTGCGTGAGCGTTCTATTGCCTGTCCATAAGAAATGGTGCACTTAATATACACAGGGCGAACTGGCCCTATGACCCCTTTTATGTCTTACGTGCCTATACGAGACGTCATGCAACCCATCCTGATGTGCAGTGCTTTGAGTAGAGCCGCCCTGGACGTGTTGCAGGCGGCTGTAGGTTCTAGAAATACGTTTGATATTCGCCTGTCAGCTCTCTGAAGATGTTGGACACTTTAACAGGGCTCCATTATGCTGTAGAACTAATCCAACATAGCTCTTATTTCTACCTCGATCGTGATCAGTTAATCGATGAGGGATATGCTGAAGCAACTATCAGACATGAAAAAAAAAGAAAACTGTTTACGCAGCTTTGATGGATATTTAGGCCTAAATATAAATAGTTGTCCTACACTAAAACACCGCTTCTCTTAGTAATGTCTTCGCAGGACATTCACGGTGCATTGTGCTGTAAAATTGTTCTGTTTCTCTCTCTCTTTCTCACTCACCGCACCACACGCACACACACACGCACAAACGCGAACACACGCGCGCACACACAGAGCAAGGCTTACGTTTGTTGCTTTGCGATACTTCTTTGTCAAGAGGACAATAAAAAGGTTTAAATGTAATAAAATAATGTTTAATCAGTTCAACGATTTATGCTTATGTGTATATGACACAAGTTTTTTAGCAGCGTATCAAATTACAATGTTACAGCAGTAATGTTTAGTGTTCATAATTTAAACAAAGTTCAAATACAGCATCTGAGCGAGTGTTTCAGCAATTAGGTTGGAAGAGCAAATCCTTCTATCAAATTCAACAAGTCCAGCTTGAGAAACGTTGCGCGCTTTATGTTCTAATTCACGATGCAAACTGTTATAAAGTCCACATGTACAGGGACATACAGGAAATACAGATTTCAGTAAACTTATCGGTTTTCACAAGCCATTGCCTTAATACATGAGCTTTCCTTAAGGATGATGTGACCCCTAACTTATTGCTAACAGTAACACTAATTTGGTGTAACAAAGATGGAACAGGACATTAAATAGAACTTAAACTCGTGGTGCCTTCGATCAAGAATCATATACTTTGATATTATTGTGGATACAGAAGCCTGACAGAAGTATTCTTTTGCAACTAGATACAGCATTTTGCTGCAGAGTGTTATAGAATTTAATTCTTGCTGTACTGTCATCTGTTTTCAGTTTATTTTTTTCACCTGATAGTTAGATTTCATTCTCTATTTAGTCTACTTTAATTACAGTTTCTGTCTGTGGGTAATCCCTGGAGAAGTTCGTGTGCTCAGCTTCATCTGTTACTCTGTTCTCTGTTCTTCGTGCTGTGGGTTCTTGCGTCGTCAGGAACTTTTTAGATGTAAGGAGCAAAGATTTCATCTCCACTGGGTCTGCTTGAACTTGATGGAGTTACGCCTACAATAGGAAAGAGTAAATGACAGTTATGAATTTATTATTAATCTTACAGAACTATGATCCTTTCATGCCAAAGGTCATTACAGATGCAATGTTCAGTAGCGATGATCAGATTGTTCACTTGTTTGTAGTAACAAAACAAAAGTTGATAGAGGGAAAGCTGATAAAAATGGTATGTGTTAACTGTGTATATGTTGTAAATATTTAGTTCTGTTCGAGAGTATTAACTCAGTACTTTGTGTAGTAATGATAATTGACACAGTCGTGTAGGTTATGGGAAGCAGATCTAGAAATGACATTCACACGTCTACTACTAGCTTTAGCGATTAGCCCTACCAGATTAATAAGATTTACCCTTGACTTGCATTGCACAAGTGTTAAATTAAAAGTTCAATATACCCAGTATACAAGTGTCATCCCTCCAGCACCAGACTCTTTAGGAAAAGTTGTCTTGTCCTAATCAGATTTGAATTAAAGCTAGAAGTTACGTCTTTCCATGGTATCTTCAGCGGACTGTAGTGTAGAGTAGATCACATTCACTGTCAGCCGATTATAGGGCCCGCCAAGTCCTCTACAACTGCTCTTTCTGGAACATATGCACCTGCAGTCAGTGGTGGTTCACATTTATTATTCCGGCTAATACGTACTGATACAAAAAGTATTGCTGAAGCACAACAGAAGAAGACACTGATAATAAATAACTTGTTATTTTGTACAATTATGGAATATGTCTATTTGCGTACAGGTTCAAGGCTAGTCTAGACTCCGGTTTAATTTTTGACCGGAAGAACAGATTTATTTAATAAATAGATCACCAATTTGTTCTAAAAACTAGATGAAATCAGTTCAAGATGCTGTCAATATTTTAAATTCCCCTGTCTGCTTAATGTTACAACTATACATAAGAATAGTTCGATTTAACCCCCCCCCAAAAAAAAAAAAATTACAAAATTATACTCATATCCGCTTGAGGTATAACCAATACCTCAAGCGGATATGAGTATAATTGAGTATAATATAATAATGGGTGTGCAGCTTGTATTACAACTAGTCACTGAAAATAATAAACAAAGAAGCTGTATTTAATAAAACAGTCTTAGAGCTTACAACATTACGTCTGTATCTGTAACTCCAGTGACACGATAGAATTAAAAGAAAATTGTCCTGACAAAAGCCCGCGAACGCTAGTAAAACAATTTATTGTCAGTCACATACTTTAATACCATCACTTCCGAATGTGTTGTCGCATGGATGAAAACAACAAAGCATGCAACTATGATATAAAAAGAGTGCAACCACCACTGACTACTTACCTCCAGTACCCGAAACACTTGGCGAAACCGCTCTTCAAACAAAATTGGCTTAATTGGTGTTGACTTCCGTTTTCCGGTAACTTCGACGCCTTTTTCAAATCTTTTCATCTAGGTCTGAGTACTTGGACAATCCGATGAGCAACACCGTGTGTTGGAACGCAGTCAGCAATTTCCCTCCAAGTTAAAGTTTCTGTTTTAAAGGTCCTGTACCAATATCCCCAACCCCTCTGCTGCAAGTTGCTCAAACAAACTCGGGACCTCGTCCATGGACCAGTTCGTAATGTCCACCATCGCAACGATTATAGAGAAAGTCACACGATAACGACGATGCTTACGCACTCAACAAAAGTCTTTCTATATAAAAAGAGACATTTGGATAGTTATTCTTTCCGTATTCGTGCAAAACGCATACCGAATCTTAGTCGGTGATAGAAGGTGGATCATCCTGTCACACAGCTAACAGGCTGATAGACTGATTAGTGTGATATAAGTGTGATAGGGCAGGCTGGATGAGGTCAAGAGTGTTATTGCTTGGGAGTAATATCTGGACCATCTTTTTAGCTTGTTACTAATGTCTCAATGAAGAAAGAATGGTCTGTGGTGTCTAATAAATTGATAGTAGGGAGGTGTGTGAACAGCTGAAGAAGAATGAAATGGGGCGTCAGTGGGTTTGAGAGGAAAGTGGGTTTGTAGTAAACGGTAGTTTTCTATTGGACAGAGTAAGATTGTACTGGAAAGTAGAGTTGCCGAGGACAGACAAGGTGGGTGTAGTGGGTGGCTGGGTGGAATTGTTCGACAACGTGGATGTAGTCCAAACGTTTAGGTTCCGACAGAAAAGTTGATGCCAATCCCCCATCAGTGTAACGTCTGTTGAGTTCAGGTTTGGATACTCGAGTAAGAATGGTGGATTTGATAATGTAACCAACCCATAAGACAGGTAAATATCCCACAGTCCCATTTTCATCTTGATGGCAAGACCACTGAGCTGATGAGTTTTCTCCCCATTGAATTGTAAGGACCAGAGAGTGATGACCAGTTCAGGCTGTCTGACAAAGGTTGTGATGGGAGGATAAAGAGTTATTCATCAATCAAAAATGTGTGGGAGGTCTTCAAGCCATCTGTGTGAGGAATAAATGGGTACAACGAAACAAGATCGAGATAAGATAATGAGTAAAGGTAAGAGAGTAGTTGAAATTCGTGATTAATTTTGCTATTTGCATTTTTGACAGACCCTCCACTCAGGCTGTGCACTCGTACTTCGCCACTCCTCACAAAACTACGCTCACTCACTCACCCACCCACCCAAACTCACTCACCCACCCATCCAAACTCACTCACTCACTCACTCACTCACTCACTCACTCACTCACTCACTCACTCACTCACTCACTCACTCACTCACTCACTCACTCACTCACTCAGTTTTATTTAACACCTTTAATTTAAATGTAGAGAAATGAGAGAGTTGTTGGATTGCCAGACCTTTATGATACACAGTAGTCATCGCCGTCACACTGATTGTAGGAAACTGGGAATTGGCTGCAGTACACGTGACGTCTGTCTGCTGATCTTTGAAACTTGTAGAGCAGACACTGGCGTGGTCCATCAAAGCCTCAGTCTGGCAGGGAACGTTCCACATATAGGTTACACCTGGTGAGTACCCCGTAGCGTTGCAGGTGAGGTTTCCAAACTTGACATTATTTTCGACCCAGAAAGTGGATCTCGATATTTCGGCAGTTTCCGGACCATCTGCACACATTTGTAAGAGATAAAAAAAATGCAATTCACCTGGACATGTACATCGAAACTTTGCTTGGTTTGTCTGAATGCCCTTAGTCTGTACTGCCAGCTCCACACGTGCATGTTTTGCGTGAAACATGAATGTGGGAATGTATCAAATATCTTACAAGAGACACGGAGCCGATATGAAGTTGTTTCCCAGTATGTGCCCCAAGAAAGGACACAGGTAAAGTGCCTGTCGTTGTCACTCCGGGTTACGTTGATGACCACGAGTGTCGCCGACTCGTGTTGTCCAGCCCACGACACGTTGGCAGATGGGTTTCCAGTTGAGTTGACCTCACACAAACAGGTGACGTTGGCAGTCTCGCGAACGTGCATAGGGCAGGATGAAACATTTGGATGTCCAGGGGACGCTGTTGAAAATAATGCCAATACTCGGCGCGCGCGCACACACACACACACGCGCGCACGTACGCACATGCACATGCACATGCATACCCTGCTCCATGCTTCTTAGCTGTTCGTAGCCTGCTAATACACCATAAAAGGATAGGCTAGTGTGATTCCGCGCTATTTATCTGCTTGCCTGCCCTTCTGCCCACCTACCTACCCTTCCACTTACCTATCCGCCTACCTACCCATCCACCTACCTAACCACCTAACCACCTACCCACCTATATGAACCCGGTATGCAGCCATTGAAAAGAAGATATTTCATTCATTTCTGCCTCCACAACAGGGATTGTAGCATACTACAGTGCAGTCTCCAATGCTAAATCGCCTATTTTGTTCCTTAACCAGTAGGTGATTTAGCAGTGCCGGTTGCACGGTAACATGCTAGTGCTTCTGTTCAAACGCAAACATTTTAATGAATGCAGAATCTCGGATGATGTAGATGCGACCCGGCTGCTACCTACCAACTCCATAACTCTAACATAAGTCATAAACATTAATTGTTGACTGATTTGTAGAATGTTACTTTTAATGTAAATAAATTTGCTATGCTGTGAGTATCAAACCTACTGATAATCAAGTCATATTCGGGTGATGAGACAAGTGGTGGCTTGCTGAGTATGTAGTACTTATAAGATCCATTCTCTGTGGGTAAACGTGTTGTAAATGTACATGTTGTATTCATGTACATTAACCCAGATTCTCTGTCTGTATAGTTGAAGAGGTCGACATTGCCATAAGTAACATCCTAAAACAGAAGAGAAAATATTGCCTACTTGTTTATGAGTTGAAATACATACCATTAACGTAAAAATAGTAGGTTAGATCTATAGTATTATAAATAATAACAATTATTGTGGTTTATGTTGCACATAGAATTTGCGATAAACCTCTTTACTAGTTTTAGAATAACTAAGAAAACAAAATGTCCTATAGTTATGCGTTTATTAATGACTACAGAAGGGAAATGCTATATTTCTTCACATACACACACACCCTCACACACTCACACACGCACACACACGCACACACACTATTCTTCCTGTGCATGTGTGCAGGTCAGGTTAGACGTGTATCAAGTTTACCTGTTTATCAAGAACCAAATAACACGCATAAGAACCGAGAGAATTGAACATCTTGTATAAAGAGCAGGAAACATTCAGGGACCAGTTTGTTGCGTCGAGTGTCTGACGACAGCCGCCTAGCTCCGCTCGACCTGAACATAAACAACTCTCCAGGAACAAAACATTCAGGATCGGTTACAAACGACATAAAATTATGACACTGTCCAACCACAGCCTAAAATGTTTCATACAAAAAAAATAAATAACCGGCATGACACTGACGCCATTGTAGATCGAATAAAGCGGAAATGCCGACAAATAAGTTATCATAATACAGGTTCTGAGATTTCATACAAAACTGAAGAATAATATTGTGTGGAGAATAAAGGATTATTAGTTAAGCAACGTCTTAATTAATCTTTGAATGGAATCATGGATTACCCTCTCTCCTTTCTTTTCCTGTCTGTACTGTCTTCTCCCTGTCTCGATCCTTCCCTTTCTTTCTTCCCCGCTCTGATTCCTCTTACTGTCCCCACCCCAGTCTGTTAAAAGCAAATTCTTTTCTGCCACGGCTCCGGCAGCTGTACAGCCGTACTGCAGGTATTTTTAGTGACCGTTAGTGAACTGTTATTACTTACTGATCACTGTGAGGCTACAGCCAGTGCGGTCGTCCGGTGTAACCCAGTTGTCCTGTTCGCATAGCACGTCTCCTTTCCCATATTTCCTTTGGTTCCTAAGCAGGGAAAGACTACTCCTGTCGCCGTCCCTGCTCAGTATGATGTCAGTGTTTTCTGTTGAACACTCGTTGTCCATGTCGCATCGTCCGACAACCACGAGTTCACCATTTGATGATCTGATCATCCAACGCATTTCTCTTTCTTCGCTGATTCCACTGCATGTGATGTTGGTTCTCTCTCCTTCCACGATGGTTACTATGCCCATCGGACATTCTTCAATGCGCACTGTGACATGGGTGACATGTGTGACTACGTGTAGCTTTGTGTTCATAGACAGGGGGACGGAAATACAGACAGGTGGACGGAAATACAGACAGGCCGAGAGACATGGGTACCAAGAGAAATGACATCAAACAGACGTCAGACAATTAGACAAAAAATCCCTCCATTTGTGCGTATAAAAAGTGGCAAGACAAACACTACACAGATTGTGTTGTTCGTGCTCGTTACGGTGGTGGTGGTGGTGGTGGTGGTGGTGGTGGTGGTGGTGGTGGTGGTGGTGGTGGTGGTGGTGGTGGTGGTGGTGGTGGTGGGGATAATAACTAATGGAATATATTAACAACGATGTAATGAACGTAAATTAACAATTGACATAAATTAAAATTCATCTGACGATGAAATATAATGTTTCCTTTTGTCTTATTTCGAGTCAGCTAGCATTGTAAGTGTAGATTGTTTTACGTTTTCGTTTGACAGCACATCGAACTGCGTTTGTTATTTGAGAAATTGACGTAATTGTTAACAAGATGACACAACTGACCTGATCTTCCTTGATGTATGATAGTAAACAATGCCAGCAGAACGTTACATTTTTTAAGCCAAGCCATTTTGAAATCCAAATATTTCCCTTCCTTCATCTCGTGTCAGAGTCATGCAAGCCTTTCACTCACTGCTCGGGCCTGTTGTCTTCAATTTGTCAGCCAGCCAATGGGCTTTTAGAGTCAGTTCCGGACTACAGCAAGAGGAAGTGACAATCTTTTAACCATTCACTTATGATGCTTGACAAGAGAGGATCGCGAATTTAAATGAACATGGCTTTGAAGGCCTTATAGCGATGTTCTCTTAAAATAGCACATCGCAAAAAAATGGATAATATATCAAATCATAACGACACGTCGGTTGGGCGCTTACTCTCCGTGGCGCGCGCGCTCACACGCACGCAAACATGAAAATAAGGGTCATTATAGTGCTAATTATAACAAACTACAAATTCGTGCATCATAATATAAAATGTACTGTAGATACATTGTGATGTTTATTTAAATACATGACACTGTGTAAAAGTGAGGATATATGCAGACAAAAGTGCAGATAGGATGGACTGAACTTCCGACTCAGTTTACCTAAGATCGACTTTGTGTTCTCTTTGTTAAACGCGATGCCAGAAAAAATACATGTAAGCACTGCTATAAAACATCATTATCGCCCCTGTGTAGCGCAATTTTTGAAAATATTGGGGTGTTTAACTTCCCATTGTTCATGCAAATCATGGTTAATCTCAACTAATAATCTGTCTTTTCTATGTTTTTAATGTTTCTTCAAGAATTACAGTGCAGAGCAGTGCTGTGTTAGAAATTTAGCTGATGTTAATTACAAGTATAACGATACGCGTGCCTGGTTTGTATATAGCACGTATATGTTTTATGATGTGGAGGACAGATTAATCGTGGTAACGATGAAATTGCCTTTAGTCCCTCGCTACTCGTCATGTGGCGAAAGACAAGGCCTGGATGCATAATGGGACTGACCTACGGCGGACTAGCCAAGTGCTGAGGGAAGTACCAAAGGCGATACGGCAAACGTGCGCCGTACTGATAGGCGAGTCCTGTTAAAACACATTGGCGCTGTGTATGGGAAATAAACGATACAGCATAGGTCACGCTTACTATCACATACGGGAAATAAACGATGCAACTTTGAAAATTTATTTACGGGGAATCGCTAATCGTCTAAGGTAAAGAACTCCTGCATTAGAAAGCTGATTCATTTCTTCACGAGTTGCTTCCCTTTTCTGTGTTTAAACTGCCGCGACTGGTTTCTGGTAATAACTTGAAAGATGTGTCCCTACATGTGGTCTGTCACTTGAGAAATGCTAGATTTACTCTTCAAATTACACGCTGAAGAGCAAAATGACATTGTTTCGCAAATTTACTATGATAAAGTGGATGAAGACAAGAGTATTTGTGCCTTAAAGACCCAAGAAAGTGATTACGAAGATAAAAACGTGCCGGCACGTGTAGAAAAACAATGTCGTGACACTGTGTACAAAGAATGGCGAGGACTTTTTGATTTCTTCAACTTCAGTTGTGTTTCCATCAAAGGATTTTACAAATTTTGGAACAAGGTCCAAGACACACGGTAAGAAATGAGTTTTCTTTATTTATTGTAGTTCGATAATATGTTTAAATCATTTTTCTATTGTTTTGGGGGATTTTTTAATGAATTTTTGAAAAAAGGCGAAAAACCCTGCGGCCACGGGGACGGTTCGAGCTACGAAGGCTGCGTCACGATTGTGATCGCTGGACGGTAACTGGCGGCCTGCGATTAACAACTACCAAGATGGCTGAATGATCGGGAAACCCAGGGTGTTGACCAAGTTAGTCAAAAGTCGACCTCGAGCGTTGAGGATAATGGCGCAATTACCCCGCTCGAGTGGGACCGAAGCAACAACATAAATCTGGCAGTCAGTGGGTAGCTAATCGCTAGCGCTGACAGGAGACTCGTTAAAATATTTCGGATGCCTCTCACCCCAATATATGCGGGCCTGCAGCCACACAAGGGAGAACCAAGAGAGAGAGAGAGGGAGAGGGGACACACACCCACACACACACAGAGGGTCCCTTCGGGGAGATACCTCTGAGACTCAGAGGAACAGGCTGAGGTACACAGAGACTTAGGGAGACTCAGAGAGAATGCCTTAGAACTAGGCGAGGATGGAAGCTAGGATGGAAGGCTAAACCTTTGATGCCTTTTGAGACGGACAGTGTGTGGAGCTGAATCGCATAACGAAACCACTAGACTGTCAAGATTTGAATAAACGTTTTAGAAGTAGCGTTTTAGACTAACGGCCGTGCCTCCGCCTATTATTTTCTCATTAATAAGCTTTGGTGTTGTCGAACTGTTCTCGGGGTGTGTTGTCGTGCGAGGGCGCGTGACGCGTGGAGGCGTTACACAAGATTTTACCACCGAACTGAACTTCCTTGTTGTAGGATAGCAAACAATGTCAACACAACGTTACAGAACGTCATGGTAAACATGTCATGAAAGCCTCGCAATAAGTGATTAAGCCTGTTGTTGCCATTTTATCAGCCTGCCAATCTGATTTCAGGATGTGTCTGTTCCGGACTTCAGCAACAGAATACCACTCTCGAAAGCATCACAACCCTTTAGTGATGCTTGACAAGAAATTCTCCGAATTTATTTAACGTGAAAATTGAAAGTTTACTGGCTCTCGAAGCCACATAACGATATTTTGCGAAGAAACCACACTTGCAAAAATAAATCTCCATGGGAATCCGAAGCAACAGTGTTCTTGGGGATAGACTGTTTCTCGCTTAACAGATCATAAACCGTAGAACCATTTATACCGAATAACATATTGAAACCTGAAACATAAGCAGCTTGGGCCCTTGCGCTCTTAGGCAAGCAAATAAACAGGAGCCGGCATCATTCGCACACGCACAACACGCACACACACCCATACCAAGGAAGCGCATGGGGTCAGGGAGGGGGAGGGCGCTCGCACACACTTTATATTCGGCTTTATATACTAAGTACCGGTATATTAGCAGATGACCAGGATTTCTTTAACCGCTTCAAATTTTATGTCTCACTGAAATTTGTAAGCTATTTTTTTTGTGTCGTTTTGAATTCTCAGACCCCTCCGGGATGAAGAATAAAATGTCTTGACTTATTTTGAATAGTAGGGAAAAGTCAATAACATTCAAGTTTATAGAATTCTTTTGGGGTTTCAAATCCCAACAGTGACGCGAACATAGAACAAAAGGCTGTTTGCCGTGTGTGCGAAAACGGCATCAAATTAGCAAGTGGCACAAAGAACATGGACTAGCACAACAGGCGACGTCTTCCGATGCTGTTTGGTTCCACTTGTAAAGAGTTCCGCAAAATATGTGTTTTTTGATTCGGTGTCAACTTTAGTTTCCGCTCTTCCTCTCTATCCTGTCCCCCCCCCACCTCATATGGAAGTACACCCTCCTAGCTGTACGATACGCTGTTCGTAACCAGTGTTCCTGACACCTCTGGACCAGCTCCATCTACTGAGATCTACTGGCACGGTACAACTCGATTTACAGTTCACCTGTGACCCTGCTTACAAACTTTCTCAGGTCTACGTTCTTCAGTCAGAACATTTGCGTCTTTACGAACTGCATCTTCTGTGTCAACTGTCTTATCTTGTTCGGACTACCTCTGCGGACCATTACCTAATGTGAAAGACATTGGATTAATTGTTCCATTCCGGTTTGGATAACTCATACTCCGCAAGTAGTCTTTTGCGATATCACGCTTTTACGAACGAATTCAATTGTATGCTAGTTGTATTGCATATTGTTAAAAGAATTGGTACATACCACAAACTGTTGCTATCAGGCACATACACACACACGCACTGTTACGTATTCGTTCATCTACACCTTTCTTTCCTCAGCTTTCCTTTCTAATGTTTATAGTTCAATAAATGTGTTAAGTTATCTGGTCCTGTACCTTTTGATTGAAAAGGTGGGGTCTGCTTAGGTGTCTACAATTGTTATTTCCTCTCTAAAATTCCAGCACACCCCAGAAAACGTTACAGCCAGTCGAGTATAATTAACTATCCTAACGTGCCCATTCCATTTCATTGTGCATGTGAACACCATACTGTTGTCACGACGGGATACATTTACGTTCTTCAAGAAATCAAAGTGGCCATGATAACTCCATTCCAAGGAGAAGTCAGACGGACGCTGAGCGTCTGGGGGGGGGAGGTGCATTGGATTTGATGTTCCACGACGAAGGTTTAGTTGAACGCTTTCTGGCACGAAAAATGTCAGGAGCCGGGAACGAAGATCCCCAATATTGTTTATGGACCGTCAAACACTCTAGTTATAATCTTAGTCACCGATGTGCTAAAGGAATACACAACCGACAAAGTGCGAGTAAAACGATTTTTGACTAGGGTTCGTCTTACTCAATGAAATCATTATCCAATCTCTCTTCATCATTCCGTCTCTTCTCCCTACCGCCTCAGTGGTCTAGTGGTACAAGGCGTTATCTTTCGGGGCAGGAGTTAGGTGGCTCGCTCGCCGCCCGAGTCATAGCCAATTTTTTTGTAATTGTCAAACTAGTAGCTGGCCTGCCAGACACCTGACACTATAGGGAACAGTACTAGGACTGAAGCAAGTGTTGCGACGGCATGTGCTTGTTTCTGTCCAGCTTTTCCAGGACTTTTCTAGATACCTCTAGAGCTAAGAGGCGATGACAGCGAATGATAAAATGATGACGGCTACTTGTATGGAAAGTAAGTCACCAAGTCATTAAAAGTAAATAGGTAAGTAAGTCAGTAAGTGAGTGAGTGAGTGAGTGAGTGAGTGAGTGAGTGAGCATTTATAAACAGCGTACACACCCAAAGACGTGACTGCACGCACAAAACAGTAGAAGAGTTTCATTTCTAGACAAAAACGTTTTTGACACTGACAGTACTGTAAAAAGAAATCTACATAATAGTGTTTGAATTAGTATTCATCCTTAAAATGATCATACACTGGTGCCGACTTGCCCAGTGTGTCTGATAAACGAATAGTTCTCGAAAAATTTAGTCTGTTGTATAGGGCTCCGTCGTTTTCAAGCTGTGGTTGGATCTCTTCCTGTCGATCAGAAAAAAGACTTGATAGAGCTGTGTTTATACGACGGAAAATAATAATTATATACAAATCGTCAGCGAAGTGTTTTATTTCTTGACGTGGAGTTTTTAGGGCTCTATATATGTATGAAATATATATTTAGTATATATATATATCTCTTGTCATACATCTACACACGCATGTGCACATGCTCATTCCCTCGCAGAACTAGTTTTAAATGTTAAACTCCTTGCGAGACATTTTTTCAAGAGAAAAAGGTTTCAATGCAAGGAACTAGAGGAGTTAAAAATATTGCTATAAATGAGCAGTTCAAATTCTGATATTAGAGCAGTAAAATGATCAGTATTTGTAGATCGAACAAAGTTTGCATACAATATGTACGCAAGATCCGCAGCGTTTAAGTGTCAAGGATGACTATATGTCTGTAATTGTTTTTAATCATCGTAGCTTAGCCTACCACATTCTGGGCTAGTGATTGACTTTTTTCAGAAGACCTGTTTTGCCTCAGACTGCTGGCTTGGGTTATCAGGCATGTGCTCAGGTTTTCATAGTGGCTGCCTGAAGAACAAAATAAACAAAACAGGTAATAGATGTACATGCACACACAATGCACGCATATGTACTTCTTCCTAAATTTCATCTTATTTCCCGACCGGGAAAGTGTGAATTTTCGCCACTGACTCGCAGCTTACGCCTATTGCTGTTTGCACACATAGCCAGCCTAGCAGTATTTATACTCCCTAGCAGTATCTATACTCCCTAGCAGTATTTATACTCCCTAGCAGTATCTATACTCCCTAGCAGTATTTATACTCCCTAGCAGTATCTATACTCCCTAGCAGTATCTATACTCCCTAGCAGTATCTCAGACTATGCGCTGATCGCTATAGTAGCCTAGAAGTTAATGCATGTAAGAGAACCTAGTTTTAACATTTGTTTCTATTGCTAGAACAGTCGGCAGTCAAAGGAACATTGATTGTTCTTGGTTTCGGCTTTCTTGTGATACTATACAGATTAAAAACACGACTGTCCAAAATAAGCGCATCACTTCACTTTCGGCAGCCAACTGACATGCATCGCCACACTTGAAGATTTACATAATGTTTACCCACACGGGCCTACTTTCATGACACATTGATAATTGTCATTTTACAGACGTGATGCAGATTCAAGTGACATTGTTTCAAAGTGGCGAAAAACTGATGGTTAGGAAAGATGGCGTGTTGGAAGAAGTAAATGTCCCCAAATCATAAAATCTTATGGATAAACAAGACCACAGTCTCCAAAAGTTGCAAAAGCCACACTTATATTTCCAGACTCCTGAAAGGTGATCAGATGAAGATCGTTCAAGAACTCGGCGATCTGCCAAACTATGTGACGATGAAATTTGACTGCAATATTGTAAGGATTGACAATCGGCAGACTTTGGGCGACATCACAGCGACCTTCAACCACGGAAGAAGGGTTTCAAAGTTGTAGTCAAACAAACAGCTTATACCACTTTGCGCCAGATGGGATACCATTGAAGGACTGTGAGAAAACTTTATGAAATCAATTGCAGACACAGAATGCAGTGATCCTTATCTAAACTCCAGCGACGGTAAACAATTGGAAGGATATTATTTTTCTGACACATGATGGTTGTTCTGCAAGAGGACAACAGACATACACGCGTGCAGACGTGTTGTTGAGCGGTAGCGACCTGAGGGCCTTCGTGTTGTCAGAGTCCTAAGGGCACGAACCATCGATCTTATTCCCATAGGTTCTTTAGGGTTTGTAGAAGACATCATGGACACTAAGAAGTGCATCCAAATTTGGGACAGCCACCTTTGGGAAATGTATGCAAACGTTTGGGTGCGAATCAATGGGTAATGTAAGAAAGGTATCCTGCTGTACACACGTCACGCTTGACAGCACAAAAGAAGGCACACAGTCCCTGTGCTTACATGGCTTGCACAGTTCCCGAATCTTAACATCACATTTGGCTTGTACTGAAAAAACACGGTACACAGAAGAGCCCTGTGGTCAATATGGCTGACGATCTGAAGCGACATCTTTTGGTAGCCTGGGAACTTATCCTTTATTTTTCATCAGACCCTGGTACGAGTAGCTTTGAAAACGACTACGTAAAGTTCCGATTTGGAAGTGTCACATCACAAATATAAATATAAGACAGCTATGAAGTGGAATTTCATTCAGCTTGGGCAATCGTGCTTGGACAATCGTAACTGAGTAATGCCATGCTGTGATGGCGAAGCTACAATCGACATTTTTAACAATGGATTTTTCCGATCGCTTGTCCGACAAATTAAAAATTTGACCCCCTGTTAAGCTCTGTAATGGATCTTCTACGTGTTTGGGATTTTAAAATGAGAAATTTGAACTAAACCGTATTTTCTTATGACAACGTGGATAAATAACTATTGGTTTGTTCTAGTTCTAACTAAAGACAGCAATACTTACATGAAATATTTTGACTGGAAGTGGAACCAAGAGGTTGGCCATAACACTGTGCTTCGGTTTGAGTGTTTCCCTGGACATGCAGTGACGCCGGCTGTATAGTCACAGCTGACGATCTAGCATGTATCTGGTGTTGGGAACTGCGTGCATTTCTTTTTGTGCTTTTGTCTGGGACTGCGTATAGATCTTTGCACGTGTTTTCTTCTTGCGAACTCTCGAGGGAACTGTTTTTAGTACTTGGCATTGACGATGAATTCCGAGGATGGTTTTCCCTCATCTGTTTCTTGTTGTGCACACAGTCATCTTGTTTACTAAACTGGTTTCCGTTGTGTAATTCAGTTGAGCTTACGTCAGATGAAGTCAGGTACATCTCGTTTATGTGATCGGAAAACTCTGGAGCTGAAAAGAGAAACTTGGAAACGATAGTTTTCGCTTTTTTAAACTTCAACACATATGCAATTATATTTATGTTTCTGTTGGCTTGAGGTGCAAGATAATCATACTGGATTGCAATTATGGGTACAATCAATACTACACAAAGTTTTAAGAAGACAGTTTTCTAACTTACTTTCTTTAATTCAACTGATTTGCTTATAAATATTTTATGAACTAAACTATATAAATATAAAACAATTTGGAATAAGCTGCAGCTGCAGTTATTTAACTACAACAATAGTAAATTTACTACAACAGAAGCATTTATTTACTACGCAACAATAGAATCCCAACAAAACACTGTAACTGGTGCAGTTCACGCGGCCAGTTAATGATACAGCTTCAACTTGAAACATTTTTTGTGCCTAGAAAAAAATAGAACAACAATAGAAAAGTTACAGAAAAGTTATTTAAACTTGGTTGCAAACATCAATAAACGAAGGAAACGCATCTGTTTCTTGGACCTAGTTCTGTAAATTATAAATCTTTTGATGGAAACACAACTGAAGTTGAAGTAATCCAATAGTCCTCACGATTCCTTATACACAGTCTGTTCAATGTCACATGTCAATCTTAGGGTATCACCTGTCACTCATAGGTTGGCTTGTTTTCCCCGCCCCTTCTCATCACACTTAGTGGTTAGCTGGACGCTCGCCATTGGTCACGGCAAGTCGCCCTGCTCCACCGAGTCTGACCAGAACCGGTTTAGCCCAGTTTTAAGGCGTCAGGGCGTTAGTACTTAAGCAGGGGAAAAACACTTACTAGGGATCGACACAGGGACACCTCGGAGGACACACGGAGAACGGACACTGAGAGAGTGTCAACGTAGGAAGACCACGTGTTAGCCCACGGACTTCTGGCCCCTCGCCATCTTTCCAAAGAAGTAAAGGAAATAAAGGACTCCAGCTTTCTTGCAGTTACACAGGGTAATCTGCCGAACGCCTCGACGGACTGATGCGTAAAGGGACTACTGGACGTGCCTTATAAGTAAGGTCTGCTCTTACCTTAAACTTATCTTAGGGTCGGGGACTCGCGTTGTTTTAAGATAAGTGGTTTTATCCTGCCGGAGACAGGAGACGTCATAAGCTAGTGGCCGGGCACATGCCAAAGAGGTGGGACAGAAAGAAGTGCGGTCGTGGGTGTCATAGCTTCTGTGTCGGTCGATGAATAGCTTTAGAGCCGCGTATTGCAGTAAAGCAGTAGTTTCGGGAGTGATCAGAGTAGGTGCTCTGTCGTCGGTCACTTCTCGTCTCTGTGTTCTGCGGAAAAGTAGTGTTTCAATAGTGACAAGAGTAGGTTCTCTTTTGGTGTTCACTTATTGATTCAGTGATTAGAGCGGGATCATAGGCCGTTTTGCAAATTTGATTTCCCTCTTGCATTGATCTGATTATTTCCTTTGTCTGATACCACGTGGTATGACGTAATCAGGCAGCGTCTTACCCTAGACACGAGCAAGGTGATTCTCTGTAAATAATCTGTAGATGTATTTGATGTTGTTGAGCCAGTTAGTGTTTGAAATATATGTTGAATAACAGTTCGCTGCAGTTGTGTGTTTTACGAGGGTGGGGGCTCTTGAGCTAGTAGTGTTTTGCATGTGAGAGACTGAGCGAACGTGTCGAAGTATGAGAATCTTTTCCCTCGGTAGATGTCTCTAGTTGTTCACATTATTTCACAGCGTCGTCACCCTTTGCTTTAGAAACCATTGACCTCAAGAAGTAAAGGTTTTGGTGACGATTGCTAAATTAAATCTACATTTACGAGATCGCCATAAAAGTTGACCAGTAATTCTGAAAAGTCGAAGTCCAATAAGATAAGGTTCGGCCCGTCACGTCACATTCAACACTGTTTACACCACGTGCTCGCTGGTTTTTCTCTTTGTAATCACTCTTTTGGGTCTTTCAGGCACACTCTTGTCTTCATCCACTTCGTCATTATAAATTTGCAAAACAATGTCATTTTCCCCATTAGTGTGTAATTTGAAGAGTAAATCTAGCATTTCTGAAGTGACAGGGCAAATGTGGATACACACTTAGCCATTTTGCACTCACTTTGAATCGAGGTCGGAAACCGCTCTAAACATACAATCCAAGGGAAGTAACCTATAAAGAAATGATTCAGATTTCGAATGTAAAAGTTCTTTAACTTAGACGATTAGCCGTTTCAAGGTAAATAAATTTCAAACGGCGTGTACACAATTTTGGCCATGCTTCAGAGTGCGTAATTAAAATTATGAGTAGAAATCCAAACATTTTCTCTCTGCATGCCTGTAGTACGTACAATCATCAATGTCTACTTTTGCTTAATGACAATATATTCCGCGCTAACCAGGAGAAGGGAGGGACAGTGGCGTTTTCTTACCTTTTCGACGTTTGAAGTAAATAGCGAGGCCAGTGCATAGGGACACAATCCCAATTATTGCTAGTGCTCCTCCGATAACAGCTACCGCCAGTCCCGTGTTTTTGGTATGCTGGTTTCCACCTTTTGATAGAAAAGGCACGTTGGCTGATTTTCCGCAGACCCTTTCTTTGCTTCTTTAACAAATTTCAGCTCACCTTAGCTCACCTTAGCTCACCTTAGCTCACCTTAGCTCACCTTAGCTCACATCAGCTCACGTCAACTCACCTCAGCTAATTTCAGCTCACATCAGGCTACGTCAGTTCACCTTAATTCACCTCAACTCATCTTACCTCATTTCACATCGCTGACTCACTTGAACACATATTCTTTCCATGTAGACAAATTAAAATGGTTTAATTATTTAATCATACTTTCATAATAAATAGTCGTGATTGCGGTGGCATTGAAGGTAGGAAACTGGGAGTTGGCTGCAGTGCACGTGACGTCTGCTTGCTGATCTTTGAAACTTGTAGAGCAGACGCTGGCATGTTCCACCAAAACCTCACTCTGGCATGGGACGTTCCACACATATGTTACACCTGGGGAATAGCCCGTAGCGTTGCAGGTAAGGTTTACAAGCGTGAGGTCATTTTCGACCCAGAAAGATGACCTCGAGATTTCGGCAGTATCCGGACCATCTGCACATATTTATCAGAGACAAAACTTTGCAACTGCTCCGAACGCGTAAATCAAAAATTTTCTTGCTTTGTATGGAATGTATAAATTATCTTACAAGCAACACGGAGCGTATATGACGCTGATTTATGGTACGTGCCCCAGGAAAGGCGACAATCAAAGCCCTTGTCACTGTCGGTGCGTTGAACGTTGATGATTGCAAGTGTGGATGAGGGATGCTGCCCAACCCACCACACGATGCCAGGTGGGTTTCCAGTGGGGCTGACATCGCACAAACAGGTGACGTTATCAGTCTCTCGAACGTATGTTGGGCAGGTAGAAACATTCGGATCTCCGGGGCGCTCTGTTGGAAAAAAAAACAAATGCAGATTCATTTACCTTGTGTTTTGTTTAAGATCAAAATGCTTGTAATCTAATGATCGTCATTTTTTCTCCTTGCTTAAACGTCGCAGTAATGGGTAGACCTTTGTGAGTGGTTTCCAGATATTGGCAAAACTTTCTGACTAGCCATCCATACATTCTTCCATCCATCCATTAAATCTTTTATATCAGCATGCCTGCCTATCTATCTAACTGTCTTCATGCCTGCCGGCCCCGTCCGTCCGTCCGTCCGGTCCGTCTCTCCGTCCGTCCGTCCCTCGGTCCGTCCGTCCGTCAGTCAGTCTGTCTTTCTTTCTTTCTGTCTGTCTTGATATGAACTGCATTTTTAAAAAAAATAATTTGAATTCAGTGTATTTGTTTGTTTGTTCTTAGTCACAAAACCTACTGATGATCAGATCGTGTTGAGAAGGTGTGGAAAGTGGCGGTGAGGTGGCTATGCAATACTTGTATCCTCCCTCCTCTGTGGGTAAAGGTGCTATAAATGTACATGTCCCGCTGAAGTACATCATCCCGGAGTCTTCGTCTGTGTAACTGTTTAAACATTTATCACCAGGTAAAGTTTCCTGAAACAAAACAGTATCACGATAACTTTCTTTAGTGTGTCTCATATATACAATTAATATTGAAATAATAGATGAAATGTCATCTTAGTACCCCAATAGCTCAGAGTTATTTCCTCAGTTAGGCTGTGCATAGTATACCTGATAAATGAGCTTTGATTTGAATAACTCATGGAAATGACAAACAAAACAATAAAACATTCAGTAATGACTATGGGAGCAGGGAAATATAAAATTGTATCCCATCGATAAGAGCAATCTCCAATCTGAAAATCCCTGACGGGAAGATGACGAGTTTTTCACGTTGTTACCTTTCCGAGAACCAAGGCGTACCCATAATAACCAAAAGAAGTGAACATCTTGTATAAAAAGCAGGAAACTTTCAGTGACCAACTTCGTGCGTCGAGTGCTGCATGACAGCCGTCTATCTTCGTTCGACCTGAACATAGACAAAGTTCCAAGAACAAGTTTTTCAGCACTCAAGTTAAAATCACAAACGACATGGTCCAAAACTGCTTCGAATATTGTCTAGAATGAAAACTAGAATGAAAGATATCGTTGATGTCAGTGCAGACAATATGGCCTTATAATACAACTTATATAGAGAAAGAAACTGTAGAACAATAAACTATATGTAGACGTTAACTCAATTAACGTCCTAGTTAGATTATTAATGAAATCGTGGATTACCCTCCCTCACTCCCTTCTCATTTATTTCTGTAGTGTCTTCTTTGTTTTATTTCTTCTCTATTCACCTTTGTCTCTTGCCAGCCGCATGTGTTTTCCCATCCCCCAACTCTGTTAAAGCAAATTAACAATGTTTTTGATACTGTTCTGCTTTGTGCAAACATACTAAATAGCCGTTTCTCAGTGGCCTGCAAGACTAAACTACTTACTCGTCACTGTAAGGGTACAGTAAGTGTGTTCGTTCGGTAGAATCCAGTTGTCCTGTTCGCAATGTACTGTGACTTCGCCAAATCGCCTTTCGTTCCTAAGCAGGAAAAGACTACTCCTGTCGCCGTTCCGGATCAGCATTACGTCAGCTGTTTGCGTTGAACACTCGTCGTTGGTGTTGCATTGTCCGACATCCCCAGAGTAATTATTAAATGCTCTGTACTTCCACAGCACTTGGTTGCTTTCGCTGATGTCACTGCATGTGATCCTAGTTCTCTCTCCTTCCACGATGGCCATTCTGCCATCCCGACAACCCTCGATACGCACTGTGACATGTGTACGTGTGTTTATGTATTTGCAGACAAGCGGACAGGCACACATACCAACAGAAATGACAGCAGACAGAGATAAGGCAAATGGGCAGAAGCTGTGTAAATGCAGAAACGACACACATCGCGGTAGTGGAGTTATGCTGTGGTCCTGGTGGTAGATGTGATGGCATTAACGATGATGTGATAAAATAACAAGGACATACGTACTAGATTACAAAAGTCAACAATTTTCATCAGTGAGAATTTTTGTGGGTTTTGTAGTATTTCCATGGTTATTTCAAATCTGTTTGCCCTTTTCTTTCTACCGCATCTAGTTTTTTGTGATGATGATAATTACATAGTTCATCAAACAAGAACAAATGAGGACATGGCGCTATAAAATCGTCAAATGACAACCCCAAAAACGTACTGGCAGCGCTAGACACAACCGTATGCTGACGTATGCAACCAAGGGAGCCTACCGTACCCAAACACGTAGCAAAGAGAGAGTCGAAAGTAAGGAACGTAGCAGATCTGCCACGTTCCTTACTTTCGACTCTCTCTTTGCTACGTGTATGGGTACGATAGGCTCCCCTGTTTGCATACGTCAGCATACGGTTGTGTCTAGCGCTGCCAGTACATAGTTCATGATATTTGGAATCATTAACCTACATTATTAAGAGATTTTTCTGTTGTGTCTGTGGTTTATTCAAGATGAAAGCTCGTGGCTAATTACTGAAGATCTGAAGAAGATATGCAAATCGTACTTCAGCTGTCCACTTGGTGACCAGAATAAATCTCGGGCTCCGCATCATCTTCAACAGTTGTTCCAATAAACTGCGTTACTGGCTAAATAGGCAAAAGCGATGTAGAGACAAGTGATACGATGACTCTAGGAAACATTTACATCCTCGAAAGTTCTTATATTACCTTAACTCTTAACAGTTCTTGGTTTAAAGGGGCACTACTTGCATGAAATGGGGCTGTCATGGAAATGTTTGTTTTTCAAGGTAAAAACTATTACTAATCTGAGCTTGGCATACATCAAAATGAAGGAAAATGAATGTACTTTTGAAATAATACAGATAGAAGGACAGATGGAGTACTGGAAATAAAATATTCCTAATTAAATCACAAAGCACAGGTGTACGCACAGTCCAAAAAAAGTAAGACTGTAAAGTCACAAAGAAGGAAACTTTTTTGTGTTTTCAGTTATATCAGATCTCATGCCATATTTTGAATGCCCCTGCAATTCTACATAACATATCCTAATTTTGTTACATTCTCTTCTCAGATACTTGAGATATTGCTGGTCAATTGTACACACTCATTTTGGGATTTGCGAAATTTA
>SMGT01009394.1:5184-31519 GCA_004794575.1 Lanistes nyassanus
CGCACTAAATCAAGAATACTTAAATACAGACAATACTGTCCGCACTAAATCAAGAATACTTAAATACAGACAATACTGTCCGCACTAAATCAAGAATACTTAAATACAGACAACACTGTCCGCACTAAATCAAGAATACTTAAATACAGACAACACTGTCCGCACTAAATCAAGAATACTTAAATACAGACACCCTTTTATTTGGAAGACCCTCCCTAACAGTCGACGAAAACGAACACATCTCCAAACGAGTCCAACACTACATCAAGCTTTCTGAGCGCTTCCACTAGGAGCGACACCAGCGCCCCTGACACTGACTGTGAGTCCAACGCTGGACTGGGTGATGCCGACATACAATGGAAGTAATTCCCTCCCTACACCTCACTCACCCTGTCTCTCTCTCTCTCTCTCTCTTCCGCTATCGTACTTCACACTTGCCTTTCTAATTCATTATCGTCTCCATGTATTTGTATTTGTATTTGTATTTGTATTTGTATTTGTATTTGTATTTGTATTTGTATTTGTATTTGTATTTGTATTTGTATTTGTATTTGTATTTGTATTTGTATTTGTATTTCTAATTCCTACTTTGTGCCTCGCCAGGGCTGGGCTTATATACGCTGGCTTGTCGCCTGGCCCTGCCTTTGGCTGTATCAGTGTTTTGTACTTTGGTGGCATAAATAAACATTTGTTTTAAAAAAACTACACCTATGTCGATTTACTGGTCTATACAGGTGTGTACACACTTGTCTATATATTTCTCTATGCATTTATGAGGTTATACTAAGGTTATACACACGTGTATAACCTTGTATATATATATCAAAAGGGAAAGAACTAAAAGATCACGATCCCAACCACCAACCTCCAGAAGTCTACGAAGTTTCAGAAATATTCCAAGCCATTCCCTCTTCCATCTCCAAAGCCCGATGTCTTTTTTCCTAAGCAGACCCACAGTTCTTGGTGAGTATATAAGTAAACTGCCTATGGATGCGTTAAGCACTGGTACGGTCTACTGACATATTAAACGATTACTAAGCCCATGCGTTTGTATCACTGCTCAGGCTTCCTCAATCATGACTGTAACAAGAGGACTATCTAACTTTC
The DNA here is from genome assembly GCA_004794575.1 of Lanistes nyassanus. Lineage (NCBI taxonomy): Eukaryota > Metazoa > Mollusca > Gastropoda > Architaenioglossa > Ampullariidae > Lanistes > Lanistes nyassanus. The sequence goes on from SMGT01009394.1 coordinate 6,292, forward strand.
AGCCTCACATTACTTTGGCAGCAGGATGTGTGCACCAGGCACAGCCAAAATTCTGTACTAAAAATATTCTTCCCAGTCAGGCAGATAAGATTAATACAAAGGACATTTCACCATGACAGAACATATTCGCAAAAATTCTATCATTTGTTAATCGAGAACATTTCAAACTGGATTCCTTAATAACAGTTTTCAAAAACACAGATGCAAAGCACTTAGAGAACCATTACGATTGGCAAATGGAAAAAGTCGGTTCCAGAAGTTGAGAAGAGGAAATTTGGGCGTATTCTAAGACGCCTGCAGCCGTCAGGATGGTCTGAGAACTCTTGGACAGGGCGGCGCCTTGCTGCTCTGTGCTCGGTCGAATGTGAAGACCTCAAGCGGACTGGCACGCCAAGAAACGTATGGCTGCTCTGAGGGGGTAGGAGTCAGGGGAGGGGTGATAGAAAAGGAGGAATCAGGGATGTCTGGCATGAGTCGTATGTTCTTCCCTCCAGACACATACAGCTTTTCGGAAGGTCTTTTCGCACTGTGGAGTTCACGGGGATGCACGAACTACATGCAGTCCTACCCAAAAAGAAAAATTTTTCTCCCGTCTCCCGAATCGTATAATCAAGGAGCAGCGAAATAATATTGACACCAGTCCGCCTGTCCAACCCAAGTGTTAGATTTGTTCTTGCACCCTGTCACCCGCCACGTTCTCATGTCCTCGATGCGCATGCGTGAAACCAGCGTCACGACAGCTTCAGGCAAACAGCGTTCAAGACATACTTTGAAACGAGAGTGAGGGAGTAAACACAGGCATAAAATACATCGATGTATGTCCACTTTAGCTCTGTATGGTGAAACTCGCTCTGTCCCTAGTGCAAGTAGATTAGTATGCACGCTCAGAGCTTGAGGTTCAGTACATTACTCACGCACAAAGTTACAAGTTCATTTCTCCCTCTTCCTTTCCATCCCTCTTCCTCCCTATGTTTGTTATTCTTTTTTCTCTCACTCGCCCTCTCACACATTTATGCACTTAAAGGGTAGCGACACATTCGCATAAGGTTAAGCTTGCAACACGGGCTACCCTTTTGGGGGTAGAAATTCTGCGCAAAAAGAAGAAAAAGGTGGCAATTTTTTTTGCCATCTTCCAACCTTCCCCCACCCCCGAAATAAAAAAAAGAAATCAGAGCTGTTACTTTTCAATCAAGTCTTTTTCTCTTGGCAGGTCCTCAGCCTAACTCGATGAGGCGCCGTGAAGCGCTTAAAAAAACCTTTTGAACGATTAGTTTCGTTTAGTGTAACAAGGCAAGCAAGACTTGGTGGAGATGGAGGGAATGGAAAAAATCACACAGCAATCACAAAATCAGAAGACAGACGTTCGAACGACGGAACTGATAATCGAAGGAGGGAACCGCGGGACACCATGCTTCAGAAACGCACTCTGCTCAGGCGAGCTTAAAGATGTCGTGAGTGAACTCTGGTTAAAAGAACGTCGACTGCCAGCAACTGCCCATTCATTAGCCCGTTATGCGCTACATTTTGAAGCTCGATAAAAGTATCGCATGCAAGGCATGTTACAGCTATAAACATGTCATACACTGATGCAGGATCGTGTTTATAAACGAAATACACTGGCATGCGGTTTTTTTTTAGTATGACGTCCAGAGACCATCTATTGATTATGGAGGTGGGTGGAATGGGGGTTTATTGCTTAACGTCCCGCAGCAGACTATGTGCGTATCAGAATGGTGCTGAGGCAAGTTAACTTGCTGCCACTCTAGGACTGGTGTCGCAACATAAGCTTCAATTCCACCCAGTCACATTATACTGACACCGGGCCAACCAGTCCTAATACTATTCCCTATAGTGCCAGGCGTCTGGAAACTACTATACTGCCAATTTTTAAGTCCTTTATGACGGCCTGGGCGCGAACCATTGACCTCCAGCCTCTGGAGCGGACGCCCTAACCACTAGACCACTGAGGCGGTCTGATTATAAAGACGCTATACTTGTTGTGGAGATCCTAGATTAAACAGTAAACATTCATTTCTAATTTCAGGTTGATAAGGAGTGTTGATTATTCTCATAAACTTATGGTCAAACTATACATTTACATTTTAGCCTTCTTTTTCTTTTTGCATTTGGTGAGATGCCTTTAGGAAAACTCATGTTTGAGATCTTACAGACGTCTATCAAGCTTTGTAGAATTCAAATATAAGGTTTGCTGATATTAATTGTAATGTTTTGAAAGTTCAAACACCCACCCTAAATCTCAAATCACTTTAGTTCATGATATTATTTGCTTCATATTAAAACTACATTGAATTTAAAGGGATGTATGTTGATTACCGAGAGAGTGGGGGAACGATAGACAGTGGGGTTTTCGCTGACAGAGGAAAGAAAAATCTTTCCTCGCACTTCACAATGATAAAGTTGAGTGCCCAAGGGCGCCTCCCATCGCTTGTCAGCAGCCGAGTGTTTGGTGGCAAGTGATGAAGTAGGTACATATAGGCAGGTAGACAAAAGGTGGCCAGGTGTCAAAGAGAGAGGGAGAGAGGAAGGAGAGGGAGATACAGATGGAAAGAAAGAGAAAGAAGAGGGCGAAAAGGAGTGTGGGAAGAGTGAGAGAGCAGACGGTAGGATTCTGAAAAGGTAATGAAGACTTATGTACAAGCTCTTTTCAGGTGATGGCAGCCAAGTCATGCGAACAGCAAACACGTTCTGTCTATACAGCAACTCCCGATTCACTTCAGGTGAGACTCTAAAATGGAATCAGTCTTCAGTATAACACTTATCTCTTCGGTTGAAGCACAGCGTACAAGCGTGTCTCCTTAGTATGAAAATAACCTACCTTTCTTTGAAAGCCAGGTTTCACATTTTCCTCTGCTTTTCATTTGTTTTAAGCAAGTTTCAGCAGCAGTTTAAAGACGCATTGTTGCTTGCACGTGTTATTGTGCAAGAAAGTGAAAATGTAAAACTCTTACAAGAAAGCCAGTAAGAGAAGGAATAGTTTGAAACAAGAAAAGCAGCTGTTCTTCTGCGATAATCTTGGCGTGCAGCTTGGATTCTACCTACACCACCTTCGACTGGCAGGCGAGGGATTGGTAAGTAGAGTTCCGTTCGACCCAAATAGGAGAACATTAAATGAACAGTCCGTTTCTGTGTGAGCATAGCGAAGATTTGATTATCACCACTGACGCATCGAATCAGACTGTGCGTGACATTTTTGTCGTCGACAGTATTGGCTAAATGCGTGTCTGTAGGAGGTGGGGGGCCTGTGAAGGCTTATCCCATCTTGGATGAAAGAAGCCAACCAGTTTGGTTGACTGCAGTGACGAGACGAATCTCGAGGAAAGTGAGGTGGTGACGCTAAAGATCTTAGATTCCAGACTTAGGATCCCTGATATAACTATATGGGATCCGGGCCTGGGTTGTATGAGTGTTCGTGTCTCTCTTCGCGTAAAATGCAGATGATGATGATGATGATGATGATGATGATGATGATGATGATGATGATGATGATGATGATGATGATGATACAGGGCGAACTGGGCCTTCGGCTGTTTCTATGACAGAGAGTACAGATCAAAACGAACGAACGTGCAACAGAGGCCTCGAGTTTAAACAGCCCCTCACAGGGAACAGGCAACCCATGGGTTGACATAGTGTGACACACAAATAAGATTTTGTGCGAAAGGAATATTTGTTGTGGAATGGAGACATTTTCTCACTCGTAATTTTTTTCTCAAACAGCTGCGTCACGTAGGCAGACGGAAAATTCCGCACATTCATCGTGAAGTTGTTGTTGGAAACCATGTCTGATGATCGCGCATGCGCAGCGCGACTAACGGAAGTCAGCACTTGACAGTCGTTTACAAAGACTGGCAAGGAGCCACCAGCAAGGACGTCAGACGCGCGTCGAGGAGTCAGCGGTACGCACGTTCTGGTGCTCGCGTCTCTCAACGTCAGATGGTAGTGAAATGTCGAAGCCCTTGAGCGTCGCATCACATTTTAACTTTTTAGCGACGGTGCGCGCGCGCCAAAGCGCCGCGGTCCTGACACGGCTACAGCTGCTTTGCTTGTAGTTCCAGGTGCACGAGTGTTGCGTCACCTTTGACTGTTTCGCCCCGGGGCGCGTGCCAAAGTGGTACTTTGACACGAAGTGCTGTGCCAGCCGCTGTCTACTGAAACGATTACAACTGTTGAGTTTCTCCCGCCTTTGCAATCAAAGTGGATGAGACGGAGATTAGACAATCAAGGTGGAACTCCTCGTGCGAAGGCGTATCGAATTTTCCTCCCCATACTTGATCTCGCAACGCACCGTGGGCAGTTCCCCTCCCACTACTTCACTTCGAGCTATCGGAGACAGGTCGTGCTTATGTGGCAACAGCACAGTTACACACGGCATTCTTTCATTCTCACTACTTTCAACCATCGACTTCAGCGCAAGAACACATACCATAGATAATTCAGTTTGACGACGTCTCCTACAACTTTAAAAAAATTCTTTATTAAAAAAAATCCCGTCACTTTATTTAAAATATTGTCTTTTGCAACAATGGAGAAAAGGAAGATTGATTTATTACCCGCAAAAAAGTCTGGCACTACCTTTAGCGCAATACGGGTTATCGATCACAACGTGGTTATTAGCTAAAGACAAACCGATCGAAAGTCTTCATACACGTAACAAAAAGCCATGTGCAGCAAACGGATGTTGCAAGTAAAATGTTATCTTTGTGTCACAGTTCTCTTGCACCCGGTCAATGTTGCAGCTATTTGCCGTCAGAGCTGAGTGGGTGTTGACGTTTAGCGGGACATATGTGACTTATCTTTATGTGAAAGAAAAGGATGTTGAAAAAAGGACTGTAAACCTCTCTTTTCCCGAGGGAGACAGGAGGACAGATCCGGAAGTGGCAAAGTGAACAACTCACTAACGCCCAATTTTCAATTGACGCAGTCCCAAGCAACCAAAAACTTCGTTCGGAAACGGAACGAACAAACTACTAGCAGCAAAATGTCTTTAAAAAATCCTGTACGGGAATCTGAAAGGGTTCCACAACCGGCTGGAATTTCTTATGAGAACAGAACGCGATCAAAAGACAGGGGTGGTTTGGCCATGGCCAATTTCTCCCTTGGGACAGTGATCTGCGAGTAGCAGAAAATTCTTTGCAGGAAAATGTTTTTTTGGGAAGAAAAAAGCGATCCTTGATCTGTAATATACTCATCTGAAAGCAGAAGTGGCGCAAATGTCGCTTTTGGCCAGAAAAGGGGTTAAAGTGTCTCGTTGAAAACGTTAACCCATTCTATACACAAACCCAAACAGTTTGACGATCACCCTGCACTTAATTAGTCTAGTTCCTCTTTGGGAGGAAAATAAACTTACTGGTCAGGCAGTTTGTGACTGGGGACGATTTTTTGAAGTTGGTTCCCCCCCCCCCCCCCCCCACCACCACAAAAAAGTCCAGTCGTGGTGTTTTACTTCAGGTCTGAGTATTCAAAGAGCTTATAACCGTTAAGAAGTGCTCAGATGTGGGAAGGTTGTGGTGTGAGAATTTCCGAGCAAATGTCAAGATTAGCAGAAGTCGAGTAAGCTCCAGATCAGAATGACTGATGCCCTGACATTTTATACCTTGCAAAAGAGCAGAGATCGCTTCTCACTATTTTATCGCGATGCTAATGCTTTCTTCAGAATCTCATCAACAGTTTTTTTTCAAGAAAAAAGTTTTTTTTTCAAGAAAAAAAATTACGTGAACGAAACGATACAGCTCTAATCGACGAAGGTTGCTGCTGAAGATTTCTTGGGGTTTTCTGGTTGTTTGTTTCCTTCTTTCTATCTTTATCTGTCTGTTTGTTTGTCTGTCTGTCTGGCCCTTTCTTTCTTTCTTTCTTTCTTTCTTTCTTTCTTTCTTTCTTTCTTTCTTTCTTTCTTTCTTGTTTTTAATCACCCCTATGGTTTTCTTTGCTAATTTATTACCTTATAAAATCTATGATACGCAGACAATTTGAAGCTACAAGGGCAACTCATAGCCCCAGATGTATTTAAAACTTCGCGTTACACACTTGACATTACAGGATTGAGAGACTTTGAGATAATTTCGAAACAAGAAATCGATTTTCTGCTATATTTTCCGCCAATTAAGTCCACCAGGCCCACTCACAAGAAATCGGCAGACAAAATTAATTAAACCCTATTCCTGACATTTCAAATATTGATGGAAAGAAATGCAGTCTTCGATTTGTGTTTGTACTTCAATGCCCACACACTAAATGAAATGATGGTTCCGAGCAGACGTGGATGAGGTGTATTTTTAGTACTCGAAGGAGACCGCCCGCGAAGGCTAAGACCCGAAGAAGCAAAAGTTTCGAACTGGGAGATTTCAGGGGGAAGAGATTTCCCACTGATGGGAACAATTCGTCATAATTAGACTCGAAAAAAATCCCCCTACCCTGAAATGGAACGGCCCTACCCATCAGCAGGGGCCGCTATTCATCGCCTTTCGCTTACCGCCCTTGCCTGCACCCAGACAACCCGAAGCTGGCCAGCGCAGACCATCAGGAGGCGCCGTTTGAATGCAATTAGTTCATCAACAACAAACGAAATCAATAAAAGTCTTCCTAGTCCACCACTCAGGATTGGCACGAGACAGGCACGAGATTGGCACGAGATTGGCCGAGCTTTCTCTTTTCTCGCAGCAGGGGTGGGCGCACGAAATGGAAGCATTTTCGAGAAGATCTCTCTCTCTCCCTCTGTCCGAAGGAACACCGCGACAGGAGCTTGGTGTGGGTTTGGGCGTTACGTGGAAGTGTGCACGTGCACGTGCATGCAATATTTGCGTGCATGCACGCACGCGCGTCATTGCCAGTGAAGTGTTTCGTTTCCATGCCACGCGCGAGCATGTATGTGTATGCGTATGGGAGCGCGTGATGGGGAATGCGTTGTAAGGAACTCGAAGAAAGATGTATGTGGGTGCATGCATCTGTATGCGAGGAATGTCAATGCCGTTCCCCTTTTCTCAGTTAGAAACAGTGCTTTATGACGCAAAGGCTTAGAAGCCGAGACATAACTGTTAATCTATAGCTGAACAAATTTTCCCAAACTCAAAACTTGCCGAATTTGCCAAACAGGCCACAAATAAAGCCGAAAAACTTTCACGTTAAAGCAAAAGGTTAGGTCATATGCACGCTATAACACCGATTCACCCGCATGCACATACGCATTTATATCCTGACCAGTAAACCAGTCACAGGATAGAACTCGTTGATGTAGGGTTAGACTGTTTTTTTCCAGTTTCTCCGTTCACTTGTGTTTTCTATGAACTTTATTTTAGCGCCTAATTAATGGTAACACATCTAGTATTTCCCTTCAGGGTCTATAACAACAGCTTTCTGGTGTAGTCAGTTTACTGAGTTAAAGAAATAATCTGAAGAATGCAAAAGCATCTTCAGTATATTATTTTCTTACCTTATATGCTGCTGCCGCCTGGTATGAAAGTTCATCGTGTTATCTTCCGGGACTTGTACCAAAGGACAATGTGTTAAACAGAAGAACGAAGGAAGAAAATAACGGATACGCGAACAAGCGAACGAACGAAGAAACAGACGAAACGACGAACGAACGAACGAACGAACGAACAAACGAACGAACGAACGAACAAACAAACGAGCAAACGAGCGAACGAACAAACAAACAAACACAAATGCACGCACAACTGGGTGGTCTACATGATGGCTTTGGGTTATGCGGGATTGACGATCGTGCTTCAGTTTAATGTCGCCCCGACAAGTTTAATGGCGTCAAATAACGTTTCCTGCCACTGCCGTCTTTCGGCCAGTAAATCCCTTCTGGTGAAACATTTCGTTTAAGGCTTGCTTTGAAAGGGTGCTTGCGGGGTTTGTAAAGCCACTTTCTGCTGCCCGCTTTGGGTCATCTAAACGCAGCACACCAAAGTTCATATAGCCCCACGCTTGTCGTAAGCCAAACAAATTTCCTTTCGCCGTAAATTGGCTCGACTTGCCCAGGACTGCGTGGCAGCTGATTTCATTGGCAAACATATTCATTTCCGATTGTGGCCGTAATGTACACAAACGTACGGTGGGGGTCAGGGAAAGGTCGAGGAGAAGGGAGATAATGCAGGGGACCGCGATGCTCTCCGCGTGCGCTTGCGCGACAATGAGAAAGTGTTATCGCGAGATTTTGCGAGAAGTCGGTGGATCATGTCGCAGGTTCTTTTATGCCATGTGATTCCGAGCGGACGGGGGATGGAGAGAAAAGACGAGATGTTTTATCTGACAAGCCAGCATCAGCAATAAAGGCCCCGGGATGTACGAGCAAGTATCTTTCTTCCTCAAACCTTTTTTGTCTTCTCCCTCCCTTCCAGTCTTTCCATTTCCGCTTTTCCATCCTCATTACCTCCCCTTACTTCCATTACTGCCTTTATACCTTTATACATATGTCTAACGGAGATGTTTTTTCATTAGGAAAGAAAGAAAGATTACTAAAATGGTCGGAAAATATTCGTTTGTGCAGCGGTCAACCACCCGCCCCCTTGCCCCACTGAACAGCTGACAGAAACCTCGGAACATTATCGCAATCGCAGGGCCGAGACACATCAAGAATTTTCACATGCACGGCGATAATTAGCACACACACACACACACGCACACACACGCACACACGCACACACACACACTTGGGATATTCTGGTCTGCATCCTAAACATCTTAGACGAAAACAATACTAAAAATAGATCATTCAATAGTTCGTAAAACTTGCTGCTTACATCGATTTCCTGCAAACAAAATTAAGAGAATAGAAGACAGAAGAGGTGAGATCGAAGAGAAGAGCTTTCTGTATTCAGTAAAAGTGTTTTTCTCTACGGACAAATTTTGAAAGAAATATCACTTTGAGAGGATCTTTGTTCCAAGCAGTGAATTATGAATATCTTTACAATATCTAAACTCCGGTGTGCTATATGCACTGTATGCTGTTGCCAAAGCAACCCGATTACACACAATCCCCGGCGTCTCAAAGGTATTAAAGAGTCTCTCTCACTGCGAATCAGAATATCCCAGCAGCGCGTGTGTGAGAGTCGCGTGATAAGCCATATCCTGTCCAATCCCCCCAAAAAATTGTTGCTGTATGGGTACAGTCGTTAATAAGGCAAAGACCGTGAAGTCACATCATGTCTCCACCACTACATTAGTGATCCGCAGACAGGATATAAGATGGACGCCAGCTGTCGGGTGATGGCGCGCGCGGCAACTCGAAGTGTCGCCATTTCCGGCACGTGCACAGTCCCGATTAGCTGCACACACCCATGTAATTCTGAGTTCCTTGCAGGGCGAAGAAGGATAGGAATTATTCAGGAGCAAGCCAGAAGGTGTCAGAAACGGTATGTTGCAATCCATGTTTGTTTTTCGTGTTGTTGTTGTTGGTGGTGGTGGTTTTTTTAAAAAAGAAAACCAGCCATCGTGAATAAGGACTTTCAGGGCCAGTGGAAAGAAGAGGAATGCCGGAAAGGGATTGAACTCGCAGCTGATGAATTTTTTTTCGGACTGTCCATCTCTCCTTCTCGAACTCCCCTTTCTCTCTTCCCCCCCCTCTCTCTCTCTTTTACACACACACACACACATCGGACTCAAGCGCGCAAACGCACAGAGATATATATATATAGAGAGAGAGAATGAGAAAGCACATACATACACATATACGAAAGTACACTTGAATGACTATACAAAAAATAATCGCGTATGCAGGTGCTTGTAGATAATATCTTAAGGACCAGTCCTATATGGAACTGCGCAAGACTATTCCACGTCACAAAAGAGATGTCACGTGCTACTAAAATTCAAGAACAAAAGGAAGGGGGAAAATGACCCGTACATTCTCGGAACAAACACGACTGAGTAGTCTTTAACAAAGGGCCACCTAACGGGAATCTGTCTTGTGAAAGCACTGTTTGGAGTCATCTTGACGATTCGATAGGCATGTGGAAAGGACTGTTCTCCCCCGCAGAGAGAGAGAGAGAGACTGAAAAGTGCAGCCAAACATGCAGCCAAAGGAAAAAAAAGGTATATGGATAAACAACAGAAAGCGAAATCACTCGAGATATCTGAACCTATACGCGTCCAAAATGAAAGCAAACGAGCAGTTGAGACGACAACAACAGCAAAGAAAGAAAGAGAGAAAGATAGATGGCTGGCTGGCTGCCTGGACCGAAAGGGAGAAAGGAAGATTGGTTGGCTGGTTGGTTGGTTGGTTGGTTGGTTGATTGATTGGTTGGTTGGCTGGATGGCTGGCTGGCTGGCTGGTTGGTTGGTTGGTTGGTTGGTTAAAGTCCCATCACAGCTGGGTGCATATCAGGACGGTGGGCTAGAGTGGGGATGGGGTCCTATTACTAAGCTATGAACTGCGATAAAAACCACTAGACTGATAGCTGCAGTAAGATTACCAGCGCGGACAGGTAGTTTAATGTGAGGGGAGGGGGAGATCGCGCAATGAATAATTCCAGGAAATAATCCTTGGCCACACTAGCAACCTTCTACGTGCTAGTTCGCAGCTCTACCGACTGAGCTATCGAGGCCCCCGTGAAGAAAGGAGGAAAGACAGGAAAGAAGAAATGAAGGAGAGCAGGAAGAAGGTTGGAGGTACCAGGGGAAAATTGTTCCTCGTCTTTGCATGCATTTTAGCAGATCACTTTTTGTTGCCGCCTAGCGACAGGTTTACTGCAGTCATTTCGTCGTTTCACGTCAGTGTGGATGCGGGGAGATAAACAAATGCGAGCTAAGATGCTTGTTGGGCAGAAAGGAAAAAAAGTGACGCTGTTTGCACCCGAGCAACTGGAAAGAACTCCTCACGTCGTCTGCACGCAAGCCAGCTCGTGCCCTGCTGCCGTCCGCACGTGCAACCTGTTCTGTTTGGTCAGTGCACAGGTGTGAAAGGCCAACTGCGCGTGCTTCAAGCGTAAAGTACTTCTGACAAACATCTCTCCCCGCCCACCGTAACAGGAACAATTTTCTGTTTTTCAGGAGTCTTGCAGATCAAAGAACCAATTCTCTGAAACAAGAATAAACATACTTTTACTACCTACTAAAATATATTTCTCTGTTTTATTCTCTGAACCTGTGTCTTGCTGAACGGTAACATATTTCTGATGTTATCTTGCCCAACATAAAACTGTGTCAAATGCAGTTCTTAAAAAAACCGTAACAGGACATTAATACTTCTGACTATTTCTGTCCTGTACCAAAAGAAAAGTAGTAATGAAATGTCTGGAAACCCTTCAAGAATGGAATAGAAGTTTTCTGTTGGGTCGCTTTTGCTGTGAATAGCCCTGTGTGTGTGTGTGTGCGTGCGTCGTGCATACGTGTGTGCAAACTGATGAAGGGCAATCAGTGGCAACTGGAAGGTTCCCCGAGGACTGTCCAACCCATCTCCGATCTGCTTCTATCCTGCATCTACTTGTCTTCTGGAATGTGCAGGTATTAGATACCAACTTGAAGACCCTATTACCTCCACCGAGCTAGCATCAACCTTCTTTCGTTCGTTCTTTCTTACTTTCAATTTTAAATTTTCCTTTCTTCTTTCCATTCCTCCTTTTAGCTCTTTCCTTGTATTTTCTGTTGTCTTTTCTTTTTTATGTTACCATTCTTCCTTTTTGACGGGCACTTGCATTCCGAAGGCCTGTAGACCAATTATGCGCACGCGTTCAAGCGTTCAGCCTTGCTGCCTAACACGGAATAGCCACTTGACAGGGTTTCGACCAGCGATTGAAAAGCGGTCCAAGTAGCAAGCACTCTCCAACCCCCTTTAACCCTTTCACACAAAAAGTGGTCTTTTTTTCCATGGGCACTGCGCACCCACTTGAAAAGCAGATTTAAAAAAAAGAAACGACCCGAGAACCTGCCATTCTGTCTGATTGGAAAGACCAGCACTGGGAATCCCAGACACTTTCTTGAGGCAGAATTTTTTTTAAGACGACTACTGCATTCTGGCTTAAACCTAGTATGACTACTCTCCAAATGTTTGAAACACAGTTTAGAGCTCCTTAACTTGCTTGTCTCCCTTCTTTCCTTCCTTCCTTCCTTCTTTCTTTCTTTTTTTCTTTTTTTTTCTTCTGGATTAGGGTAGGATGTGGAGCAGAACAATGTCTGAGAGTACCAGGTAGACACTTTAAAATTTCGGACCACGGCAGAAGAGGTACTTCCCTTTCGCTCTACAAAGTAAAACAAACGAAAATAACACAACAAAACAAACAAGCACATAAGTGCCCCCAGGATGTAAATAAGAACATTGCATACGAACACCATAACTTCACAACAGTTTTTCAATACATATTTTCATTTAAAAAAAGAAAGGGCCTAATGCAAAAGGCTTGATGGGTCGAAAGCCACAGCTTCGTTGCTAGAGTGAATTTAGCCAGTGTTGTATCTTGCAGAAAATAAAGCGTCGCTTGTGAGCAGCTGATGGGATCTGTCCGCGGTTGTTTAGAAACAACAAAGTTGAAGTCTTTGGCGAAGAAAACGAAGACAGCACCACTGCAAGATTTCTTTTTTCAGAAACCAGCTGCCGGCCTTGGAAAAGTCTTCCACGTTCGTCTGTCGAACAGGCGAAGTCGACTAGAAACGACGCTGTCACTCTACACAAACTCCATGTTATCCATTGTCGTGACATAATTAAAGCGTATGCAGTCACATTTGCTCCCAAAAGACGCTGATATGATGCGCTCTGAATGTGTACGTGTCTTTTTGTTCTTCTTTTTCAATTCTACCAACATATCGGCTCTGTTTTGTGTAGTGGGGACGGTGGTGTGGTGGTGGTGGTGGTTATTTAGAGGGACAGTGCTTCCACCTCGCGGTGATTTCGCACTTTTGGGGGATGGGGTCCTATTACTAAACTATGCACTGAAAGAACCACCAGACTGATGGCTGCAGTAAGATGGCCAGTGCGGACAGGCAGTTCAACGTGCGGGGAAATGGCCGAATGGAGTTTGCACAATGTTTAACTCCAGGAAATAATCATTGGCCACACCAGGATTTGAACCAGCAACCTTCCATCTGCTAGTCCGAAGCTCTTCCAACTGAGCTAACCTCGACTAGTGGGGACCTGTGGTTTGGTTCAATATATAGGACTGTCTAAAACACGGAGATAATTTTTGGAGATCTTGCACCGTTTAGTAAAAAGCACTTTATTCCAGTGAGAACAGATTCACCAAATATTCCGCATCCGAAAACACCCACCATCTGGTGGTCAGAGTTATTTACGGGGGATCGCTCCGTCCAAGCAGGGCAAGAGTAATTAAGTCTTATGCTCAGAGCCTAACCATCACGCTAACCCCATGGTTGCCGCGGGGAAATAGACTTATCTCCCTTGGGACTTATGGCTGACCCCGAATTACCGACCTGTGACCCTAATAATTAGTTCCTGACTCCCGTGCTCCCAGCCGCAGACTTATCATGTCCGTCTTCCATGCAGTGAAGTATCGAGCGTTGTTTATATGTCCAAACAAGTCTGGTCTCCTTGCGATATTGTTTTCCCATAAGTTCGGCTGTGCGCTTGGAGTTCATTATTCTCTCCCCTCCCCACCGCTCTGCCGCCCCTAAGTATTATTCTGTTGTTGCCCCAAAGTATTTGGCTTGGGCAATACACAACGGTATTTCCACTTCCCCCTTTTTCGTTCCTTCTGATTCAGCTTGGCCTTTAAACACAGTTGACTCACCCGCTCATCATTTCTCATTTGTCTTTTGCTGTTGTTGTTTCGTGTCTGCTCTATTTTTCTCTTCTTTCTTTATCATACCTTTCTCATGAAAGTAACGATCTAATACTGTGGAGTTTACAAGCAAGCACAACTGGCCACCATGAGAAGAAAGTGCGCACAACTCACTCTTCCTGTGCCACAACCATTATTCAGGCTGATGGAAGAAATTCTTTTGCATCCAGATGAAGCTTAACAAATTCTCATTTCTTACAACTCAACGCATTTAGAAGACAAAAATAAATAAATAAATAAATAAATAAATAAATAAATAAATAAATAAATAAATAAATAAATAAATAAATAAATCTAACTCGAAATATGTAGCTTTACAATCTCTGTGTGAGGTATACCAGGTTCCTCGAGTTAGCTTACCTAAATTTCGAAATTGTCAGGGGGACGTTTCTTGAATCACAGAAAACCAACCAACCAACCAACCAACCAACCAACCAACCAACCAACCAACCAACCAACCAACCAACCAACCAACCAACCAACCAACCAACCAACCAACCAACCAACCAACAGCTGATTATTTTCATCCCGTTACAACAAGGATCAAATGACGTAGATATGTATCTACATGTACCATAGGAAAGGACAAAGCTTGAGAAACCATTTGCATTATTTTTATCTTCTCGAGTTTCCCCGAGGGCGAGTTGACCAAGTTCAGCTGTGTTCTGCGCCTCTCGTATCATGCGGACTACAGCACAGAAAGGATCTGTTATGTGCAGGGACCCGCCTGAACCAGACAGCATCACATCCGTTTTGTGGAAACAAAAGAACATTATTTACGACAAGAGAAAAATAGAATATTATTTACCGCTCCCATGCACCTCCACCCCCACTGCACTTAGTTTACTTGTTTGAGTATTCTTTCTTTCTTTCTTTCTTTCTTTCTTCCGATTAACCTCTTCTTTCCTCTCTACTTCTTCTTCGCTTCCGCCTCGCTTGTTTTTCTTCTGTCTTTTCATCGGCCTGATCTTCTCACTGTTATTGCTGCCCCCCCCCCCCATCATCATCATCACCAACGTCACCACCATCGTCATTGCCGTCGTCATCATCATCATCGTTGTCTGAAACGTAGTCATCGGTATGGTCGCGTAAGCAGCGGAACGGGTCTGCCACAACAAAGAAACGAATGACAGATAGGAAAAGCAAATACAGACAGATAAATCGGAGAACTCCGACACAGAGTCTAGAGTATGACAGATCAGCGCTCCTCTATTACATCGAATTTACGTTCTCCATAAACTGTATTTGTGACCCAGACACCCCCATTTCTCTTCCCCCCCCCCGTCCCATGCCTCGCGCTTGTCCTGCATTCAGTGGATTCAGAATTCTCAGCTTCCTGTGATTTTGTTTTGAGCCGTCCTGGGATCAGGCCGAACGTAAGGTTCGCCGTGACGCATCGCGTCTGCGAGTTATTCCTTCTGCGGGACCACGTCCGGTGCTGCCTGCTCTCGACAAGCCTCGGGAACGAGAGTTTGTCGTGAAGATAGATATTCGTTCGGTATGAACTGAAGCCACGTCCACTGACCTTTCTTGATGGTATCGTTTGGGCAAGCCCAGTACTGGAAAAAGTGAGCGGGTTGGCAGATGGACAGAGTAATGGGAACGGGTTGGTAAAGTCGGCAGTCATCAGGCAGACAAACGGACAGGCTCGCCGACAGGCAGATAAGCAGGCCGGCAGTGGTTGTTTATTGTTTAACGTCGTCTGCTATATCTTGACGAGAGGTTGGTCTAGGAAGAAACAGGAACACGCGTAGAAACCTCCGATTGCCAGACGTCTAAACAAGTGATACGTGCAGAGAAACCAGGGTCTACGTATGGCGGAGATGGGTTCCGAACCCACGACATTCTGTATCGGTGACAAGCGGATTGGTGCTGCGTTACGGGCTGGCCCGAGCAGGCAGGTACGGAAAGAAAGGAAACAGAAATTACAAAGAACGTCTGTGTTTCATGTTACTAGCGAGACGATAACATCATCATCTACAACAGCATCCAGAGAGAGCGGCGAACAGAAAAAGGCTGTACAGCTTGAGTACGATTGTTTACATGTGCGTGAAAACTCCCGCGTGCACACACGTGCTTAAAAAAACGCAGACCAAATCGTGTGACCAAACTAAAGAGAGAGAGAGAGAGGAAGTGTGTGTGTGTGTGTGTGCGCGCGAGCGTGAGTATGTATGTGTGTGTGTATGTGGTGGGGGGGGGGTGCTTGCATGTAGGTATGTATGCATTTAGGTAGGTAGATAAGGAGGGACTTCTACGTGTGTGCGTGCGTGCATACCTAAGACTTTTTTCTGCCTAGTTTGCTAACTTACATGCACGTACATACGTACGGACGTATGCGTGTGTGCCTGCCTGCATAAAAAACCTAGTTCACTTACATCCCTCTCCTTTCTAGGAACGACCTTTGAGGTCAGAGAAAAGCAGAAACGAATTTTCTGCTTTGCCAATGTTTTGAGGCTATCCGTAATTGCCTCCCTTGGTTATTGGGGGGGGGGATTTTTTTTAAATTCTTTCTTCGCCAATTTCTAATTCAATTTCCACAAGATTCCTTCTTTGTTTTGCTCGTCTGACAAGAAAAATATCATTCAGATTTTCGCATCTGTAGGCACCAAAGTCTCATTGGATTTGCTCTCAGCTTCTCGGGCTTCACCCGTTGCCGAGAGTGACATTCTGAGTAAGGAAACGGTAAGAAAAGAAAACAGACATTAATTGCTCCAGTGTGAACGGTTCAGTAGCTTCAACACCGAGGGTTAAACGAAGTCTGCAGCATGGTAACCTGCTACCCCCCATTCCTGAAGCCCGTCTCCCCACCATCTCCTTTCAATCATCTTCGAGTCGTCTTCCTTCAGACATGTTCAGCCATTGGCACGTGACCATTCAGGCAGACATAGGGCGAGACAGTCGAGTGGTGGATTGTCCATGGATTCTAAGCCCAACATGTTTAGTGTGCATTTAGTACTAGCGAATTTGTGAGCTAAATACAGATTTTCTCCTACCCAGACTGTACGCATTTCACATCTTTTAAGTGTTCGAAAATAGCTGAAAACAATTGGTCTTCACATCTCCACTAAGTGTTGACAAATGCACTGGGTATTTTAAACACTTTTCAAACGTTATGAGAAGAATCAAACGTGTACAGCCTGGAAACAGAATAAGCGATCAGACAGTTTTTCATTTTGTTTACAGTGTATTCAAAGCCGCTGGTCGCAATTGGATGCAGGGATGTCCACCAGCAAGCGCATTTTCTTTTCCACGTCCTGGCAGGTTAAAATTACGGCAAGTTCAGACTTCGTAAAACTCCCCAGCAAGCCAGCATGAAAAGGTCGTGAATAGCCTTTATTCTTATGAATAGAAGCATCTAATGCACGCAGTGCCCTAGTGTTTCTTATTTTGACAAGGTCTGTGGTCCCTTCACGACTAGATTGACAGTTCTGGTATTACCCAAATGGACAGAACACAATGGAGAACAGTAAGAAAATCCTACATCACTTCGTACTATCATTTACCGGAAGCGGAAGTGTCTAGACGACCATCTATCCGTCACATTCTGCCGAGTGCATGACTAACCATCCACGTCACATTTGTAGAGTGACGATGGTCGGTTTTAATGCTTAGGGGAAAAGCCACTAGGTTGGTAAACTGATTTGTTTTATGCATTAGCAGACCCGGTTGTGTTTGCATTTCTGTATTTTGATTAATAAATCTTTGTTTCATATATGGCATTACCTACGGTTTTTGTTCGATTTAGTGTGTGAATTTGTGAACAAGAAATGTACATTATGTATGAAAAACACCTGACAATATAAACTTGAAAACTGAAAATAATAGCTTGAATGTGTAGTACTGAAACATGAAAGAGAAAGGTTTGTTATATATCTAGCAAACCATTATATGAAATAGCCAAGACGATATATGGCAGCCAGGGGAAACGCAATGGAGGAATTAATTGTCAACACTAGCTGTCACTCACAAGTTTCACTGTTTATATTAGTTTTCTTCCCTCTTGACAAACTAACATACGTTAGATTGTTTCTCTATACTATTGAACTCCCGCATCAAAAGCATTTTAGCCCAGCTGTAGGCATTAGAACTGAAATAAATCATGCTTTTAAAACAAACAAACAAACAAACAATCAACAACAACAAATTCCCAGCAGATGACATGCACCTATGTTTTATTACATGTGGACTATCGATCTATTGCAATAACATCGTATACACTCGGTGGAAATAAAAGGAAGCATCTCCCAAAGTGACGCAATAATGCATCTTAATAAAAAGATATTATTATCTTTTTAACCGAGGGTTCTCTGTAGGGTACGTTGATAAGCGAAAGAAAACCCCAGATGGTAAGATACGCTATCTAATCCATTCCCTGCATGACATGTTGCCGAAGACATTTCGCTCAACTAGCGAGGGACTTGAAACTGAAACGATCCGTCTGGTGGTTCTTTCAGTGCATAGCTTAGTAATAAGACCCCCTCCCCCCTCCTCCCCCTCCTCCTCCCCACCAGAGTGCAAAAGAACTGTCGTTCCAAAATTACCTACCTTTAAATTGAGGTCGAAGTCGATAAACCCTCAGGTACTGTAGTACTGCTTCATCTTAACATGTTACAGGAAGTTGAGGCTCTGTGAGGGATACCGTTCGCCACCAGACATTTTCGACAGCGCAGCTCAGGATTTCCTCTACTCTGTCCCAACCCTTGCAGGACCTCAGCTTCCGGTAAGCTGCTGTCATCTGCTTAACATGCGGCACGCGCTGCTGTTGCTGGTATGCTAGAAGGGACTGCTTAGATGTGGACGGATTGTGAATCGACATGACATTCACATCTCTTTCCAACAGCATAAAGTTTGTCCTCTGAGAATTATAAACTTTTTGTTGTATACGGGGAAAATGACTGGAGTGAGGTACATTAGTGATTGCATTTACTGCCTACACGTAAAAAGATCACGTAAATGCAGAGAGAACAGTCCTTCCGACCACTCTTATGATCGAGAAGGAAAGATAGAAACGAACATCCACTGTTATGACCGGAAGGGCAGGTAGGATCGTCCATAAAGCCAGCCCAGGGTCAGATTTATGTTTGTTCTTATCGCCTGTCTGTACGTAAATTTAAAGGTACAGGTTAAACAGGACAAAGAAGCCATTACGAGTGCTTTTATAACCAGAAGAGCAGACACGGACTTTGATGCAACCAAACCCAAGAATGTTGGCCGGGCTGCAACAGCGATCAATTATTCTGCCTGTGCATTTGCCCTGTATATTTTAAGTGCAAAAATAAAAATAAAATAAGTGACTGCAGCTTTAAGTAAATCAAAAATAAGAAAATATAAACAGGTACAAATATACGTACATGAGCAAAGAATGAACGCCCTTAAAATAGCGGGTGGGAAGGAAGATTACTTTTCCAAATCGCAAAGGAAGAAGAAAATCAATCTTTCAGGCTCTCCCGTAAGGGCTCTTTTGCCGAAATGGGAAATGAAAAAGGACTTTATACTCTTGCGGTCTATAGAGTCTCCATCCATTTGCCAAATGACACAAACCTTTATGTAGTCCAGCGTGTGCGTGTGTGTATTGATGGGTGAGGGGCATGCTGGGGTAGCGTGCAACAGGAGTGTTTCTCTGGTGGACGGTGGTCTGCAAGGTGTTTTTTCAAGCGGTTGTTCAGCGTTCGTTCTGCTTTGCCAAAGTAAAACAGAGAGGGGCAGGTGAGCCATGACATTGCGAAGATGAAGTTTTTATTAGCGCAGGTGAAGTGACGCTTGCTATTGTGAATGTAGTCCTAGGGGTGTGAAGCTTTGTGGTGACGGTTAGGTGAGGACAAGTGTGCCACCGGGCAATTAATGGGCGGTGGAGCCAATGCAAGGACGCGCAGAGCTGAACGACTTCAGTTTGGGGTGAACAAGCAGACCTCGCCCAGAAGCTAAGAATGGCAGTATACTAAAGGGGTGGGGCTCTGATTTAGACAGTAAATTCCAGTTACGGATTACGATTCCATGTATCGGGAGGTGATGAGGGTGATTGCTCAGTACAGCCATGGCGCGATGGATATTTTGTGTGTTCAGGTTTGTGAGTGGACTGGAGTTTCAGTTGGCATGGTGGGACAGCGGCTTTATGCCTGGCAGAGTGCAGAAATCTTGAAGGTAATTAAGGATCAGAACGAAACTCAACATTCTGTCAGATAGTTTGGCAAAATCCAGGTCGTCAAACCACATCCTGTGGTAATTATCATTATTGTGATGATTTTCTTTTTGCCACCTTTTTTCGTTCTTTCATTCTGGCCCTTTTCTCCTGTCTGTCTGCCTGTCTGCCTAGGTATCGGCCAATACCTCAGCCTATTCATCTCTCTCTCTCTAGGTGTGTTTGTGTGTGCATGCGTGTTTCTCATTCCATGTCTGTCTCGCTCTTCATGCAAGCTAATGCGTTTGAGACTATACCATGTGCGCATGTGCCAGCACTTGTCTCCTGTCCGAATTCGAAGTGAATATACGATCTACAGCAGGGTTTGAAGGGAGCGGGTGGGTAGCAAGATTATAAAGCGCATTCCCAGAGTGCTCAGCGTGATAAGGGAAGTACAAACAAATATGTTCAACAGGAAGGCGATAAAACACGGGAGATAATTCTCACCAGTCATGTGGAGCTCTCCAGCGACGAGTCCCAGAAGCGCATGGGCATTACGAGGGCAAGTCCCTTACTTAACTCCAAGATTAAAGTACAATCTTGTGGACGCTCAGGTACAGACAAGTTATTAACTTTGCACGCATTACCTGCTTAAGAATGCTTCCGGTGTTTCTGGGCCAAACAGGTTTTTTTTTCTGAGCAGGCAGTGGCAGGAAGAAGAAAACATGATGTTCAGAAAGAAAGAGACAAAAGGAAGAAAAAAGAAAAGGAAAATAAAGAAAAAACAGTTAGAAAGAGGAAAAGAAAAGGGAAGAAAGCAAGTGACTGACTGACTGACTGACTGACTGACTGACTGACTGACTGACTGACTGACTGACTGACTGACTGACTGACTGACTGACTGACTGACTGACTGACTGAGGTAAGAAAAACCTCATTGTTTTCGTAAACTGAATCATTTGCTTTAGTCAAAAAAAGTCAAGAATATCGTGTTCAGAATCGACCCCTCAGATAAGCAGGATAGAATTTGGATGAAGTATTACTCATAACAAGATATATCAGCCAACAGAAAAAGAGACATGGTAAATAAACAACAAAACTATATTCGCCAAAGTAAGTCGTAAAACCACAAACAACTTGTAACCACTCAGTAACGATATTTAAGACGACTGTAAGGGATTTTTGAAAACAAAGGCAGGGGTTAGCTGGCATTAACGTTTCTATCCGCCCTTACGGTCTTATGAGAGGTCTAAGGCTCGTTCGCCCTGTGTATTTTACGTGCACATTTACGCATGACCAGCAGATACGAACCCTCGTGCAAGCCAGCCAGGAAACCTACTTTCCCTCAAACTTAACTTCTTGTTAAACAGAGAATACAGCAGAACGTATGACAGATGACGAATAGACCCAAAAAGAGCGATACCATTTCTTATTCCATCCAAGACAAGAGGAACAATCTAGCTGAGATCTTCGAATCGTCACGTAAAGAAGGGCTTTGGACCCGAATACCATCGTCGCTTCCTGCTAAAGCACACGCCATTTGATAATTCCTTGAGCACCACGAGATTGCTGTCGGCAAGACACGCGCATTTCCCAGCCCTCTGAAGGCACCTTTTGAAACATAAGGGTTTGGTGCTTTTGAATAAGGCGATACACGCAATGCGTCCTTCCTCCTCTTCATTAAAGAATCGATAGATTTTAACAAGGAGGTAACTAGTGCAAGAACGACACATAAATTTACACCAAAACACAAAAATCCTTAGAAAATGAAGCGTTTATTATTGTTTTTATTTTACTGCTCCCAGGAATTTCCACTTTTTAAAGCTGTAAGTTGCAAAATACTTACTGTTGTTACTTGTCCCAGCGAAAAACACTTACTGCCGTTATTCACGATATTAGTGAAAAAAGGAGCGAAAAAACCGTTCGGGTTGTTATGACTATCTGAAAAATTACCAACTAAAGTTGTCTCAAGATAGCTGTAAGAGTAGGGACGATGATGAAGGATATCAGGGGAAGAGGAGGTGGGAGGAAAAAGAAGGCGAGAGACAGAGACAGAGAGACAGAGGCAGAAAGAACGAACGAAAAACTGTATGTCTGGCAGAGAGAGAGAGAGATAGAAAGAGAGAGACCTTATTAGCCCTGTGAATGAAGGTACCACCTCTAGAGAAAGTACAAGATCTGCACGCCGGATTTGAACTCTGCCCCTCTGTTTTGGCTGGAATTTCGCTCGGACCCGCCTTGCAAATTACCCCCTCCTCCAGGAAAAAAAGGAATGCCGCTGATTGCTGTGCGTTCAACATGACGTAAACAGGCCGTTTTCTTGTTGTTACATAGCAAACGAATGTCGAGTTTCTTGGACCTATTTTCGTATCTGCGGTGTTCGTCGTTGCCAGCACATTGGCCGGTTTCTGCTCGGTGCATCCCTTTTTCTCCTTCTTTTTCTCCTTCTCCCGTCCTGCCAAAGGAAGACGAACCGTGGTGTTAAACTTTTACACACGTGACACCAGAAAAGTTGAACAACAAGCTAGCAATAGACAAACGTCAAAGACTGTGGCTCTTTTTCTGCCTCCTCGCTTACCGCTTTTCGCTGCTCCTGTGCGAAGAAAGATAATAAACTAGCGGCTTTTACCTCATTTCCCGTTCCTCTGTTTTGTTCTTTTCTTTCTCTTTTCTTCTTTGACATGAGAAGGATTTCATTTCGAGCCGGCATGCCTGAAGTCGAGACAGGCATAGTTGTGGAAAACAAAGAATACGCCAGACTAGAGGAGGAACCCTTGCTATCTTTCTACTAGAGGGAAGGTTGCTAGAATACACGAGGTAGGCATTGTGCCACACAAATCATCAACATGGTCAGAAAGCGAGCCAGCTCGTGGGCAATAGCTGTCTCTGTAGCTTTGCTGGAGTTCAATCTGTAGAGTTCTGACGTAAACGATGATACTGAATGGATCTTGAGGCAAACATTACTCTATATCCTATATAATTACTTGCACCTTCTTATCCCGCACCCCTTGGAGGTAGTATTAAAGAGAACGGTCCAAATTTTGCTGGTCAGACTGCAGTCCTGAGTAAACCGTGGTGCGTCTTTTAGGCAATGTGAAAACTTACATTATCGTTCACAACACTGCCGCTCGAAGTTACAAATGAAACAAGAGATGCAGTGAGGCAGGTGTAAAAAAAACTATTGCAGCATATTTTTAATTCTCCCTCTTACGTATTTATCCTGAGAACTTTTATTTTTGGAAGACAGTCGACGTAAATTACAGTACAGCTTGTCTAGAGCTTGATTTTATCAGCTTTTCCCAATATCTGTTCAGCTCCTATGGTGTACTGGCTCCGCACTGTCTCAGGTTCTCGTTTATTGTTCGGTCCTACCAGGGCCCAACCATTAGCGCTAAGCTAAACTTTTTCTTGAAAGGCGAAATATAGGAGGAAAGTCAATTGCCGTCTAGCAAAATATCGGAGTCATTCAGTCCTTGGCTAAGAAACGACTCGCGTAATTCTTTCTCTCTTCCCCATTTCACCTCCCCTCCCCTCCCCATCTCATGTTCGTTTCGCTGATTTATCTCACCGTTTCTCTTTTCAGAAGTCGATTTCCACAAACTCATTTCACAGGGACAAACTTTGCATCCGCGATGAAAAACCCCGAGGCTGTACGTGTTGGAACTGTATCCGTGGTCTACACAAACACTTCGTGTCAACATACCCACAGCTTTGTCGCAAGCTGGACAGGGTAGATAGATACTTTAAGCCCGACACTGCCGCCATGACCAAATATTTACAAGGTTCTGGTACCAAGTGCAAGACTTCTGCAAGAAAATGAACCGACAAAGCCCCTCAAGATGCCGTGAGATACTGTGTTAGCAATCACTTGCAGCAAGAACTTGGCTTGTTACCCGCATGTCGTACTACCAGGCATTCGCCCAACTGTTTTTAGTAACGTAAGTTTCTCGTTTCTTCAAGCGTATTCTCCCTGACAACGCCATCTAGTGGGCTGCCGTAAACATGCAGTAGTACCGAACCGAACACCCTCCGCGGCAAATCAAAAAGAACAAGTTGAGAGGGTGCTAGCTGTTAACGGACCAGCGCTTCCATTTTCTTTGTCTTCAAATACTGTAGAGGTCCCCCCTCCTCAAAGAAAAAGCAAAGAAACCGTCTGTTTTTCCTTGATGA
The DNA here is from genome assembly GCA_004794575.1 of Lanistes nyassanus. NCBI lineage: Eukaryota > Metazoa > Mollusca > Gastropoda > Architaenioglossa > Ampullariidae > Lanistes > Lanistes nyassanus. The sequence goes on from SMGT01009394.1 coordinate 30,334, forward strand.
TACTGAAAATGTGTAAATAAAATTAAAATAGCAGATGACTTAAGTTATGCGTTTGTGAGTTTCACGTGCTCCGAGAAAAAAAATCTGTTGAAAACTTCAACCTAACTCTCACCTTAATGTTATCCACTAGTCTATATAATTTTCGGTCTGCACAACACTTGATATATCCACGTAAATCATAGATTAACATAACTGGAGAGGGGTTTTGGGGGTATATTCTTAGGTCATAATTAAACAAAGAAACAAAACAAATATACAAAACAAAAGCTATTTAAATGATGGGGAAAGCTTTCCGTTGACACTTAACTGATCCTGAACTGCTTGCTTTGGAAACCAGGAATTTTTTTTTTGTTTGTTTTATGCTCTTACCTTCCAAAAGTTCCACAAGTTCCTGTTAACACCCGCCCTATTAATGTTAAGCCATAGTAGCTTCAGATCCAGTTTCACATTTCTGTTTTTCTGCGACTTAAAAAGACTTTACCAACAGAGGCGACTAAATCAATAAAAGGGAACCCCCCCCAAAAAAAAGTACAAACGAAAGCCCCCACGATTATGCGGGAAGAAGTGGGGGGGGCGGGATACAGGGACACAGGAAACGTTGCTGAGGAAAAACAATAATAAAAATGGCAGCTTCAGGAGCGTCTGAAGTGGTAAGGTACAATTAACAGAACCTGACAGGAGCAATCGACTTAGCATTCCGGATGGTGAGAGCGGGGTGCGAACTGGGGATTCCACTGTGACGTTTTGGCGCTTGCGATACGTATTTCCAGAGGATGTGCCTTTCTGGACGCGCCCGGATGTACTTATGAAGGCAGCTCCCCACCCACCCACCCACCCACCCACCCACCCACCCACCCACCCGCCCACCTCCCTCACTCCATGCAGGGCTGGGTGGTTAGTATCGCTTGGGGTCTGTGGTTGTCTTGTCTCAGAGAAGTCCTTAGCGATCTGGTGATGAGGGTTTTTTTTCCTAGTCTCTCAACGTTCTTTGTTCCTAGATGTCCTTCCATGAAGCCTCTAGAACTTTGCCGAGAGTGACAGAGAGAGGGTTCAGTCCAGCTGGATGGCCAACCCCTTGTAAATGTGGAGATTATAGATTCCATCACCCATCAATTCATCCCTTCCTCCCCAGCATAAAATCGGCAGGAGGGTTTTAAAAATATGAAGACACTAACCAACCAGCGCC
>SMGT01009394.1:31542-50909 GCA_004794575.1 Lanistes nyassanus
CCCCAGCACTGTCTACTGAACGCGTTTGCTTTTCTTCAATGATTGACTTCTTCCGCTATTGTTTTATGTGTATCTGTGCAAAATCGCATCGAGTGCTTTGAGTGTGTGACCGTCTGTTCACGTATGTGTATGATGGATGCGTGGATTCATGTTTTAAAAGACATACACACCGCACTTCGGGAACAAAACTCTGCGATTCTAAGAGGCGCAGAGAAAGACGACAATAAGTTATCTGAAAGGTTTGAGAAACTTCTTTGCCGATAACGTTGTCTGACCTGAGGCTATACGTCTTCCGGCTTACGTGACATCTAAAATGGAAGGTTGCGTGCCCATGAACTTTAAAAAATGGCGGGATTTCCGGTCATAAAGACGGTGCTTCTATTTTCCTCTTTTGCGCGACACCTTACTCACGGCTGTTTTTATTTCAGCATTTCAGCATTCCTTGCGACAAACATTGCTATGCATGTATTACAATCACCGCCAGTGTTCAAATGTCTGTCAGCTGTCTCGTATAATCAGGGACTATTCAAACATATTTTAAAGTGAACTGCTTACTTTTAAACAAGCAGTTCATTTTAAAATATCTGGTGCACAAGAATATTATCAACCATCACCTCGTCTTCCATGTGCTACCCAAAGATGCGATCCTTGCGGCTGATCATGGCAGTGTTGATCTCGGCACAGGTAAGTTTTGAAAAATGCAGACACGATGTGTTTTACTGAAGAGCTTTGAAAGCAGGAGCTCGAATACCATCGAAATGGAGGGATGCAGCAACGAACACCACATTATTTGTACAAGAATAAACATTGATTCTTCGTTAATAAAGAACAAATGAGGACAGAGCGCTATAAATCATCAAACGATAATCCCAACAAGGTACTGGCAGCACTAGACACACCCGTATGTTGACGTATGCTGACGTGTGTCTAGCGCTGCCAGTACCTTGTTGGGATTATCGTCTGATGATTTATAGCGCTCTGTCCTCATTTGTTCTTTATTAATTATATTGTGCACCTTGAGGATTTCGTGTATTTGTCCTATGTTGTGTTTGTCTTGGATCCCAGTCGTCAGCACACGCTTAGTGAGAGAGCTGACGATATAAAATAGGGATTCGCTGTATGCACACGTGGTGCACCTGGGGTTAGCTGTGTGAAGACTAGGGTCATTTAAAAGAAAGAAAAAAGATCTTTTTTGAAGATCTGCCATGTTCCTTACTTTCGACTCTCTCTTTGCTACGTGTTTGGGTACGGTAGGCTCCCTTGGTTGCATACGTCAGCATACGGGTGTGTCTAGCGCTGCCAGTACCTTGTTGGGATTATTGATTCTTCCTCTTTAAATTGTGAGTTCAAAACCCCACACACACCTAGGCAACCGCGCGCTAGCACACGCACACACGCGCGCACGCACATGTTTTAGCTTCACCATCAGAGGTCTTTGTGTAATATGAAGCGGTTATACTTTAATGAAGAGTAAAATTTCAGCCTTGAAATTTCGCAGAGAGACCTTATCAATGAATCCCATCACAAAAGTGCACTGGATGTCTTAAGAGAGAGGATAAACATCTTTCGGTGAACCACCGTTGGTCGTCTGCTGCACATTTGCTAATTAGATTGAAATAGAGTTCTGGACTAAGTCTTTCAATATCAGGTATGACAGTCTGAACAGGACTGCAACTTGTTATTCCAAGAGACACCGACGTTTGTTTCACGGGGGAGAGAAGCTCTCAACATCACCAGCTGCAAAAAAAAAAAACCCGTTTTGCTTTCGCTCGAGGATGAGCCGTGTTCATGGTTACGGATCGAAGGGCTGCAACAATTTACGTACCCAGAAACGCGCACTCTCTTCTCGCGCGTATCCAAAGAGTGAGTATATTTGGCTTCGGTTTCGGCCACAAATTGGTTTAGAAAGAACCGGTTGTGCTGTTTGCTGCCTCGACTGTCTGGAAGGGTCAAAGTAAACAAATCGCTTTCCGCCAAACGCCAGGGTTTTCTTCTGTGCGTGCACATGACAGGCAGCGGAGGAGATAAAACAAACACGCTACCGAACGAGACTTCTTCCATTTCTCGATTTCCTCACTAAAAATAAGAACCACCGCTTTTTTGTTTCTTCTTTCTATTTATTGTCCTTATGCTTGTCTGTTATAATGTTTTCTTTAAACCTTTTTGTTCCAATTTCTGTCTTTCTTTCTTCTTTCTTTCTTTGTCCTCTGTTTTCTCGTCTTTTCGGAACATTGGCTGTTATTTTGTCTGACAGCAATAAGCACTCATTTCACCGCTTTTTTTCTTACTTTTTTAAGAGCAGCTATTTGCTTAGAAAAGGGGGAATAAAGGAAAGGGAGAGAAACAGAAAGAAATGTAAAACTATAACACCCCTTGCCCCCCCAAAAAAGTACAAAAGCAAAACAAAACCGAAAACACAGCGGTATGGGCAGGTCAGACCAGATATAGACTATGCGTGAGTCGCCAACAAGCAAATAAGTTTCGGGAACATGCGAAATCAGACACACTGGGGATTGGGGATGGGGGGGGGGAGGGATAGAACACTATAATCGCTCTTTAGAAAAAAGAAGCTGAGATACACGATGCCTGGCATAAGCGGTAATCCACAGGTCAGTCGCAAACCAGAGAGATTCCCTGCGCGGATCAAGATTGATGAACAGCGTTCTGTCGTCATCCGTCACGTGGACAAGGGCCGCACGCACGGCCATATTGGCGGCCGTTTGCTTGCCCCGTGAACACGCAGGGGGTAGGGGTGGGTGGGTCGGAAGTTGGGGCGTACTTCGAGCTCGAGACTGTTGGACGCCCGGCCGCGGTCTTCCTGCTGTGGGTCTGAAGCCCGGCCACAGTCTTTCTGACGTCGTCTGACGCCAAGCGACATCCACTCCAGCGACGTTTGATGTCCTGTGAATCTCTCTGGGTGTGTTTCTGACGCTATTCTGATGTCACCTAATACCCAAGGTGTGAGGGATTGGGATAATCTACTGAGCCTCTGAACTCGCAGGGTTCACATTAATTTCTCGTTGGTAACAAGCTCAACTGCAAGAATGAAGAAATAACCCCCACCCCCACCCCGAGAAAATAATGACAGTGTATTTTGAATGACGTCTTCGCAGAATCTTATTCCGCTGCCATTAAATTTATCATGAATTTCACCACAATGACGATTACAATCACAATCTTGTGCCATATTAAGAAGAACAATAGGTACCGTTTGAAAAATAGGAAAAGATCCCTACAAGGGTAGAGTTTAAAGATAAGATTTCGTGGAAAAGTGAATCGTCGAGACGATCCATTAAACCTTCTGACAGCAGCAGCAGCAACAACAGCAGCAACAGCAACAAAGCAACAACAGCAACAACAACAAAAAAGGAAAAGATAGACGTTTTAGTGTGCGCGTGAATGTTTTTCTTAATAGGACGAATGTGCCAAACCTGGCAATGTGAAAGATGTGTTTACGAACCCATGATTTAGTCACTGTCACAGAGTGACTCCGTCACATCCTTGGACACCAGAGGAACAGATTATCACGTTTAAAAAAGAACTTCTTGGCGTTTTCGCCTATCCTTTTTTCTTTAGCTATGGTTGAAAAAAATTGTGCGTAAATTCTTTTCATCGCTTACGTTGGAGAAAGAGAAGGGGCTGTCCCAAAACACGGATGTCAGCGCAGCAAGAGAACGACCAACGAACAGGAAGTGACGTCAGCATGACTCAAATGAACGGCCGCCATGGACTGTAGTCCAAGCTACTGACAAAACGCAGGCGGTACGAGTCACGGCAGCAAGCGAAGTTACGCCTGGCTCTCCTCCTGACACTCTAACCCTCGCTTAACGGGCGGTAATCCGCGAGAGTGATCGATAACTCTGTCTCGCCTTCTTGGAGTGATGTTATCGATCCCTTCTCTCGCGCAACACACGACGGACGCAAGGTTCTTTCGTGGAGGCGAGGCAGTGGGTTTTCTCTTTCAAATCGTTAAGACTTTTTCCGCGGGGATAGTAGGGTAGCTGTCAGGTCTGTGGAGGGTGGGGTGGGGAGTGGTGGTTGGTGGGAGGTGGTAGATTCCTTCCGGAATAAAATTGAACACAACAACTGAAACGTCCATGTGTGACACTGGCTTAAAAAATCGAACTAAAATTCGAGGTTCCCTGTGCCTTCACCCAATGACCAGGCAACCACGCCGTGACACATCCCCCTGTTCAGGGCAGTGAAAGGGAAACTTTGGTTGAGCCTTTTCTTCGCCTCAGTTGCTCTGTGACTGCCAATGGCTTGCAGACGATCGTGTTGGCTCAACGTCCCATTAAAAATTACAAAAATTACACGTGGCATGTTCGGTGTCTGGCAGCCGGAGTGGAAAACACGGTTAGGAAATCCTTCAGTGTCCTTCCCCCCCCCCATTTCCCCTTCTCTCTCCCTCTCTCTCTCCCTCTCTCTCTATCTCCCGCGCGCGCGCGACCAAGCAGTCAATCCTTTAATTTACTTTCCTTCTCCCTTTCTTCTTCTCTACATCCTTATCTTTTCCTCTTCTTCTCTTTTCTCTTTCATTCATTCGTTCTATCTGTCTGTCCGTCTGTGAGTGTTTTTTCTTTCTTTTTCTCTTTCTTACCTTCTTTGTTAATTTGTTCTCTTTTGTTAGTTTGTTTCTATCTTCTTCATTGAATTCCTTCTTTCATTCTTTCTCAATTGTTCTCTTTTAGTGCATGGGATCTGTGCATGTGAATTGAGGTGAATATATGCACGTGATTTTGTACGTATAGGCACACATGAGAGAGAGAGACAGAGACAGAGAGAGAGAGAGACAGAGAGAGAGACAGACAGGGGAGTCATAACTTCCGACTTCAGCCTTCTTCAACCTGAGAAAATAATTGACCGACCGACCGACCGACCGACCGACCGACCGACCGACCGACCGACCGACAGACAGACAGACAGACAGACAGACAGACAGACAGACAGACAGACAGACAGACAGACAGACAGACAGACAGACAGATTTGATTGTGATGAAAGTGAATTTTGATGCTGGGAATTTCCGCCTGTCGTGGACTTTCTGAGGTCAACCCTGGGTTCTAGCTGAGTAATTCTGAAAGGATCGAGACTTTGCGTGGTTCATCGCTGCAGATAAAGGTGGCGATGACGCGGGGGACCAAAGGTAGCCTCGTTTTCATTTCCGTTCATTATGCCTGACCGTCGCGATCCTGTTAAGTAATAATATGACCCCGGAAGGGACCTGTTAACCGTAAAAATTCCTATTTCCAGACTTCCGTGCGCGCGTCAAAAACCTTCAGTCGCCTGTAGCAGGACCTGGCCGCTGTGCAAAGTGGCTTGTTACGCGAAACATTCAGTCATTCTACCCCAACTCTAGTTCTCTCCCCCACCCCCTTGACTTTTCAGTTAAGCATAATCTTAATGCATCTTCAAGCAGTCGATAGCCATAGTTGCATTTTCAGAATGAAAAATGTCTAGTGCTGATAATACATCTCAATCTCTCTCACCCCACCCCAGGACAGCTTGTCTTTCTTCTCTCTTCTCTTCTACCCTGCCCTCTCTATATCGTCTGCAGTACCGCTGAGCCACACGGACACCTTGTCCTTGCTGATGCACAGCGCAGTACAAAGTTTATTTCACGTTCACCAACGCTCTTTCTCATAGTCATTCACACTCTCCCATAAAGTTTAATTCTGCGATTATTTTGCGGGCAAAATAGCAAGGCCTTCCGTTTACATGTTGAGATTTAGAAATAGATGTTTGATTCTAAGGACTGTGAGTGGGGTGGGGTGGGGAACAAAATGTAGATATAGGAACAATGGGATGGTGGGAGTGGAGAGGCTGTATGTGGAGTGAATCGTGATCGATATTTGGACTGGTTACAAAACTGCATGGCAGTAAATAATCATACTCGCTTTTATCTATCGTACATCTCGCTTGAGGGTTCGAATCTTTTTTCTCTCCCTGCGAACAGCAGTCACTTAAGGCCCGATCGTTCTCTCAAATTTACGGGCAGTTTTGTGTAGATTATGAACGATCATTCAATGCAGCTTAAGAACTTAAATGATTTTCTTCGTCCCTCCAAGCCCGCAAGCACTTTCTTTCCCATCATGCCCCTCCCCAAATTTCCTTTTCTCCTCCCAACCCTTCTCATCTGCCTTCTGGCTCCATTCCTTCACCCTCTTTCACGTTTCTTTCTTTCTTACTTTCGCACTTTATATTGCACTTTATTTCTTTCTTTATTTTTTCTGTCTCTGTCTTTTTCTTTCTTCCTTATCTGCGCTCACCACAGACCAGAGACAGTCTTTCTCCCTGTCCACAGTCTTTACTGACGTATATGACAGAAGTCGCAAAGATGCAATTTTCGTTGTTCCATTCCAGAAGCTTTTTTATGGGAAAGCCAACAGAGTCAAACTTGTGCAGCTGCTACGTGCGTACAAGTTTTACCACTGATCCTGATGCACACCGCTGGATGACTGGCCTGAGAGAAGGAGGGGGGGTATTTCTTACACGGACATAGACAAGTCGATGCCGTCCCCGGTCCTTCTAACACGTAAAGTTTTCCCGCTTGAAGGTTGATCACCATCCAAAGCGCTTGTCTGAATAGTGGCCAGAATAAAGTTCATTTGAATCGATCGCTGGCATCTCGACATCTACGTTTGAATGCAAAAGGAGGTTGTGGGGGAGAAGGGGAGAGTATGTCTAGTTCTGATAGCCACAGCCCGACCACACAATAACCTTTCCAGAGTCTGACGTGGCTCTAGACTGCTGTTCTTCCTGGGCGAAAAAGACTGAAGCAGTTTGGCCTTAATGCCTTATCTCCAAGGCTTTCAGAAGCCGAGTCCCACGTCTCCACGAACGTGAGTAGCTCTTCAAAGCAGTCACGGGGCGTCTGGATGTCGATCACACTGGAACTAGGCTTTTTTCTTCCGCGCATGCGCAATGACTGATCCGGTGTCACAGGTCCTGTGTTCACAGCCGCGTGGGGGTGGGGGGAATTCGGAAAATAGAGAAAGGGCACAAAGGCCCTGATCACGAATGCTCCAGATTATATTGTATTATTACCAAAGTGCCACACCTCCTGCAATTTTTGTTCTAAGGTGACAAAATTGTCTGGGTTCAGGAGTGTCCATTTATCTCAGAATGACAAGACTAGTTACGTCGCATCAGTCTGCAGTCTAAAATTGGTGCGAAAATCTTCATATACCCTCCTTGCGTTGTTCCATGAGCAGACAAAATTGGCTGCGTCCACGAGGGTCCATTTATAGGAAAATAAGGGGAGTTGTTAGGTTAGGTCGTGTCGTTCTGGGGTCTAAAATTAAAGGCAATAAAGAAATAACACGAAAGAGCTGTTCTAATGGGAGACCAAAGTCGCGGTATTCAGCAATTTCCTTTAATCTATGACCGACAAGACGGATTCTACCTTGTGCGGTTCTGCTGTCTAAAATTAGCAGCAATAAGAGAACCGTAAACATTCAACTTACAAATCACTGTTCTTAGCCAAGAGAGGGCGCAAAACTGACTTTCTTCACAGGTGTTCAGTTGTTTGGGAATGACAAGAGAGGCTACTCTGTGGTCTAAAATGGTATGGAGGAGAGGGAAGTAACAAGAAATACACAGAATATATGATAACGATGACCTCATGTGAGACAATACTGTCTGGGTTAAGAAGTGTTCATTTATATCTGGACGACAAGACCGATCAGGTCATGGTCTTCTGCTGTCTACAGTTGTCTGCATGAAAAAAAAGTACACAGACAGCCTGAAATGGTTTTAGGAAGGAGATGGGAGAGAGGAGTTGCGGAGGAATAGATAAAACTGGCTGCATCCACAATTGGCTAGTATCCACGAGGGGAGCAAGTTATTCATTGTTCCGTACTCTAAAATAAAACAACATGAAAGTCGTGCAAGGGGCGGTAAATAGACTGACTGCGTTCCCATGCGTCTATAGGCGGGGCGAATGTTCCGAAGGCTAACTTCTTTAGTCTAAAGATAGCGCAAACGAACCACTTATCCCAAAATAGTGTTACAAAAGGAAATTCAAATCGCTACATTCTGAAATGAAAGAAACCGGATTATGAAATGCTATGGTACTTAAGAAATACAGATTTGGGGCTTTAAAAAGCCCTTTAAAATTTACAAAAGTTGTGCGTTCAGGTTCTACTGTCACTTTTTCTGATTTCTTAATGCAATGGGTATGTGTTACGAACAGAAAGCGTAAACAAGCAGGTCCTCTTAGCTTCACAAAATGAAGAGCTCAGAGTATCTGCTCAACACTAACAGTGCACCAACAGTATATTAGGATTATTCCCTGTTCTGATTCCGTAAGGAGACAAATTTCTGCAACAGTCATTGCAACCACCGGCAAAGTGCGCTTTAAAGGTAATTCTAATAAATCAACATGATTTAATTATTCAAGAGGACTTTAAAAAAAAAGACAGTGAAGCAGGCAGCCTCACACTACTTCCGGCTAGCAATGCAAATGGGAATCTACCGACAACGGCTTTCAGGACGGGATATATAAGTTAGAGTCTTCCTGAGAAAAAAATTATAACGAAGTTATTTTTACTTCTAAATACACCCTTTCAACGCTCACAGACTGTTTGAATGCCCGCCTCCGCATTGCTTGTAGGAAACTTTCCTCCACATTTAAGGGTTTATGTCTATAAATGGTAGGCTAATTCAGCCAGTCATCTTCAGATCCACGACAGAGGCAAACATGACCTTTTACGACGTGTTTGCACACATGTGAACCAGAGTGGACGCAAAAAGACCAGCAAAGAACAACCTCCCATCCAAGGTATCTGGAAGCCCAGGGGTTAATCGAGAACTGTGACGCGTCTCTGGCCTGTTAGCTACAAGTCCCTCGGCAGTCAATCCATCATCTTTGACAAGGTGCTGCGACAGCTTATGGTAACCACAACCCGATCTGTCCCTTCGCCTCCCTTCTCACCTTCCCCTTAGTACACCGCGACCGTTTGGCACTTCCAGTGCATCCGCCCGAGGTGAGAAGAGCGCATCGACAGTTGCGCTTGCGCAAACAGGGGCCATAATCGTGTTTGCATGTTTTGATACCGGCGGCCCCTTGCGCGCGGTGCGATAGTCACAAATCCCAGGGTGCCATGCTCTTCAATTTTCTGCTCTGGTTTGTTGCATTATGGGCTTCCCGGAGAGAGTCAGAACACCCCTTTCCCAGAGACCCTCCACCCCCCCAAAAAAACTGTGAAAGAGGATATTCAGTGGCTCCTTTTCACCGACACTAATATAACATCGTGTGGACAGGAATAGATTTCTAAACCGTTTATACGCATATCTTATTTGGCAGAAAAAATGCTTTCACTCAAAGGCTGCGTTTCATGGGGACTTCTATCTCCTGTCCGTACTTAAAGATGAACATTAAAGACGCAGAGGAAACGGAAATGTACATACGAACATACGGACGCGTATGCAACCCAAGCCAGCAGATTATTTGAGATACCTTGTGAATACGAAAACAATAACCAGATTTATTTTGCATTCTGCCTTCTATCTCTCCTGCCCTCCCATTATTCCTCCCTCTCTTTCCATCTATTTTTCTCAGATACCTCAGGGGATTGGATGAATGAATGAATGGCGATTGCCGCGGAGATGGAAGGAATGACTCGTGTGCGCTGGTGCAAACCATAAATTGGGATAAATAACTGGTACACACTAGCACGCAAGCACGCACGCACGAACACGCACATGCACACAACCGCCCGCGCACGCGCACGCACCCACACCCACGCATGCGCACACACGCACACACGCACAATTACAGTCCATTAGTATATCAAAGCTGAATGATTTTTCTCCCAAGTCCAGCTGAGAGATATCATCCCAAAATGAGAAGAAAAGCGAAGCGATGCGGCAAGATTTTTCCTAGCCAAGGAGGAGAAACATCACTTCCTTGGTACCATGCTCAGAAGTTTTAGGCAAACATTTTGCTTCTTTCATTATTTTTTGCTTGCTCCTGTCTCAAGAGCCACTATCAGATAGCAGACGACGGATTTCCGGTTCTGTGTTCCCAATCAATTTTGAGGATAAAGCCGTCTGCATCACATCGTCTACTGCTTAAAATGTATATATTTTTTAAATTATTATTTCGAACTGCGCAGGGGAAAGTCATTTCCTACCCATTTACACCATGGTATGCAATCATGTCTGAAATGCTACGATGAATTAAGTTTCTGACCTGTCTATCCCCCCTTCCTTCCTCCCGCACAGTCTATTTCTCCTTTCCCTCTAAATGTAAACCCTTTCGCACCTTCGAGTTTTATCCGCTGAGGGCTACTGATCACAGATATTCTCAAACTTTACGAGACCAAGACAGTGTTTGCAGACTTCGTTTATTTCATAAACTGCTGCTTAATTCTTCATGAGGAACGGGGGTAGGCAAAAAGGATGGGGTTAGCATACAAACTCCATGAAAAGCTGTCTGAAGTACGTCGGGAGTTGTGTGAACTGATTGGCACGGAGTTTCTGGTCAGCCCGAAAAGTAATCTTTGTGGGGAAAGTTTTTGCTAACAGCCACAGTCTGCATGAGCTATTATGGGACTCCAAACAAGAAAGCATCCGGTAGATGTGTCTGTGAAAACTAGAATGCTTTGTTTCCGGTTTAAATTACTTCGCAATCACAAAAGATCATGTCTGGTCTACAAATGACTTCTGAATCTGTATACATGGAGCAAACATTTTAAACTGTATTGAAAATATCTTAAATGGAATAGGATTCAGTGCCTTTTGGTTGCATCAAAACAACCTAAATGTTACTATACGGTGGGTTTGCGTGCGTGCGTGCGTGTGTGCATATATTTATATTTGTCCGGAATGATATTGTACTGCATCTCCAAAAAGACTTCTACATGCCCCACTGGGATCAAGAAGGAGTTTGATAAAGTTTGAAAAGAGAACTCCTGGTCGACTGAAGAGACGACTTCGTGGTAAGTATTGACCTCCGCCATATTTCTTGGTTTCGCTTAATCGTGTGTATACATGGGGACGAAGATGGATGAGTTGTTAAAGACTCCAAATCAAACGGAGCAGGTTCGGTACCTAGGGGCAGAACCACACTTACCCCAGTTCACCCAGGTGCTAATGGGTACATGAACCGTTGGCCAGGAAAGGTAAAACGACAAGATTAGTTGAGCACCGCCCCCACGATGCTCGCCCACAGAAATGTGGAGGTCTCATACATCTCTTATCCCCCTACGACATAAAAAAACCCAAAAGGGTTAGAATTTCCTCGTGACCTACCTTTTTTGGCTTTTTACCAACATACGATTGTGACTTATCATAGTATTAGAAAGGGCACACAGCGGGCAGTGGGCAACATTCTTATGTTTACGTCTGTCAACTAATGCATTGTTAAGATAAGCTCGTGCAGCCTCCTTACATCACCATAAGGATTTTTTGCCACGGTCTAGGGCTCTTTCGGTCGTCTTGACAGTGAGTGTGCATTCGACTCACTCTATAGCGCGCATGTCTGGAACTGGCTTCTTGGTTCCAACAGTCAGAAACGCAACGTCCCTCCCAGTCTGTTGCGGGTATGGAGCCGGCAAGTGTCGGCTTCCTGCCGCTGGGCCGTTGCTTTGCATGATGGGAAATTGAGTTGATCGTGACGTCACCTCAACGAAGGCGTTTGCATGTGCTTGCGCAGTTGTGCGCGAGGTGGAAAGAACGAAACCCCGAGCAAAATGCAGGATTGCAGATCGGGCCAAAGCCGGGTCTGCAGAGAAAAGACTGGGCGAGCTTTACCTCCCAGCGACGGTGATTGCAAGCTGGGAGGGAGCGTCCATGCAAAAAGGGAGATCACTTCGTCGGAATCACCAGAAAGGGCCACAACTCAGTGGTAAATTGCCTGGAAGATGAATACTTTTGAGTGACCGCGCCGTTACAAAAGAAGTGTCAGAGGGAGTGGAAGCTACATTTCTTCTTGACAATGAGAACGAGGCAGAAAGAAAGAGAGAGAGAGAGAGAGGAAAAAATGCAGAAAAATGGAAGGAAGAAAGAACGGAAGAAAGAAATTGTAGAAAATATGAGAAAGAAGATCCAATCCCAAGAAAAGCAAAGAAAGACTGACGGAAAAGAGCAGAAAATAAAAGGAGGGAGTTTAAAAAAGGAAGGATGCCTAAAGAACAAATTGGATGAAAAAAATGTAATGCACACTGGGCTATATATAGCCAACTAAAATTTGCCAAAGATCACCATACACTACACAGCTAGTGATTGTGGAGTTCTGTGTTCATTGTGGAGGCTCTACACTCCTCAAGAAGCAACGACGACGACGATGATGACGATGACGACGACGACGACGACGACAAAAGAATGTGAAAACTCATCACCACAATATTTAGAAATCTTCTTAACCTGTAAACAAGAGCGTGTGAAAAACAAGAAAGCATAAATCAAAGTAAAAGCTGAATACGATGAGGATGGTTGATAATAATTTCGTGAGAAGATTTCAGCCAACACTCGGAAATCGCTCTCCGTAAATTCTTATCAGAAAAGGATCCCAGCACCGCCTGTAAAAAAGCAGTCGCCTTCGTTCTTCTGTCATTCCGCCTCTGGATTTAGCTGCTACAACACCGAATCAGACGGGTAGAGTGTCCCCCGCTTCCATTTGTGGTCTCTTGCCGCCTGCAGCTCAGGCAGCAGCTTGCGGGCTAACGATGTTTGGATGCACGAGGTGGGAAAAATTGCCGCAGGATCCCGTACAGCCCTGCGGGAGTAATTATCTGCTCCTGACACCTCCTAATTCCCACTTCCCTAAACAAATTCACGCGTTGCTCTATTTTTCAAGTGCAGTTTGAACCCGTTCCTAATCCGGATTGGAGGGACGGGGGGAAATGATCAAGAAAGAAAAAAGCCTGGAAGTGAAAAAGCTACACGGAAGGAATGTCAGCAGATTTTTCTTCCCATATCTGTGAATAACATTTTGGTGCCAAGCCAAAGTTATTGAAGTCATCACAGAAGAGTAAAAATAATGGGACAGCATTTTGTAAAATATTCATAGGTGTTCGTTTACGACTGCCTCAAACGAGCACTACACGGTCATCCAGTCTTGGAGACCACACAGTCTTGTGCCACACTCCTCCCGATGCAAAACAGGTCCCGCGTCCTGACAGAATTTTAAACAGAAGAAAGACGTGTACACATTAGGAGCTTGTTATAACAGCCTTTTCTGGAAACCAGCACAACCGTGTAGCCATTAAAGGTCTATAACAACATCTATTGACACTGAGCTTAACATCTGCGACGGTGTTTGTTTCTATAGGCAGTCACTGTTCGTGGTCTCTAAATGGTTAGCACACAATCTGGTTTAAGTTTACTAACTACACTGGTCCCGACAGTCCTACAAACCTAAAAACTGCTAGTGAAGCTGACGTATTGCTCAATACGACTTTCAAGTATAGAAAACTTGATCTATTGTGAATAAATCTTTTCGTTAGCTGGAAACATATGCATTTTGTGTTCTTCCTCATTCACAATCGTCTTCTCTGCAACAGCCCACTGCAGCCACACACAGCAGCATCATTTACTCCAACTTCACACCGCTTTTACGTTTGCTTTTAAATTTGTCACGCTATTCACGGGATAGCGTCAAAGCTCTACAGTCAAAGAAGTGTCCTTCGAAATTGGAGCTCAGAGCTAACGGAATCTTTTTTGTTATTTAAAGAAATATTTGGCATATGTGTCGAGTTTGAACTTTTTAGTTTGATTTTGGTAGCTTAAAGTTACTGTCTGCAATTTTTCATTTAAAAAAATCAGCTAGATCCTTCACCGCACGCTCTACCGAAAATTTGTAGCCGTTGCTCTGTTTTAAGTCGTTTTCACCACTGGCTAATTATGTAAGAAATGCTTTTACGCAATCTATTGTCTTGGCAGATCGCGAAAGATACGGATAGGAGCGATCTGATAATGCGAGGATCGCGAGAGAGGGAGGGAGAAACAAACAAACAAACAAAAACAACAACAAACACTGAGAAGCTGAGGATGTAGTGGTGGCACCTGTCACGATCCACGTGACAAGTTAAATGGAATTCTGATTTGAGCAGTCTCCCATACTAGTCGTTGAACGGATAGACGAACTGCACAGCGGGGGAGGGGTGAGCTCGCTCACACATTAGGGAACTGAGAGAGAAGTTAACGAAAATAGTTTAGTTGTGAACGCAGAGTTGAAGGGAACAGACTGGAGGAACTGACTGTTGTGGGGAAACGCGATGGAGCCTACTCCCTGTGTTTGATGTTACATGCTCCTTCAGTCGCTGATCTGAAGGTATTGCGTATGGGCAGGATTTTTTTTGTTAATATGTTTTTAATGTACTAAATTACTGGGTAAAATACTGATATATGCCCTCCAGAAATTTCTGCTTAATTGTATGTTTTTTTTATGGAGTGAAATTCATGTACGTCATGACCGTATAGTAAGGGAATTTTGCTTGAAAAGGCGGTACGTTATTTGAAGTTACCTATTCCTTAGTGAGAAGTGTTCGTATAGCGAACTTGACTGCATCTGAATGGGCGCCATGCTTGTATAATTGAAATCGAAACTGGAAATCAATGTGTATCGTGAGGTTTAATATATACGTGCGAGGTAGCATCCCACTAGGAAAGGATTTCATGTTGGTTACAATGGAAGTGTAGCTGGAAGCTAGGTACTTAGTTAGGAAAACTTAGCCGACACCTGTTGATGGGAACGCGAGAGTGGAGAGAGGCGAGAACAAGAGGCGACTTCGTGACCAGGCCAGTAGGAGCCTGGAGTGCACCCGGGTATAGAGGAGACACCAGTCCAACCGTGTCGCACGTGGCCGCGACCAGGACAGTGGGTCAGTTGTGTTGAGGTCCCGCCTTATCAACGACGATGACGCAGTGTGAGGCATACGGCCTAGGTTCGTAACAGTGGGGCAAGCCAGGTAGGCGAGAACTTGGTGAAATTTCAAGGGAACGGCGGTGCCTAACGAGTGTATATCACGGAGAGGAGATAGCGAGAAGGGACAGTTGCCCGATGTGACCTTTCATGAATATAATATTGGAACTTGTAGTTGTGAAGACTTTGTGTAATTCGAGGAGTGTAGTTCACGTAGAAATCGCATCGAGAGATAGCAGTGACTGTTTAGGACATATAGAACTGTAATTTGTGAGAACTGTGTATCGAGGAGACGACAGATAAGGTCAAAGTGTACGTCACAGAAAACGCAACGCTGAGGAGGAAGAGCTGACTACTGGGACCCGTATGACTGATGACGTCAGAACTTTTAAGTTGAGATTGTGGACGTGTAATTCATGAGGCGTGGGAACTGACAGAAACTTAAGATAGATAAATATTAGGGACTTTATTAGTGCAGAAGGACACAGCCGGACCTAATGGCGATTTGTGATGAAAAATTGGGGATTTTTTTGTTTGTGTTGTTGTTTTTGATGCTTTTGAAAACTGCACATGAGTTAAAACATAACCTGGGGAAACCTATGTTGCATCTTGAGAGTAGGTCGAGAGGAAAAGCTAACCCTAATTGATAGTACCCCAAAGTCAACTTTGGCAGCTGATCAAAAGTACAGATGTTTCCGGGTATTGTTGAGGGTTTTGTGATCCGTCATATGCCTAGTTAAATGGTGGATATATTTTCTGTTCTGCTGGTATGAAGACCAGGATGTGAAATTGTAGGAGTGTAGAGCAGGGAGAATTAGTGCTGGATGATTGGGTTTTGATCTGGAATAGGATGACTTAATTTTTTTATTCTTTGAGGTAGCTGTGTGAAATCGTGAGGAATTAGTGTGAACTAGATTGAAAGTGAACTTTTCTGGTTGTTGAAACTTGAAGTGAAGTGGTTAAGGTATAAAGCTACATCTAGTGCTTTTGGGTGATAATAAATTATGGTGGGTCCTATTTATGTTACCCAGTGTTGAGTTTTGTCTGAGTGACAGGAGAATGAAAGAAAACGAAACACGTACTCCCACTAGGTCGTCTGACATGGACGGGGGTGGGGGTCGTGACAGCACCTTCATGACAACACCATCAATGACCCCGATGACGACTAAAAGGGGAAGGAAGAAAACGAAAGAATCGTGAACCCAAGTGAGGGCTGGGTTGCAGAAATGCTGTTTTCACGCACCAGTACGAGTGACCACGCGGCACAACCCAATTTTAAGACCAAATGCGAGCTACGAAAATACGCACGTCTGCTAACCTTCTGATGTAATATTCCTCATTTGTGTTTTCGACGTAACTGTTTAGAAGTGTGGGTAAAGATGTACTTGTTAATATTATATGAAAGAATGGAAACCGACCATACATGACACGAACACTCCACCAGTTTTCTGTCTGGTTTGCCTTCTGGTGTGAAAGAGTTATGGGAGAAATGTGAGATTTCCACGGACTGACTAAAGAAGATAGGGCCAGTCTGAACAAGTGGCACCACTATGGAACTGTCTGCGACTATCGGCAAAAGTACAACAGGCTATAAGGAAGTGGGAGCGTCTTTAAATCTGCCACAAAGCTTCTCGATCTTGTGTAAGTCCAAAACTGTCCCATCCCCTTGTGGTTCCGGTTTACTCAGACCCTGCGTCAAATCCTGTGGAAAGGAATTCAGCCACCGCCTCCTTTAGTGACTGTAGAAGATTTATAGTTCAACGCGGTTAAAGCACACCCTTGAATACAGCCGATATATTGGCTGATAGCAGGCCGGCATTTTAGACTATCGGCTGACAGTGACGCACTCAGCCTCAGCACCTATTGTCATGCATGCACGTAAATGTTCGATGTTTAACGAGACACAACTATACGCGGGAGGTGAGGACAAGGGAGGCTGTTGATGCTGCTGTTACGGGCTAAAGAAAAACTACCCTGTTCAAGAAGAACGTGAAGTTACTGCCAGTACTCTCACACGTCATTCCTCAAAGCATGCGCTGTGCGAGGGGATGCAACTCCATTGATAGATCCGGCTGTGGCTGCAGCTACAGCTGAGGCGCAAGAGCTTTGCTTTCCTTTTGGCGCACAAACAAAACCAGACGACAGAAGCTAACAACACTAAAAACAGAAGCAGCTATGAGTGTAGATCTCTACGTTTTCTCATGTCTGTGTGCGTTCGTCTTATCGAATAAGAATAACAAGAACAAAGGAACTGTCACGATTCACAGATTTGTCAGTCCCTCGTGGAAGGTGCATCGTAGCAAAATTAAAGGCTCATAGTCGTACTTCCTTCCAAGAAAGTGTGACATGACATATTCCGAAAGAGTACGTGTACTGTTTTCTTTTTTCTAACTTCTAGCAACACACGATATCTAGTTTGTCTCGCGAGGTCTGACGTGGTTCGGTGTAAGAGTCTACCAGCTCATTCAGTGTGATTGACCTTTGCCCCTATGCTGTTAATTCTGTCCTCAAGGGAGCAATAGCGTCTGGAAGTTAAGACATATCAATCGCATTAAAGCATTGACGTGGTGATCACATTAGCAGAGTCAAAGATAATTTCCTGGAGTTAAAGACAGTGCTCACCCCATGGCCGTTTTCCGAACATTAAACTGTCTCTCCGTACTGGCCATCTTACTGCACTTATCAGTCTATAGGATCATTCATAGTTTAGGCCTTCTTAAATTACCTACCATCATGTTGCAATTTTTGTAGAGAAAGCGTAATTTTTTGCACATTGACAAAAAGGTAAAGAAAATCAGTTTAGTAAAAATATTATTGTAAATCGTGCGCTGGAGGTGAGGGCATTGTATGTGGCATTATGTTGTGAGTTTACATCTACTGCTGGATAAAAATGATAATATTCGTGCAGACGTGGTACAAACTGTGATATTTGTAGACGGAGAAAGCCAGACAGAAGGACAAGGCTATACGGATTTTCTTCGTCTAAGGAGCAGAGAACTCCATCATGATGGCAAACAACTATGATCAGCAGTCCAAATCGTCAGAACCAAAGGAAGATAATAGAGCATGAAAAAGCCCAGAATAACTGGAGCCAATCAAAATACAGTATCTCGTAGGATCACCAATGAAAACCTTGCAGTTTCCTGGAAGATCTTTACTGCCCATACCCCACCCCACCCCTCCCCCAACCCCCACCTATCCCCTACTCCTAGCCCCCATCCTAACCCCACCCCTTCCCCTTAATCCCCCTCCTCCCGGAACATCCCCCTCTCCCTCCCTTCCCCCCGCCCCTGGAAAGACCTTCGAAATATAGCTCGCCATTTGATTGGCTCCGCTTGTTACACATCCTAAATAGAGCTCGTCATTTGATTATTTCCAGTAGTTCTGCGCTTTTACATGGTGAATATCCATGCACTCGGTAGTGGTCTCCCTTGAAAACTCTCCTGTCTTGTTGTTATCTCCCTTTATTTATTTATACGTATTTGTTTGTGTGCACGGGTTATTGCCTTTGTTGCTTGGTGTATTTCAGAGATAGAATCCGACAGTGTAATCCCTGGGGTGTTTTTAAGAAACGCAAGAAAGATAACACAATTATTTGCGAGAGTTATTCTGTAAACAGAGTTTCACTTGCTACAAGCTTTCTTAAAACGGGCGAGCTTTGTTAAACGTAAAGAAAGAAATAAAGAAAGAAAGATAGAAAGAAAGAAACGTTGGGGGGCTTTTGGCAGCAAGATGCCTTTGTGCTGCTTTTGAAGTGTTCGTGTTGGTAACAGGACCAATCAACTGACAAGACTCCAGCGAGGGCCGCGAGAAGTGATTGACAGCCTCCTGGCGGGTCGTGACCCCCGCCTAGCCAGGTCCAAGTGACACCGCGGCCGGTCTTGACAAGAAAACCGCGCAACGCACTGCAGACCCGTGACGTCTTCAAGGGTCTCGATGCCACTCACCCATAAAATAGCCTCGTTTGCATCCTTCCCTTTAACTAACGTGCGTGGCATTTGATGAGGAACGCCAGAGCTATCCAGCACACCCCTACATCCAGTCCACTATTATGTTCTTTTTCCTCTAAAGAGCTGGGTTTTTCCCCTGTCGTTGGATCACTTAGCAAAGGTCATTGCTCTCATGATCAAGTGTGTTATCAGAGAAGTTTCGTCGCCTCTTCGACAGACGCGGATCTTTGCTCGCGTCTAGTTAAACTTCATCGTGATAGAATCGATGTGGTCGAAGTTAACAGCAGGTTGTCCAGCAAACGATGGAATCCAAAATGGACTTCTCTCTCCTCCCCCACCGCCTTTCCTTACTTCCCATCCTGGCATCATTATCAACTCGTGCTGAAGACAAGTGACTAGAGATGTCGTTATTAGTGTGTTCATGTCTTTCAATGAGTAGCGAGCTTTGTTTACTGTTAGCGATCCACGGACTGGGTCCCACTCATTCACGCATCTCCGAAATCAACCCGAAAATAGTAGAACCACTGGCCTGCCCTTTGTGTGCGTGT
>SMGT01009395.1:8898-24891 GCA_004794575.1 Lanistes nyassanus
CAGCCTCCACCACCACCAGCTTGGCCGCCGAAGTCAAATCACGCCCCTAACCCCAAACAGCACCTTCCCCTCACCCCTATAGTGCGAAATCACCGAGAGGTGGAAGCACTTTCCTCTAAACAAACATCAACCACGCCTCGAGCGCCGAATCCATTTCTGAGTACTTACTACAGAGGAGTGCGACCGTTACGGCGACGTGGACATAGAGAACCAGCAGGGCTTCTGCACAGGGGTGACTCTTGTCAGTCGGGAACAGAACTCGTGCATTTCGGACCGTTGCTGAGATTGTGGAGCTGAGAGACGTGGCGTCTGCGGCATTCCTATCCAGCATCGTGAAAGTGAGTTTACGTACAGTGTAGGAACGTAGGGCACGACCGTAACTCAAGCTAGTTGAACAAACTTAGAAGACAGTAAATCAAACTTGTTGATTTGTCGGTTGTCCAACGGGACTAGTCATCTGTAAAAAACCAACGGTTATTTCTTGTGATCGTCGATCGATCTTATTGTTTGTTAAGACGTCGGCGTGACATCATTTTCTGAGAAGTTTTAGCACCTAAAGGATACGGTTTTCTTTGTGTTCACCGATGTGAATTATCGGTACGGTAAAATTCATAACCCGGTAAATTGTGCTTGTAGATACGTATAGCGTAGCTGGGATGAATATATGAGAGTGCGAGTGATTGTTCTACAGATGTCAGGAGATGTATATTGGAGCATCATTCATTGTGTAGTAGAATACTCTATGCTGTAACTGTAAATAAATAGTATAGTATTTTATCGCTGCCCTCTTTTATTAAGTTGTGCGCGTGAGAAGCAAGGGGGTGGGGACTTGAGCCGATTGGAAATTGATGAAATTAGGCAGCGATCGCATTGTTAGTTTCCCCTTCTTGATACATTTTATGTTGTTGTAACTCTAGTTAACGAGCAGGCTAGTCAAACACATAAGCGCCAAACCCCTAGACACGACAGAGTAAATACCACGACAGACCTTTTCCCTCCATTTTTAATCGATTTGCCAATACACCAGCCAGGCACAACTACCACTGTACCAGTCCGTCTCATATAATCATTGATTGATATAATCATATAATCATATAATCATACACTAATAAACAATACACGCTTACTAGCACACATAATCATGCACACATCATAAGAATAATCATGCACGTATTTAGTTACATGTATTGAACTAATAATAAACCAGAACCTGTTGCATTCACAGACTGAGAAAGCAACAAACAAAGCAGGGAGGCCCAAGAGTAGACGATGAGAACTCGGTGACCAAGAACAACCAAGATGACCGCTAGGTGACCAAGAACAGCCAAGATGACAATTCGGTGACCAAGAACAGCCAAGATGACAACTCGGTGACCAAGAAAAGCCAAGATGATAACTCGGTGACCCAGAACAGCCAGATGACTACTCGGTGATGAAGAACAACCAAGATGATAACTCGGTGACCAAGAACAGCCAAGATGATAACTCGGTGACCAAGAACAGCCAAGATGATAACTCGGTGACCAAGAACAGCCAAGATGACAACTCGGTGACCAAGAACAGCCAGATGACCACTCGATGACCAAGAACAGCCAGATGACAACTCGGTGACCAAGAACAGCCAAGATGATAACTCGGTGATGAAGAACAGCCAAGATGACAACTCGGTGACCAAGAACGGCCAAGATGATAACTCGGTGACCAAGAACAGCCAAGATTATAACTCGGTGATGAAGAACAGCCCAGATGACCACTCGGTGACCAAGAACAGCCAGATGACAACTCGGTGACCAAGAACAGCCAAGATGATAACTCGGTGACCAAGAACAGCCAAGATGATAACTTGGTGACCAAGAACAGCCAAGATGATAACTCGGTGACCAAGAACAGCCAGATGACAACTCGGTGACCAAGAACAGCCAAGATGACAATTATGTGACCAAGAACAGCCAAGATAACAACTCGGTGACCAAGAACAGCCAGATGACAACTCGGTGACCATTCCTACAGGTTTTGAACAAAATGAAGAGCAAACAACTACATCTGATTGTGATTACCAAGGAGAACAAGGTGACGTATGCTTCCGGCTTAGTTGACAAAACAAAAAATCAGTGTTGGTTTAATGTGACCATCAGGAGAGCAATTCAAATGTGAGTGTCCATACAGACAGAAAATATTACATTTAAAATTTAACTTTGACACTAAGGACTGAGACTGAATCTAGTTGTGAGGAAGCAACTGTTAGCAGTCGGTTGTAAACGCGCACAGTAATTTCCTAAAGTATACACTGTAACTGTTAGTGGGTTCCTGCTGAAAGTGAAGGACTCTGTGCGACGTCATTTGAGAGATGGATCGTCCACCGTTGTACAGAGGACGGACCATCCTCCTGTAACGAGTAGGATTTTTCTTCTTTCACCGATATGGATTATCGGTATCGTAGTTTTAACCATCAACCTGTAAATAGTGCGTGCGTATAGATACGTGTAGCATGTCGCTGTGATGAGTGCATGAGAGTGAGTGGTTAATCTGTCTATATACGTTGGTAGTTGCGCAGTGGACCATTAGCTCTTTGCCTGCGATGTAGATAGTATACTATCTACAGCCTATCATACCCTTGAGTCTGCGCTGCTTGCATACTTGCATAAGTTTTCCTGCCTTACACCGTTAAATGCGTCGCTGCAAATTTTTTAATCCGTAGAAAGTATGCAAGCAGCGCAGACTCAAGGGTATGATAGGCTATAGATAGTATACTATCTACGTCGTAGGCAAAGAGTTAATCGTAACTAGAATAAATAGTATAGTATTTTTATCGCTGCCCTCTTTGGTTGTCATGTGGCAAGTAAGGAGGTGGGTGCTTGATCCCGAACGTTTGGAGATTCTTGGCACGTATTTATGTTGTCGTTGTTCTGGTTCACGAGCAGAATATTCGACAAAAATCACAAAACAATACCCCTAGACCTGCGACAGAGCGATAGCACAACACGGGGAAAAACAGTGTAGAGAGGGTGTTTTCATGACAATGAGCACCCCCCCCCCCTTACTTAGATATACATATGTTACAGACGAGAGAAATGGAAACTGTAGTAGTTATTTACTGACCACAACTGATCGATAACAACAACAACAACAAAAACAAATCGCATCAATCAAATTGCGCAATTTATGTCTTGTCTTCTATAAACCTTTTCTGTAAACATCTTAGTAATTCTCGCACGCTCCTGTAAACATCTTAGTAATTCTCGTTGAAGTTTGACCCTGTATTAAATGTTATTATTTCTGCCTCTGTTCTCCTCCGAGACTACACTAGACGTACTGTTTTATAGTTTGGGCGATTGGAGAAACAAGATTTTCTAAGCTAAATATCCGTAACAAAAAATGTTATATTATACTGCTCAAAATATTGAAGGACACGGAAAGCTGCACGCACTGCGTGATGTTTAAATACAAACTAGTAGCCACAATGAAGCTGAATCCAACTAGGCTACATCAGTTTCGTGGCGCGGTGATGGTAATGTTACATCGCTTGTGTGGTCCCGTGACTCTTTTAACGTGTGCAACGCACAGAGCATCTCATGATCAGTTTGGGACGTGAGACACCAATATGGACGAACACGAACAGCGATGCAAGAATGCTGCTGCCAATGATCTATCAGTTGGACAGTAAGTTCTTCTGACCAGTTTACGGATAGCCTAAGGCCTTCCATTATCGCTCCGAACTAGACTACTGCGGCCTGGATGGCTCGATTTTTTTCTAATTGGGTAAAACAGCTGCAAAAATTTAATCCACTTACAGCATGCTATCAGCCTAAAATGTTGCAACATTTTCTGTCAACATTTCATCTTCCATATATGGTAAAAATTGCAACGAAAGCAACGTGTAAGAAGCCCTATAAGTGCTTGATCTGCTGCTGCTTCTGCTGCTATGTACTGCAGTCAGGTAAGGACCACCTGAGTCCTGTATGCTCTGGCTTCGTCATCCGGGAGAATAGCACCTGGTCCTATTGCCTGCAATGCTGGAAGTACAAGGGCTTGCAAAATGTTTCTCAGTTAGTCACACCATTGAGGTTGCCTTGCAGACACTGCAGGGAAGGTTTATAGGCCATTCCCATTTCTCCCCAAACCCTGATGGGCCCGCCACCCAAACAATTCACGATACCTAAGACTGCCCTCATGATAACTCTATCCACTGTCGCCTCTAGACGCGGATTCTGACATCGTGAAACGATCTGGCAAAGGTGCATGAAGAGAACTCTGGTCCACTGCTGGCGTGTCCAAGCTAGATGATGGCGGGTCCAGGTGTCATGAAACCACCCCTTCATCACCGTGTTTCCCTTACAAGAAACATTTCTACATTACGAAGTGCGTCACATGCTCCATCCACACCGATACACTGCTGCAACATTCCATTCACTAAAATTTCAACAACAATGCTAGACTCAAACTTCCACTGCATACTGGAGTTTAATGATATTTTCACACACACGACCAGCAACCAAACATGTCTTTATTCCATCATAATTATTAGGATTCGCCTTCTTTGTAGAGTCAACGCGAATGTACGCGTCCGAATGTCGGCTTTTATCCTTTGATCTAAAAAATTTGGAAGACAGAGATAATAGCTCAGAAACGCCCAAAGGACCACATAAGAACCGGTCTGAAGTTAATTGAAAATTGTAAAGAATTGTTTGTCTTGCTGATTCAAATATCCGGTTTTAATATATATAGGAGCTTTTCACAGTGGACTTCTGTCATTTTTAAACAAAAGGGGAGCGAAAGCGAAGAGAGACAGTAAGATGGACAAGAGAGACCTCTAAGTAAGGATTTGTTGGTTGGGATAGGCGGAATTCTATACGCAAGGATCGGGGGAAAATAACTTAGTAACTCATAACCAACCCTGATCCACAATATCAGGCCATCCCAGCAGCGTGATGAGCCGGCATCAGAAAAGGTTGCCCTGGCGGACGCTTTGAATGCAGGGTAACTACACGCAGCCATGCAGTTCGTTATCGTTTAGTTAAGTCGCTGACGGTGACAATGGGGCCCGCTCGCGGCTGCCCACTTCAGGTGTTGACGAACTACCGCTCGTCCTGTCTGGTTGTCTGTCGCGGCTTTTGTTCTTCTCCGCTCGCTGAACCTTTCTGTCTTTTGTAGCGGTCTCGTAATGTCACACTGACAGAATGGAAAGCCGTCCCAATAAAACCTTACTGGGACAATCAAACACGCGCCTGTATTTAAGTTATGAACTAATGCGCGGTGACGTGACAAAGCTATCCGTTCCGTCGTTAAAGTCGATGTTTGCACTATTCGTCTAAAGACAACAAAATACATTCAATTTACATACAAAAGATAATACACAGGCCATAAAGACAGAGGAACAAACTCAACATCAGCGGGCAGTTTGACACTGGCCTTATGCGAATCGCTGTTGTAATTACCTCCCTTCTGGGTAAGTTCCCCCACTGTTGACCCTTCTTCTGAAGAGTCATGTTGTCCACAAAACACTTCTCCGGGTCTGGGACTCCATATCTGGAACTAACAACAGCATGTAACTCCAAGTGACGATAGGAATGTAAAACATACACAAACTTGAAGACGTCATAACTTGTAACTAAAGCTAGAGTTGGGGGCAACGAGAATACAAAACAAGAGAGATAGAGAGATGTTTTTGTAATTAAAAATGTGAAAAAAATCATATCAGCGACCTTTGCACATCGAAACTGGTGCGGGTGTATTGTTTTCAAGACACCACCAAATGTGTTCCCAACACTACAGAGCTGAGAAATTACAAGGAGAACTGATCGTGGTTGGCAAAAGAAGAAGATTTCCTGCCCAGTCCTTGACTTGTTACTAGTTTTGCGTTGAGTCCTGTAAGCTGTGAAAACAGCTCGTTTGTGATGTTACCAAACTACCCAGCTGAATCTGTCAGCGGAAACCAATGCACGTGCACTGACGTCACATTCCGTAGCTACCCAAACACGTTCCACCTCTCGGGGTTCACACCCTTCACCAGGAGCCGCTGACTTTTACTAAACTCGAAAACACACAGAAAGAAATCCCCTAGGCGGACACATTACTATAGCAAAATAAACATGGGTTACAAAAATAGAAAAACTCCCATGGAGTTTTTTGGCCTATGTTCCGTCTGTGCGCGCACGCACGGACGCACGGACGCACGCACGGACGCACGGACCCACGCACGGACGCACGCACGCACGCACGCACGCACGCACGCACGCACGCACGCACGCACGCACGCAGAGGCTGATTCTCCTTTTGGACGGACGCACAGGCACACAGGCACACAGGCACACGGCACACAGGCACACCACTATGACTCATAATTTGCCATTGGCGCACTTCGTAATTCTTGGAAACAGTGTTACGAACAGAACAACTGCTGATGCGACAATATTTTCAAAATCTTTGCGAGATGCTAGAAAACCGTTTGCGCAACAGTTGCACTTGCCGCCAGAGTTCGAAAAGATGTTGATTTCAGTACGTGTGAGCCGCACTTAAGATCCATGCTGTAGTGGGTGTGACATTGAAACAGCGCATGCGCGACGTCTTAATGCTGTGTCGTGTGCATCGCTAGCGACTGTGAGTTGTTGTGAAAGTGCATCACTGCGCAGGTTCACCGGACTGACTGTGCTGTCTCATGAACTGAACTTGTTTGCGGTTCTCGCTCAGCTCAACAACACTGGTAAGAGAACGTTTTGCAAACACCTGTACAGTTAGTACATGCACTCATGAAAACGGAGTAGAAAATAAACTTACTGAAATAGCTAATTGAATTTTAAGGAAGTATTTTCTATTGATTTGATACATTTCCTCGCTGTACTAACTTTCTGCGAAACGGCACAGCAGTCATGGTGAAATCTACAATAAAAAACAATTCTACCTCATATATGAGGAATGGATTTGTTATTCTCTTTTGTACTCATCAAAGCTTCGTTCTAAAATCGTGGGTGCGTGCGTGTAAGGCTGTCATCTTTGGGATTTGAAAATATTTAGAGTTAATTGCTACTCCCCGACCAGTCCATTAGGTAGGAAAAGGCCTTTATCTGATACAGACCGAAACCATTTCATTGTGAGCTATCCATCCTGAACATCTCTTAAACCGGTCAAACGACACCCACAGACCGCTTAATCACCTTTTTTTTTAACTCACCGAAGCATCATGGTTTTGCAGTCTCTGTCGGCAGCAAGAACTTCCACTGTATTGTCAGGTGAAATAAAACTGCCGCAGAAACGTAATTGTTCCCAGTCTCGTCTAACATTCCTCACAAGAGACGGTCACACTGTGCCTCGGGACCGCGTTTTATCGGACATTTATGAATGACGCACTAGGAACAAACGACGAGGCAAAGAAACCACACATAGAGAAGAATCAGACAAAAGCATAAAAAATGAACATCACAAATATGGCAGCAGGGGCTGGCAAGGGAGTTGGAGGAGAGGGGGCGGAATCAAGGATAACATGTATGTAGCCCAAGATCTCATCAGACGGTAAAACGCATAAGGCATGAGCACCCAAACCCCCCCCCCCACCATATATTGATATGTGTGTGAAAAACAAAGACTATGCTTGTCAATTTTGGACGTGAGAAATGCAAACTTTGGTAGCAGTTTACTGACCACAACTGATCAATAACAGAAGGAATCGGATAAATTAAACTGCGGAATTGATGTCTTGTCTTCTGTAACCCGTTCCTGTAAACATCTTAGTGATTATCGAACATGTAGGTTTGACTCTGTATTCAACGATATTAACTGACACTGGCTCTGTTTATCCCCCGCGACTACACTAGACGCACTGTTTGCAGTTTGGGCGATTGGGGAAACGCGTTTTTCTAAACTAAATGTCCGTAACCAACAATATTATACTGCTCAAAATATTGAAAGACTGTGCAGACAGGACGCGCGGCGTGTGCCAAAACACTAACCGGTGGCTACAATGAAGCTGAGGTGCAGTCCTACCTCATGTATTAGTGCAGCTGCCAAAAACAGATTTAATGGGCAATTTTCATTGCAACAGAATGGTTCCTTGCCGTGAAAGACACAATCCACATACGCAAATATCAGAGCGGGTACAGAACAGAATAACCAAAAAGTGTGTGGCTTTCACAGGCCTGCACGTGAGCAAGGCAACGTTGTCGCACAGACTGAATGAATGTCCCCAGCATCGTCTGCAGGATCGTCTGCCATTCTGATCCTGTTGAAGAAAACGGCTGGTGGAGGATGGTTTACGATCCTGCACGCCCCATACTTGCTTGATCTAGTTAAGGTCAGCTGGTTACGGATGCTTTCCGGTCTAACACGTCCCCTTGATCTGGTTAAGGTTGGTGAATGTGAGTTCCTTGCTGCTGGTTTTGCTGCTACATGCTGCAGGGGTTTGGTGACCACTGAGTCCTGTGTGCTCCGGCTTTGACGTCCGGGAGGACAGCACCTGGTCCCATCGTCTGCAGACTCGTTTAACATTGAGGTTACTCTGCAGACACTGCAAGTGTCACATGTGACTCCTAGGATATCACCTGTCACTCTTAGCTTAGCCAGCTAGCTCCTTCTCTTCTCTTCACACTTAAGTACGTGAGTGAAACGCCATTGGTCATGACAGCTGCCCTGCTCCACCTAGTCTGACCAGAACCGGTTTACTCAAGGTTAATGCGTCATAACGCCTGCTACTTAAGGAGGCAAAAACGCGATTAGAGATACACACACACACACACAGAGGACAGGATATGGAGAGAGTTAACGTAGGAGGACCACAAGAAGCGGACACGTGTAAGCCCACGGACCTCTGCCCTCGCCAACTTCGCCAAAAACGTGGGAAGAAGTAAAAGGACTCCAGTTCTCTCGCCAGGCACACAGAGGGGTATTCCGCTGACACGCCGACGGACTGACGTGAAAGGAACTGGACGTGCCTTATAAGTAAGGTCTGTTCTTGCCATAGATTATCTTAGAGTCTGGGACTCGTGTTGATATAAGATAGATGGTTTTATCCTGCTGGAGACAGGAGACGTCATAAGCTAGTTGCCGGGCAAGTGCGCTCAGAGGGTATAGAGTGAAGTGCGGTTCGTGACCGTGTCATAGCGTTCTTGTTGGTCGTTGAATAGCTTTAGAGCTGTGTATGACAGTAAAGCCGTTGTTTCTGTAGTGACAAGAGTAGGTGGTCTGTCGTTGGTCACTTATTGATTCAGTCTGTATAGCTTCAGAGTTGTGTATCGCAGAAGTAGTGGTTTCAGTAGTGACAAGAGTAGGAGCTCTATTGTAGGTCACTTACTGTATGTGTGTATTGAGCGGGATCATAGGCCGTTTTGCAGTTTGATTTCCCCTCTGGAGTTTGATTATCTTCTTTGTCTGATACCGCGTGGTATGACGTAATCAGGCAGCGTCTTACCCTAGACACGAGCAAGGTGATTCTTTGTAAATAATCTGTAGACATATTTGATGTTGTCGAGTCAGTTAGTGTTTGAAATATATGTTGAATAACAGTTCGCTGCAGTTGTGTGTTTTACGAGGGTGGGGGCTCTTGAGCTCGTAGTGGTTTGCCTGTGTGAGACTGAGCGAACGTGTCAGAGTATGAGAATCTTTTCCCTCGGAAGATTTCTCTAGTTATTCGCATTATTTCATAGCGTCGTCACCCTCTGGTGTAGAAACCATTGACCTGTTGCAGTAAAGGTTTTGGTGACGATTGCTCAATTAAATCTACATTTTACGAGATCACCATAAAAGTTTGTCCAGTATTTCTGAGAAATCGAGTCCAATAAGTTAAGGTACGGCCCGCCACGTCACAGCAAGGATGGTCTATAGGCCATCCCACGTCTCCCTAAACCATGATGGGCATGCCACTCAAACAGTACATGATCCCTAAGAGGTCATCGTGATAACACTTTCCACTTTCACCTCGTATTCTGGCATCGTGGAACGATATGGCAAAGGTGCCTCAAGAGAACTCACGCCCAAGGCAGATGATGCCGGGCCCAAGGCCAGCCCAACCACGTGATGAGCCGGCATAAGGACAGATCGCACTGGGGGATGGTTTGAGCTCAGGGTAACCACGCGAAGCCAGTTAATTAGTTAACTAATTAGTTAAGTTTAGTCGCTGACGGTGACATTGACGGCAGCTGGCGGATGCCCCTTAAGCGTGTTGACCACATAACCCTCATCCTTTCTGGATGTCTACTGTGGGCGTTCAAGTCATCTGCGCTCATTTAAACTTCATGTCTTTTGTAACGGTCTCGTAATGTCAAACTGACAGAATGGAACGCCGTACTGACTGATAAAACCTTACGGATACAATCAAACACGCGTTGAAGCCCGCCTTGTGGACGAGTGCGTAGTGAGTGATGTGACAATGCTACCTTGGGTTAGTGTGGTGTCGTGCGCTTAAACCGCTACAATGCATCAAGAACCATCCGTCCCATCGATAGAAAATGGATGTTTGAACTGTGCTTGTCTAAAGACAATCAAATACATTAAATAAACACAGCACGTCCATTCCTCCATCCAGCACACCTACAGTATTTCAAGCACTTCTGTCGCATTCCACGACATCAGCATAACCCTGCAACAAAACCAACTAGTGACCACCATCCACTACAAGCCGACAAATTCTAGTTAAAACCTAGAGTTTCTCTCATCTCACCCCCACCCCCTCGTGCACAGCGTACCCTACCCTGTGTTTCTTAGACTCAGACTCAGATTATGCTCTGATCTTCAGATCTTTCGAACTCCGCTAAGCAAAAAGCTGCTGCCACACCATGAAAACTTACTCTCCAACCCACCATCAATCGCAGTCACACAGAAGCTGGACCAACTGCTTTTTTTTGACCCAACACCCTGAAAACCTGCCTGTACGGAGAATCCTCCTTTTCAACTGGTACATGCTTTCCAAATTCAAACCCCACCTATTCATCAACCCCCACCCCTCCTTAAGCGTCTTTTAGTGACCCGGCGGGATAAGAACCTACGAGACCTACTGGTACCGTCTAAACTAACAACGTCCACCCCTCCCCCAATCCCCTGACTCCACCCTGAACAATGGTCCCCAGTGTCATACTTTCCTTTACCTTAACATCACAGAACTTCACGCGCAAAAAACCACTTTCAATATTGAACATTACTGCACCTGCACGAACAAAAACATCGTCTATGCTATCAGCTAAGGGATTTTTTTTTTTGCCTGTATCTGTTTTTGTCTTTATCTGTTTGCGTTGTCCCGAGGAAGGAGTGATGTCCCGAGACCGTTGACTGTGTCTGTGTCATGTGTAGCTTGGCTCAGTTCCTCTGTTCATCGGTTTTATTTCCAAGAACAGTTACGTGTTTCGTTTTTTAAATAAGTGATCTACTTGTGTATAATTTCAGATCATGGTTTCCGCAGCAATCCTGATGTACATGACGTCATTTTGCATACTTCTGACGTCATGCGATGGTAACACCATCACTAAGTTCGAAGCCCTCGACGCTGGCTTACCAAGGGAGATAATTAGCCAGGAGAAGACAACGAGAGCTCGGTCTAAGGTAGAGTGCGCCATCCACTGCAGGAGGGATCCGTTCTGTGTTTCTTTCGCATACATCCGGGCTTCTTCATCCTGTTATCTTCATCCAACGTCCACTGACGTACACAAGGGTAACACTACCGGAGAAATGACAGCAGTTTACCTACAAAGTGGTAAGACGACTGTGTGCAGTAGATATTCTCACTGTCCTATTCATGACTGAGCCCGTTCATCACAAATCATTTTGTCACATTACCTTATGTCTTTACTTTTATTAAGCACCACGAACCGCCTGGGTGGTCTAGTGGTTAAGGCCTCCGCTTGTGAGGCGGGAAGTGATTGGTTCGCCAAGAATTAGCAATACTTCATAATTTGAATCTAGTAACTGCCATGGAGAACGCATGCCAGGGAACAGAAAACGCGGCCAGCACCACCACCACCACCACCACCACCACCACCACCACCACCACCACCACCACATACAGAAGGTTCTATAAGAAATGCAATTGAAGAGTACTTATATCTGTGTGAAATACAAAGTTAGACACACTGGCGTGAAAGTTTAAACTTAGTCATTTCTGTGTCCTTTTTGCTGATGATTGTTAGACACAAAATATAAGAGCCTGTCCTAAAACTTTCGTTTCAGCAGTTCTTTCTCAAAGCATTTCAATCTAAAACCGTTTTAATGCAGCAGCTTTTGTTTCAGTTACTGGACATCTAGGTTTAAGAAAAAAATACATTTAAAACAAATTTAAAATAAGAATTGTCTATTTTCTCCTTAGATCAAGGTTGCAGATATATTCCTCTTAACGACTCCTCCGTGTCGGTGGCGATTCAGCATTCTCTCCATCTTTCGGAAGCAAACATCACATGTAAAAACGACTATTACCCACCTGGACTACAGGTACAAGTTAACTGCTCAACTGACGGAGAATGGAGTGACGTACCTTGTTTGAAAAGACTCTGGATGTACCCAGAGGTAAGGCGGTGGTGCATGATATTAGAACGGGGAGATTAAGGATGGAGGTGGGAACTAGTATTTAATTTTGATAAAGAATGAACGCACAAAAGAAGGCAAAATAACAAAAGAAAAAAGAAAAAAAGAAACAAGAGAGAGAAAGAGTAGATAAGGAAAGAGAAATAAAGGAAGGAAGGAAAAGACAAATACAGTAGAAAAATTGATTTGAAAATTTCATTGAAGAGGGCCGTTTAACCGTCTGCGATCAGACCATTGGACGCGCCATCTTCGAGATTCCAGGAACTGTGGTGGCGGGCTGGTCCCTGTGTGTCCAGGCAATTCCGCTGTCTATTAATTGGTAATGTAACCATTTGCTTAACTGTTTGTCACTCTTTCTCTTACACACTCTTCTCTTACTATCCCCCCCTCCATCCTTTCTCTCTCCAACTTCTCTATCTTTAATTATCTATATATTTTTTTGTCATTTCAAACGTCCAACCAGTCATCCTTTACTCATTTTCCTTTAGTCTGCCTCCGCCCGTCCTTCCATTGTCCGTCTCTGTGTAATGTGTGTCTGTCTGCTGTACCATAATGAATGCTTACGTGCGTTAAATTTAATGCATCTTTTTTATTTCAAAAGATTCTAAATCATATTTTAACGATATATATCTGTATCCCTTTGGCAGGATTTTATTTCGAATATTAGATGCATCCGAATCCATCTTCCCAATACACACTAGGTGGAAAATGGATTTAAACCAAACAACGATTAACGACTACAAAAACTTCAGGTGGGGACCAGAGAAAAATGTATTTGGTATTCCACTGACCGTCGGCCAGCCTTTTGACTTCAGACTGACACTGAATACGTCGACCATTGCTCACGTAAGTACGGATTACTGATTATTTATTCTCTGTAGAGAAGGGCGGGAGAGACGGGTCCTTTGAACAGATTTGGTTTCATACTTCTTTGCAGTTGTGTGTTGTGTGTTGTCTAACGGTTCGTTCCCTATATGGCTCATTAGCTGATGTTTTCCCCCTCAGCGTCAAGAAACCCACATGGGGCAGCTTTAGGGCCGGGTTACACACTTCAAAGTCGGTTTTTTGAAAGGCTTTGAAATGCGTTTCAAGTCTTGAAACAGCTCGGAACCGGTCCCGGTCAAGGTTTTTCGAAATCTTGAAACCTTCAAACACTGCGAGTCACTATCAAGAACATCACGGGAAAAGGTCAAACGAATAGATGCTTATTCCAAGTTCGCCGAAATATCGTTATCAAAGACAGAAGGAAATACGTTATTCGCGTTTAAATTTAGTACTGTTTGCATGCACATATGCACCGACTAGGATACGAAGTGTGTACCCCAATGGGAGATGAGTGTTGCGTGACTGCTCTAACAAAAGTAGAGTAATGTGATGGCGGAAGCCATGTTGTTAGTGGTTAATTTTAAATGCTTCTGGAAGCTAGCCGGCTTCATTATATAAGCCCTACACAGAAGGGATAGACAGGAGGGGCAGGGAGACCCAGACCCGAAGGACCTAAAAGTCAAGCCGACTGACTCTAACAAAATGAGAGCAGGCACATGTAAAACCAGCATTGCTTAGGTGTTGGAACTAGGTGACTCGCGGACTCCAGGGTGGCCCAGTCAGCACATAAAAGTAAATGTAGTTCTCACGCAGGGAACGGTACATGTACGGGGGAGTTTTCAGGCACCCATGTGCCAAAGACGAGATGTAGACAGCATGATATCAGCCAAGCACGGCTGCATCAGCAACAAGCAGTCGATGGATTGGGAAAAGTTGGAAACATTGGATCTAGTGCCTGTCAACAGGTGGTGAGTTGGACATCCACATGATGCCTCTGCGAGGACTGGGGCACGTGAGGGAGATAGATAATGTGATGAAAAGGGAGCTGCAGAAAGAAAAAAAACAGCCGAGAACTGTGAGTCAAGAGAAGGGAGAAGGAGAAACAGATAGGGTCCAAAGAAGAGAGGAACCTTGCTCAGACGCTCAGACTTACGCCCATAGCTTAGGGCTTTGCTGCTTGGACGTCGGAAGTCTCGACCAGGAAAAGCTCGTCGCGAGACTGAAGATAGAGGGCACAGAGAGAGAGAGAGAGAGGTCTGATTAGCCATGAGACGATTTAGGAAAGAATGGGTTGCAGGGTTAAGCGGGCCCCCACCTGGTGCGGACTATAGACGACTAATAAAATTTGGGACGTGCACTCCTAGTTGGTCATCGGTACGACAGTGGAAGGAAGGGTGGATGGGGAGAGAGGATGGTGACACTAAGTCAAACCGAAGGAACGGTAACGTCCCACTGACTGAATGGAGTGAAATCGCGCCAGGACGCTTACAGATTTGCTACCGCTGTGGTGGACGAAGATAGGCTATAGACTAAAAAATAGAAGAGAGACGACTAGAAGCAGTGCTTGTAGAATGGCAGAGTGCTGGGTGGCGAGATACATTGTAGGCAGTAAATGACTTTCCGCATAAAGGCATGAAGACAAGAACCATAGGACTGGGACGTGCGTGACGGTAGTTTGATGGCCGCTTGCAGGCCAATGTGTTTTGATGTACTAACTGTACAGTAGGAACAGATAATTATGAGGAATGACACAACGCTAGAATTGAAAGGGAGGTCCAAGCTATGATAACCACTAGATAATAAAAAGATAGAAGATAACAAGACCCTCTACCAAGTTAGACTGCTGACATTAATAATAAACTTTTAAAAAGAAAAGAAACAGGCGACTGCGGCTTAGGGTAATAAATGTTTCCTTGACCCTCTTACCCCTCCCTTTCACTAGTCCCGAAAGCGCACACCTTTCCACTGGCTGTAGTGCTCGTCGCCACTGATTAGCACGCTCTGCTTCCTACGCCTTTCCCTCTCTCCCATATTTTCTTCCTGGACATCGACTGAGCATGATCAGCATCTTTGTCAGCTAAGTTATTTTTATTTTTTATTTCTGTTTGTACCCTCTTGAAGAAGGGATTATGCTAACTTCCTTTTGTTGTACCAATAAAAGTTCAGTGTAATCGACTGGACACCTCGTTTGTGGCCACAGACCTGTGTGTAAGCGAGTCTGTGTAACACTATACTACGAGAGTGACTGCAAAATACACGACCTAATGTATCTTTAATATCTTAAAACAACCGTTCACAATGACAACGAACGGGCAAGCGAGCGGGCGAGAGTTAATTTTTGAGTGTGTGATTTGATCAGTTAGTATCTCATAATAAGTGATTTATATCATTTACAATGCGACCCCGTGCATTCTGTTCTTGATGTAGATCTACATCAACAGTCTGTTCTTCGCTAGCTGGACAGTGCGTCTACCTCTGTCGTCCTTCGCCAAGATTTACTGCAATGGCAATATGAACGTGACAAAAGTGGAAACCTGGTGCCGGTATTAGAGACGGGGAACCACTCCATGGCCATACATTACACACTATACTGGAAGCTGCTTCGTATACGAACCGCTTCAGTATTAGATTCTGCACAAAGGATAATCTTGTTCATACAACTTTGCGGAACAC
>SMGT01009395.1:25143-38743 GCA_004794575.1 Lanistes nyassanus
CTGCACAAAGGATAATCTTGTTCATACAACTTTGCGGAACACAAGTTGGACGCTTACACGCACGCACGCACGTACGCACCCAGGCAACCGATATGTCTGTGGATATATATATATATATCTATGAGAGAAAGAGAGATACTGATGTTTTTGTAACTAAAAATGTGAAAAATCTAACAAGCGTCTTTTGCACATCGATATTGTTTCGGTTGTATTGGTGTGGTTTCCAACACTTCAGAGCTGAGAAATTACACGGAGAACTGATCGTGGTTGGCAAAAGAAGTGGAGCGTGGTCGTTTTGTGCACTCGATAGCACAGCAGACAGTGGACCGTAATTTGACTGTCATTTCCTGCCCGATCCTAGGCTTTTTACTAGTTTTGCAGTTAAGTCTTGTATCGATAATTTCAATAATTTAAGCGCTGTCCTCATTTGTTCTTTATTAATTATAATTTGCACCTTGAGGATTTCATGTATTTGTCATATGTTGTGTTCGTCGTTGAATCCTAGTTGTCAACACACGCTTAGTGAGCGGGCTGACTACATTAAATTGATTCTCTGTATGCACACTTTGTGCACCAAGGGTTAGCTGTGTGAAGAATAGCGCCGTTATAAAGAAAGGGCGGGCAGATCTTTTTTGAGGATCTGCCAAGTTCCTTTCTTTCGGCCCTCTCTTTGCTACGTGTTTGGGTACGGTAAGCTCCCTTTGGGCACAGGCGTCTGCATACGGCTATGTGTGAGCGCTGCCAGTATCTTTGTTGGAGTTAAGTCTTGTAAGCTTGGAAAACAGCACCTGTCAGTGATGTTACTATAACATCAACCCAAGACTATAATAGGGGATCTAAGATTTGAAAATGTTACAATACATTACAAATAAAAAAGGTCAGATAACATAAATGCTTTTACTGTTTATCATTAATTAATTTATTCATTAAAAATTAATTAATTATTGCAAAAAGTATTACGAATGGAACAACTGCTGACGTGACAATATTTTCGAAAACTTTGCGAGATGTTAGAAAACCCTTTGAGCAACAGTTGCACTTGCCGCCAGAGTTCGGAAACATGTTGATTTCAGTACGTGTGAGCCGCACTTAAGATCCATGCTGTAGTGGGTGTGACATTGAAACAGCGCATGCGTGACGTCTTAATGCTGTGTCGTGTGCATCGCTAGCGACTGTGAGTTGTTGTGAAAGTGCATCACTGGGCAGGTTCACCGGACTGACTGTGCTGTCTCATGAACTGAACTTGTTTGCAGTTCTCGCTCAGCTCAACAACACTGGTAAGAGAACGTTTTGCAAACATCTATACAGTTAGTACATGCACGCATGAAAACGGAGTAGAAAAGTAACTAACTGAAATAGAACTCATTTAGATTTGAGGAAGTATTTTTTCATGTTTCTATGGATTTGATACATTTCGTCGCTGTACTAACTTTCTGCGAAACGCCACAGCAGTCATAATAAAATGTACAATAAAATATAACTGTACCTCGTATATAAGGACTGGATTTATTATTCTCTTTTGTACTCACCCAAGCTGGTTTTTGAATTCGTACGTCCGTGCTTGCGTGTGTGTGTGTGCGTGTGTGCGTGTGTGCGTGCGTGTAAGACTGTCGTCTATTGGGTTTGAAAAGATTTAGAATTAATTGCTACTCCCCGACCAGATTCTTTGTCCAGTAGGTAGGAAAAGGCCTTTATCTGATTCAAACCGAAACCATTTCATTCTGAGCTATCCATCCTGTCAAGCGACAACCACAGACTGCTTAATCATCTGGGTGTTTTTTTTAACTCGCCGTACCATCATTGTTTTGCAGTCTCTGTCGGCAATAAGAAAATCCACTGTATTGTCGGGTGAAATAAAACTGCCGCAGAAACGTAATTGTTCCCAGTCTTGCCTAACATTCCTCACAAGAGAAGGTCACACTGTGCCTGAGGACTGCGTTTTATCGTTCATTGGTGAATGACGCGCTAGGAACAAACGACGAGGCATTAAAGGAACCACACATAGAGAAGAATCAGACAAAAGCATAAAAAATGAACATCTCAAATATGGCAGCAGGGGCTGGCAAGGGAGTTGGAGGAGAGGGGGCAGAATCAAGGATAACATGTATGTAGCCCAAGATCTAATCAGACGGTAAAACGCATAAGGCATGAGCACCCAACCCCCCATATATATACATGTGTGTGTGTGTGTGTGTGAAAAACAAACACATACGCAAATGTCAGAGCAGGTAGAGAACAGAATAACCAAAAAGTGTGTGCCTTCCATAGGCCTGCACGTAATCAAGGCACCGTTGTCGAACAGACTGAATGAATGTCCCCAGCATCGTTTGCGGGATCGTCTGCCATTCCGATCCTAGTGAAGAAAACGGCTGGTGGCGGATGGTGTGCTGTTCAACACGTCCCACAGGTGCTTGATCTGGTTAAAGTCGGCGAATGTGAGTTCCTTGCTGCCGCTTTTGCTGGTACGTACTGTAGGCGGGGTGACCACCCGAGTCCTGTGTGCTCTGGCTTTGTCATCCGGGAGAATGGCACCTGGTCCCGTCGCTTGCAGCGCGGATTTTGACATCGTGAAACGACCTTGCAAGCTGCCTGAAGAGAACTCATGCCCACTCTAGCGTGTCCAAGCCAGATGATGCGGGGCCCAGACCAGGCAAACAACTTGAATAGCAGTTATAAGGGCAGGTCGCACTGGCGGACGGTTTAAACCTAGAATAACTACAAGCAGCCAGTTACTAATTAGTTAAGTTTAGTCGCTGACGGTGACGGCAGCTCGCGGATGCCCCGTAAGCGTGTTCACAACAACCCTCATCCTGTCTGGATGTCTACTGTGGGCGTTTCGGTCATCTGCGCTCATTTAAACTTCATGTCTTTTGTAACGGTCTCGTAATGTCAAACTGACAGAATGGAACGCCGTACTGACTGATAAAACCTTGCTGGGACAATCAAACACGCGTTGAAGTTCGCCTAGTTGACGAGAGCGTAGGGATGTGACGTGACAATGCTACCTTGGGTTAGCGTGGTGTCGTGCGCTTAAACCGCTACAATGCATCAAGAACCATCCGTTCCATCGATAGAAAGTCGATGTTTGAACTGTTCGTGCCTAAAAACAATCAAATACATTCAATATACACATCACTTCCACCCCGCCAATAACACACCTACAGTATTTCAAGCACTTCTGTCGCTTTTCTCATCAACATAACCCTGCAACAAAACCAACTAGTGACCACCATCCACTACAAGCCGACAAATTCACGCTAAAACCTAGAGTTTCTCTCATCTCACCCCCACCCCCTCTATGCACAGCGTACCCTACTCGCAGTTCCTCAGACTCAGACTCAGATTATGCTCTTACGACACAGATTTCCACGAACAATCTGAGAGGACGGTGGATTGTCTTCTTTGCCCTCAACTACCCTTCAGATCTTTCGAACTCCGCTAAGCAAAAAGCTGCTGCCGCACCACGAAACTTACTCTCCAACCCACCCTCAATCGCAGTCACACAGAAGCTGGATCAACTGCTTTTTTGGCCCAACACCCTGACAACCTGCCTGTACGTAGTATACTCCTTTCCAGCTGGTACATGCTATCCATCTCCACACATAACCTCTTCGACTACCCCCCTCTCTTAACGTCTCTGCGGGATAAGAACGTACGAGACCTACTGGTACCGTCTAAACTAACAACGTCGACCCCTTCCCCCAATCCCCTCACTCCATCCCGTGCAATGGTCCCAACTGTCATACTTGCCTTTAGCTTAACGCTACTGCACCGGCATGAACAAAAACATTGTCCATGCTATCAGCTAGTGCCTATTTTTGTCTGTATCTGTTTTGTCTGTATCTGTTTTTGTCTGTATCTGTTTTTGTCTTTATCTGTTTGCGTTGTCCCGAGGAAGGAGTGAGTGCCTGAAACTGTTGACTGTGTCTGTCGTCTGTAGCTTGGCTCAGTTTATTTGTTGTTACATCGGTTTTATTTCCAAGCAGCAGTCACAAATTCCTTTTTTAAACCAGGGATCTACTTGTATATAATTTCAGATCATGGATTCCGCAGCAATCCTGATGTACATGACGTCATTATGCATACTTCTGACGTCATCCGATGGCAACACCATCACTAAGTTCGAGGCCCTCGACGCTGGCTTACCAAGGGAGATAATTATCCAGGAGAAGACAACGAGAGCTCGATCTAAGGTAGAGTGCGCCATCCACTGCAGGAGGGATCCGTTCTGTGTTTCTTTCGCATACATCCGGGCTTCTTCATCCTGTTATCTTCATCCAACGTCCACTGACGTACACAAGGGTAACACTACCGGAGAAATGACAGCAGTTTACCTACAAAGTGGTAAGACGACTGTGTGCAGTAGATATTCCCATTATCCTAAACATGACTGAGCCCGTTCATTACAAATTATTGTGTCACATTACTTTTTGTCTTTACTTTTATCAAGTACCATGGCATCGTTTTAACGGGGCCTGCTCTCCTAAAGTATTTTTGTAATCTTCTAGCCTGACTGTAATGCTTTATATAATCGTTTTCTAGGGATATTTCACACTAACATAAGATCAACTGAAGAGCTATAGTGTACGAAAATGCCGTTGCCAATAAATAAATACTTACCTGCCTACATACATTTCTAGTACGGCATCCAGCTGATCCAAGGAGTATCTAAGTTGCCAGAAAGAAAAGAAATACGAATCATGCAGGTTTTATTTACGTATATGTCGACGGAGATGAGGACTTTCTTGTGGGTCATTTCCTTGGGACCCACAGATGGCGCGCGACGATCCCTGTTGCTTATATCCCGGGTCCAAGAAGAACTTGCGTTTCCCCATCCACTTCACCATCGGTACAGTAGCGGTTGTCCGGTGGGCGGCCCTTGGTGACCTTGTTCACCGTGTACTGCTGGTTTTCTGGTGTACCGCTTCTTGTCCTTTGCATCCGGGCACCTCCTGCGTGGAGAGATGCCCTTCTCTGCCACAGGTGGATCACGTGACCGGCTTGTATCAGCTGCTGTAATGCTGCCTGTCGTTACGTCGCTCCACCCGGCTGGCAGATGTTTCTTGGTTTCCAGGGATGAGGGTGGTATGAACAGCGGCCCTAAGGCACCTTTGCCCTGTGTATTCTGTAGGCACGCTGACGTCTGAACACGAGATGACAACGTCCGTGCAACCCGGCCCTAGCTGTTCTTTTTTAATATTATTGTTATGATTGATTAACAGCAAATTAACTTTTATAACCATTTTCTCCAATTTTGTATTCAAGATGCTTGGAATAAGGAATTAGTAGTATAAAACATTTTAAGTCATCGTCTTTAACAGGCAAGTGTGTGTCTGTGTTCATGCGTGTGTGTGTGCGCGCGCATGTGTGTTGGTGTGTTTGTGTGTGTGTGTGTGTGACAGCTGTTATTGTATAAGATAGTTACATGACACTTCGAGCAAGGTTTTATCCTCTACTGCTAATTAAAAAATTAAATTTTGCAAACCAGATTTCACTTCTGTGTCCATTTTTGTTGATGACATATAAGCACAAAATATAAAAGTCTGTCCCGAAGTAGCCTTTGTTTCAGTTACTGGAACTACGTTCAAAACACATTTAAAATAAGAATTGGTTATTTCTCCTTAGATCAAGGCTGCAGATATATTCCTTTTACCGACTCCTCCGTGTCGGTGGCGATTCAGCATTCACTCCATCTTGCGGAAGCAAACGTCACATGTAAAAACGACTATTACCCACCTGGACTACACGTACAGGTTAACTGTTCAACTGACGGAGATTGGAGTGACGTAGCCTGTTTGAAAAGACTCTGGACGTACCCAGAGGTAAGGCGTTGGTTGTGACA
This sequence comes from Lanistes nyassanus, assembly GCA_004794575.1. Lineage (NCBI taxonomy): Eukaryota > Metazoa > Mollusca > Gastropoda > Architaenioglossa > Ampullariidae > Lanistes > Lanistes nyassanus. The sequence continues at coordinate 30,986 of SMGT01009395.1, forward strand.
TTACAACGGGGAGATTAAGTAGGGAGGTGAACACTTGTATATGATTTTTATAAAGAATGAACACATAAAAGAAGGAAAGAAAGACGAAAAATTAAAGTAAAAGATATAAAGAAACGAAACAAAAAAAGAGAAGAGAGAAGGAGCAAATTAAGAAAGAGAAAAGCAAATTAAGAACGAAAGAGAAAAAGAAAGGACAAAGAAAGTAAAAGAAGAAAGAAGCAAAAGACAAATACAGATAAAAAAACTAGGGACTAAAACCTTAGATTTTATTGAAGAGGGCCGTTTAACCATCTGCCATCAGACAAGGATGTCAGCCACTGGTAGCGTCACCTTCCAGATTCCCGGACCTGTGACGGAGGCCTGGTCCGTGTGTGTCCAGGGGACTCCGCTGGATATTGATTGGTAATGAAACCAGTTGCTGATCTGTTTGTCGTTGTTTTTCTTCCTACTCTTTCTGTTCCACCCCACGGACTTCTTACATAAGGACCGAGCATGCTAAGACGCGAGCACAGCGTCGCGCTGACTCACTCGCGCGTCGGCGTCCGCCATCTTACCCTGCCTCGCGAGCTGGGGCGTACAAGGCTTACTGTAGGGCGATAGACGGCCGGAGTCAGGTTTATCACTTAATTACTGCAAGCCGGCCAAATACATTTACATTTTATAAACTCTTTTCCTGCAAAAACAAAAGTGTATTAACCAAGGTAGTGAATTTTGATAAAATACTTCTTAGTAGAGTGCATTAATGAATAGATGAATAGGTGCCTATGTTTTTGCGTGTGGGTACGTCTGCGTGAGTGATTGAGCGTGTTATTTGTATGTTTATTAATCATTGAGTTTATTTATCAATATATGTATATTGTAATGCCAGGTGAATGACAATTGACGTGTTTTTGGACATTTTTTTTCTTTTTTTTTCTGAATACCCCCTGAGGGTAAAAGAATAAAGAAACTAATAAAGAAACTTGAACATACTCGCGCGCGCACCACACGCACACACAGAGAAAGAGCAAAGAAACAAAATCTTGTTAGACTGGGTATTTATTATTTGCATTTGCATCACTTATAGAGTACAAAAATCACTTGTACTGTAAGAAAAATAGTGCAAGATTAAGATACAAAACTACTTTATATTCTTTCAACAACAAAGTGCAATACATCGGGGAGGGAAGGGGCCTCTCTTCGTGTTTTGGAAACCTGCATGAAAAATGCAGTAGCAAATAAATCAATAAATAAACATACAAACAGTTGTGGTTTAACAGTCCTTGTATTTTACAATGCTGATGACACCCAGCTAGCTCTCTTTCTGTCTCTCTCTGTCTCTCTCTGTCTCTCATGCACGCAGGTAAGCACGTATACTTCCAAGATGACTGTTTCCTTCCATGATGCAAAATGTACATTGCAAGTGTCGTAGAAGATTGTGCTGTCAGTACATCTATTATACTCTGGCATTATTGTAATGACCACAGAAGCTATAGTGCACTCACAGGTGAAACGATTTTCCTTTCTTTGACTTGTTCGTGCAGTTCCACGCGGCACAACAAGGCATTCTCTGAAAGTCACAATGTCGACAGACTTATTAGTATATACTGAAAGGGGTTTCGACTCCTACAAAATCAATCTGACTTTGAGAATTCCATGCATTGGTCATGTCTGCCTTAACTGGCGGTGGTCGTAGTTTAAAAACAACAACAACAACAACAACAACAACAACAACAACAAAAAGATTCTTGGCTTTGGGGCTAACTCGCTAGCACAGCCACCGCATAAAACAGTCTGAAAAATATATTTATGACAAATATATATATATATATTTATAATTCTCCTCTAATTAACAATTGTTTCAGATAAAAATCTTACTCACCACAGATTCGTAAACGAAGCTAGGACCCCCCAAAATAAACAATTCACAGTGTAGGTGACTATGGCGCTTTGTCGGAGTGAGTCGGGATGAGGCATGGTAAGATGGCGTCGTCGTGTCGCTATGTCGGAGTGAGTAGGGATGAGGCATGGTAAGATGGCGTCGCCGCGGGGTCACTCTGCAGGTCTCAGCGCTCGCTCTATTAGTTAGGAACTCTGTGTTGCACCCTCCTTCCTTCCTTCCTATCTTTAACTTCTCTATCTTTAACTATCTATACATTTGTCTGTCATTCCATACGTCCATCGGTCCATTCGTCCATCCATCCTTCCTTCATTCATTGTCCCCTTGTCCTAACTCAATCAGTCCTTCTGTTGTCTGTGTTTGTGCATGTGTGTCTGTCTGCTATGTCATTAATGCATCTGTGTTATTTCAAGAGATTTAAAAGCCTATTTCTATATATATATATCCCTTTGGCAGGCTTGTTATTGAAATACTTGATGCGTCCGAATCCATCAGCCCATTGCACACCAGCTGGAGAATGGATTCAAACACAACTGCAATTAACGACTACATCAACTTCCAGTGGGGACTAGAGGAATCTAAATCAGGTTCTGTACCAACCACGGGCCAGCCTTTTGACTTCAGACTGACACTGAATACATCAACCATTGCTCAGGTAAGGACCGATTACTGATTATTCAGAGCGGAAGAGACGCGTCACCTGAACAGACCTGAATTTTCATACTTGTTTGCAATAGCAGCACGTAAATCCTTCATTTCACTGGAGCCAATCACATGCTGAGCTCTATTCGAAAGGCTTTTCTGGGGATGTTTCCGGAGGAGGGGACTTAGGGGTAGCGTAAGGGTTGGGTGCTACAATCAATATGATCTTCAGGAATTTAGAACGTTTTCATTGGTGACCCTAAGAAATTAGCATAGTTTATGTATGATTGTATTTGACTGGCTCCTGTGAATTGGAGATTTTTCAAGCTCATAGTGTTGTGTATTCTCAAACGGTACGATCCCTATATGGCTTATTAGCTGATTTTCCCCCTCAGTGTCAAGAAGCTCACATCGGGCAATTTAAGAAAGCGCGTGATATCAGACCGCCTCCTCGTCTGCTTACTACTTAATACTTACCCATTACTTTGGCCACACGGCTATCCACAGCGACAGCAGAATATGCTAATTGTAACTATCAGAAGCTGCTCACGAATCTTCCGCTGCTTTACACCAGTCCGCAATTACGTCTGCTATGCAGTCTGTCGAGTGCCTTGGAGGTCAATTGCTAGGCTTGACATACGTGGAAAAGTTCTATACTGATTTGTACTGCATCTATCCCTGTACATAACATGCATCATACATACTGCCTAAAAGGCACATTGTTACACTCAACATTAGCTTGACAGCTCGCCATCTGACTAGATAGCTAGCTAGCTGACTATAGTCAGTGGGTTAGGCTCAGAGCACGAACGGTCGCAAGTTGTAACATCGCTTCGATTCCTTTCGTTATTTTTTTTTCTTGTATAAATTGTGCTTTCTTGGCAAACTTAATTGTTTGGAATGATTGAATTAAATAAGATCTTTGAGATAACATTGCAGTTTCCGCGTTTCCTAATCTTTCATGAACGCGCTAACCCTGATTTCTACGCCCACTGATGTTTACTTTTGCAGCATGAAACAAGGTGCGTCCAAATGTATAGGGCAAGATATTGTGTTCTTGCCAAGAACACGCGTCCATGACAAAGTGCAGCTGGTCTTTGAATTCTTTGAGCGTTATATATCATGCAGTGATTAGGGAATATATGATCTATCAGACTGCAGGACAGATGCACTGGTTGGAGGAGTGGGAGGGGGGAGCAGCCAGCCACACCATCCAACATGATCAACACGTGCCGGCGGTTAGCTGGTAGGCCACTGTATACCCCACCGGGGGATGAGGGTCGCCTGAATGCCCTAACTGAAGTAGAATACAGTGATGGCGGAAGCCATGTTGTCAGTTGCTAATTGGGGGCAGAGGGGGCCAGATCGACCCACAAGCCAAGCCTACTGACTGGATGGAGGGAAATAACGTTAGGACGTATACAGACTTTCTGCCGCTGTGCTGGACAAAGATAGGCCAAAGGAGACTACTAGAGGCCATGCTTGTAGACTGGCAGAGTGCTGGGTTGACGAGATACATTGTAGGCAGTAGGTGACTTGCCGTATACAGGCACGAAGACAGAACCATAGCACTGGGAGGTGCATGAATGTAGTTTGATGACCGCTTTTTTCAAGAATCTTTTTGTGTGATCGATTGAAGACCTCGTGTGGTGACATGTAGCTGCAGACGTGTGTGTAAGCGAGTCTGTACATCGTAATACCATGCGACGAGAACGGCTGCAAATATAATTCAAAAAGTACCCATAATACCTGATTCAACATATCTATAACTAAAAAACATTCAAAACGGCAGCAAAAGGGCAAGCGAGCGAGCGAGCGAGAGTTAATTTTTGAGTGCCTGAATTAATGTCAGTATATTTTAATAAGTTATTTATATCAATAATATGCCACCCCGTGCATTCTGTCCTTAATGTAGATCTATATGAACAGTCAGTTCGTCGGTAACTGGACACTGCAGCTACCTCTGTCGTCCTTCGCCAAGATCAACTGCTATGGCAATATGAACGTGACGAAGGTGGAAGCCTGGTGCCAGTATTAGAGACGGGGAACCACTCCATGGCCATACATTGCACGCTATACTGGAAGCTACTTCGTATTCGAACCGCTTAAGTATTAGATTCTGCACGAAAGATAATCTTGTTCATACAACTTTGCGGAACACGGGCTAGACGCACTCACGCACGCACGCACATACGCACACACCGATGTCTGTCTATATATGTATATATGTGGGTGTGGATGTGAGGGGAGAGAGAGAACGAACGAACGAACGAACGCACGAACGCACGAACGCACGAACAGATAAGCATGACACAGTACTAACCAATAATTTAAAACATCGAGGCAAACGATATGATGACTGTAACAAATATTTACATCCAGGAAAGTTCTACTGTGGACTGTGGTAAAGATATCTGCCAAACTGATAGAGTTACAAGGATCTTGAAACAGACTAGGTAGAATGTAATGGATGGAAGGTACATTTCCACGGAAGATATCTCGATCTCAAATCGTTTAAAAAGAAATGGAATTCTTCGTCCACCTCTGTCCTGCATAAAGGGCAGTGAAACTCCTGTGTTGGAATTATTTGTACCTGTTTGTATGGGTTTCAAGAGCTGAAATGGCCATTCAAAATCTCGTCAGAATATCTCTTAGCGCCTTGTTTTTCATGCACTTTAGATAGGGTTCCAAAAGTAACGGGGACAAAAGCTGCACGTTGGACTGCTTGAAATGTGCGGTAGCCATTCTTGTTATGCCAATCGATGTCGTTTAAATTCACTCAAATTCGTATGTATAAAGCGTTCTGTGCCTCTATTGTGGAGCTCTAGCAACATGCTGTACGCATTGGGGGAGGGGGGAGAGCTCTTTATTGTCATCAGACTTTCCTTAACAAGAGGGAGATAGATAACTAGAAGAAAGCATACATGGACAAACTCCATATGCATCTATTCAACTTCATCTTATAACCAACATTTAAGGGTGGCCAGTAGACTCACCGAGCAGGTTATGCGCACTGTACCCCAATGGCTTGGAAACAGTCATCGTAATAATCTAGAAATCCACTGGTTGTACTGCTGGCCATTCACCATCATCTTATTGATATTTTGTTTTCCATCTTTAAATGTCCAGTGCTATGGAAATGAATGTAGCTAGATTTATGATTTCTCTAGTTTTGCTTATTGTCAAAGGAAAAGCTACTCCATGTTGGATTGTTAACGTGACGTTGTATGAATTGAATTATGCATTATGATTTCCTCATATGTCTGACAATCCAAGATAAAATGATGTTCGTTCACTCTGCCACTCAAATCCACACATATCACACATTACATGCTCTCCGTGTTCCATAGAATACCATGCTTTTGGATTCTTAAATTGAGAAAAATGTAAACACAATCTTAGTAGAAAATTATCAAATTTTTTATTTAAAATATTGAAAAGGTACTTCTTTGGTGTCAGTTCAGATTTAAATGTTAAATATCATCAACATTTATCGCTAGCTGCGAAGCTGGCCTACCATTGTTATGCGTTTATGGCTTTAAGACTGTCCTTCACCTCAGAGAAGCTTATCATTACCTACTCCATGATTTTCCCAGGCAATCCGGACCCAAACCCATTCTGAAACAACAAGAAATTTTACATTAGTAACCCAATTAGATTTATCTAGGCCATTTACGGTACGAGCATCTCGTTTGTTTGACGGCATATCCTGATTACCGGTAGTCGGGTTAACCTTACCCAGTATCGGATACACTTCATCATCGGACTTAACGATGTAGGGTATCGTCCAGTCTCACCACGCATCCCCTTTTTCGATGAACACTAGGGGCTCTGGGGAAGATTTTTAGGGGCTAGCATTTGTATGTTGCCAACATGCTCTCTGTCATAAAGGCCCCAGATTTCTGCAGCATAGGTAAGAACAGGCTTAATCTGTGAGTAAAATAGTTTTAGAAATATATTTAAGCCTAAGCAGTGTAATTTACGCATGTTTTTCACAGTTTCACTTATTTCTTCCCTGCCTTTCCGACTAAAATCTAGGACTGTCTCTGTTAAGCTTAGTTTTATAGTGAACACCATGACTAAATACATGAATTTGACACGGATTTCGTCTCCTCCATATATCTATTTCTCATTGACATTAGTTTTACTGAGGTTTACTTCTAGTCAAAGTTTTCCTACCTCTTTCTTCAGGCAGTTCGTGAAGAGTAGGACGACATCATCAGCACAAAGCAATAGAAAGAGTTTAGAGGCACCAGGAATAAGCTGGACACCATATTCAGATATTTTTAAAGCAAGCTCATTAATAATAAGAAAGTAAGGAAAGAGAAGACCATGGGACTTAGAAGGCAGCCTTGTCTGACTCCCACAGGGCATGGGAAATATACTTAAATCTCTCCTTTGTCTCTAACATTAGCTAATACAGACTGGTAAATACCTTTCAATCCCGTCTTTATCAAACCTTGTATTGCTGGTTTGTGAACTCATTCTAATAGACCTGACCATGCATTCCTCCGCGTCAAGGAAAGCTTTACCAAAAGTATCTACAGCAACATCGATATCAGTAACTATAGTGATTTGAGTTTGTTCGATACTTGAAGGAGAGTCCTTGGATTTAAGTTTAGCTTTACTGTAAACAAAGGGACTGGTTTGCATGAGCGTTCTTATCTCCCGTTCATGTGTAAAGGTGCACATAAAATACACAGGTGAATGGACCTTACGACCGCCCCTGTAATCAGAAGAGCAGCTATGAACACTTATGCGGTCCAACCCTGGATCAGAGTCTCGTTCCATAAAATGCGTCTATAGGATTTAACTTCCCGCTCCCAGTCAACTTCTTTAAAAAATGTTGCCTATTTATAATGTCACGGGCAAATGCCAAGAGCCTATCCTGCCACAGAATTGTAGGTGAACATTGCAAGACGCTATCATTGTTCCGAGATAACGAAATAATCTACGACATTATTTCCTGCTGCCGAGGTAAAGGTAAACTCGCCGTTAGTGTCACTACGACAAAATCCGTTCAAAATAACACAGTCTGAAGGCTGATAAACAGACAAAAGTGTGCGACCAAAAGCATTTGTAGTGTTATCTTTTCAATTTTGGATATAGGCTGACATATAATCATCATCATGTCTGTCATGACACTGCATGCTCTGAAAATAATTCACTGGTCGCTACCCGTTCTAGCATTCAGACCGCCGCACACTGTGAACAGATCAGAGAGAGAGAGAGAGATA
>SMGT01009395.1:39995-57937 GCA_004794575.1 Lanistes nyassanus
CACAATTTTACGGCCATCACGGAGACTGGAGGTCGTAAGAAACAACAACAACAACAACAACAAAGCCCAAAACAACAGAACTTTGCTTAGTTACCTGTGTCAACAAAGCAAGCTGCCAGCTGCTACACCTTTGAGCACTTTCACAACCTGGCTATTGGATGACACTGTTACTTCCCTTAATGTTAGCTTGATAGCCCATTGTCAGTTTAACCAAAGATTATAGATCCACAGTAACAGTGCCGACTGCTTCTTAGTCATTTATCAGAAAAGGGACGTCCGTGTGATTATCTCCCTTGATAAGGGACAGAAAACTGTCGGCCTGTCATCCCTTTCTTCATAACGACGCTAGTCTTCACACAGCTAACCCTCGGTACACAGCGTGTGCATACTGCTTAAATTATCAAGACAACAAGAGCTACTTGAAACGCTCAAAGTAACCGAACGTGTTTGGGTACAGTAAGCTCCCTTGGTCGCATGCGTCTGCATATGGTCACTTTGAGCGTTTCAAGTACTTCTTTTTGTATTGATAATTTAAGCGCTCGGTCCTCGTTTGTTTTTTTTATTAATTATAAATACAATGGTGATAAGAGAAAGATGTGTCAAAACTTTTGTCTCTTTCTGTCTCTTCCTCTCTCACATAAGGAATTGTTAATCCATTAATACTGTTTACAGAATATATCTTTTATTTGAGACAGTAAACAGGATTTAGACAAAGCTCATAAATTTGTCATAAGTAAGTTTTTTTTATAAGCAATCAGATCTCCTGATAAGGCACAATTAGGGTGATTAATGAAAAAAAAATTAAGAAAGATGCAGAAATTTTCTTTTAGCAAAATGACCCTTAGATTTCAGGCTGGGGGGTCCTTTTGCCCCTTAGTTTAAAAAAATGCAAAAAGCACAGTGGAAACTATGTAACAGTAATACCTCTCTCTTTTTTCTTTCTCTCTCTCATTAAACAATAAACCAAAATTACTTCTAGAAAAGCAAAGGTTTTAGTGCAGCAGGATGATCAAGAGTCTAACATTCTGATAATAACCAGTAATTGTTGTCCAATCTGCATGAAATAACTATACACAGCATCAAATTTGTACTCTTCACAGTTTGACTCATTCTTAAAGGTGTTTATTTCCGGCCACTAAAACAGCTGAATTTGGCATCATCTATGACCAAAATCATTCATCTGAATAAAAAGCTAAAATATTATGAATTATCTAAATTTGCACGTGCTGGTGCTGTTTAAAACATTATGTTTAAAAATGACATGGCAAATTTTCATCAGTTTCCTGTTTGGCCTTTTGCATTTCAGTCTTCAGCTTCTCTGACGCTGTCATGCTACCGAACTTTTGCGTCCGAGAAGAAGGGACGTAACCCTTGCGCTTTCCTTCCGAAAAAGTAGTAGCCGGCAGTCTCACAATCTCTAATCTTTGCTCCAACCATTGAACCGATGTTAAATGTTACGCTAAAAATGAACAGTCATCATTAATTTATTGGAAATAACTAATGTGTTTTCTTTGCTTCCCCATTGTCTCCCCTCTCCCCCTCCACCCCCTCCACCCTCCACCCCCCACCCCCCGACAGTTGGTGACAATTTTGCAAGGTCGAAGCAGACGGTCGTGCTGCTTATGCTATTTCTGCAACAGCACAGAGAAGTGTAGTAAATAATGATGATATCATTTGATGCCAGGCTCTCCACTTACGCAACGAGCACGCGCGAATTAAACCTCGTTGAGAAAAGCGTCTAGATGTTTCTTTATTCCCCTCCCTAACAGTCGCGCCTGGATTTGTTCTACTGCCACTTCCTTTGTTATTTGCATGTCTTTTTTCATTCACGGTATCCACACACATTCATTCAGCTTAAATCATATATGTGCCTCTATATGCAAACACCCATATAACTTACATAGTAGATGATATGGTGTTTTGCGTCCTTCGTTTGTCATTCTTAACAGGACGAACGTGCGTTTTAGTTCGCCGAACTTCCCCATATCTATGTTTAGTAAAGAAAGGCCGGTAGGGTGCGGCTAGGAGTAGCGGCAGGTAACTCTCCCCTAACCAAATGTGCTGCAACATTAAAACGGGCTTTAGTTTTACATATAAGCGGTAGTAGTATCGTCAGGCGGGCGCCGGAGTGGGGGGTGGGGTGGTGAAAGCTGGGAATGTGTGTGACTAAAAAAAAAAACTTTATCTGAACAAGTTGAAACGTGTTACGCCTAGAGGGTGCCAGCCGATGGATGGCTATTTCATGAGTGCCGGGAGATGATAGATTACTTTTTACTAGAGTGCGTGAGCGTGCGTTGGGTTACAACATAAATTTAACGGCAAAGAACAACAGCTGGGAAACAAACATATGAGCGTTGATGGGTGGGATGGTAACTCCCATAATGTCTATCAATTTCACGGCCACGACTGTCATTGGACATGTGACATGACTACTAGCCCCGTCAATCACAAACCGCTGACAGAACGCTGGACTTAGACGGGCTCGACGGCTGCCAGGCTGTAAGACTAGTTTTCTCTGTTTACAATCTCTTTAAAAAATCTAAATTTAGTTACTGATTTTTTCGCTTGACTCACATTATGATAGCAAAATCAATGTGTGCATTCGTAACATACAATAACAGGGTTTTTTAATGTAATAATCATTTCAATAGTAGATAATTTTGGGATGAAATCGACTCTTACACAAAACGAGAGCTTATCTCTCGGGTATGACTGCACTTAGATCGTCTACTACAGTTAGTGATTGTCTTTTCTCCCACAGCAAAACAAGAAACATTTTTTAACGTTACAAGTCCTGATATATACATATAAAAGAGGTATATAAAGCCTTATAACAGATACCACGAATTTTCAATTCAAATACTATGCAGATCTTTTGTGTATCAGTGCATTAAAAATGGAAATACTAATTCTCTTCAAGCGATTGTAGAGGTCTCCGGTTATAACGTTGCATTAAAGTTATCCCCCTTGATTTTTGTCAAAGGTTACGAGTGGGGCTGCGCATGCTTTCAACAAGTTTTGCAACAAGAAAGCACGGGTTTAGTTGTCACGTGACTCGGTTGCCCTTGCTGGCTGTCCACAGAATCAGCCGTCAACGACTTCAAGCAGTTGCAACAAGTTTTCGTTGGGCTACCGGCCCTAATATTCAGTCGAATCACGTGACATTAAAACTTCCTTAGTACTCTGGTTGTTTGAAGAATGTTCTAGAAGGACTGACCATAGTGAATCAGCTGGGAACTTTTATTCTTTAACTTGTGCTGAAGTGGTAAACACCGGATACGACTGTCAGCTACCTAACAACATTTTTAAAAACAGTGGCTGGTCAATATTAACAGCGGAAATGGCACCGACGATGTTCCGAATGTTGTTCTTAAAGTAGTGAGGAGTAGTTTAAACAGCGAATACAACTGCCAAGAGTGATAAGCCATAGTCTTGAGTTCGCAAGGCTGACCTGCTGTTGAACTCCCCACTTCATCACCTGTCGTAGGTCGCTAGGTCACTATCGTCAGTGGAACACTTTGGCAGCAAATGACGACTTTCATTGGGATATAAGGGAGTGAAGTCAAGACAGCTTAGTCCCGAAGAGACAATTCCGTGAGAGATGTAAGATGCACCATTCTCATATCTTGTTACTAACATACTAACATAACATAACAGTCCGTCAGTACTGCTGAAAGCACAAAGAAATAGTGTGCTACGTTGCTGTGTTTCCTTGGTGAATAAACTGGGCAATAAACTGATGTTGTCAACCTAAAATCAACGACGTTTATTTTATTGTGGCCATCCTCTCGGTTTCTTGGACATGTGCCAAGCTACAGTTATGTTTCTGTTCAAAAGGCTTCCAGAAGGACCGCACGATTCATTGAAGGTGGGGAACGTAGAAAGGGGGAAACAGGAGGGAGCACTCATTCATGCACTCACTACACCACAGACAGGTCTGCAGCCAGGTAGACAGACAGACTGAAGTCAAGTGATACTACATACTCAAGTTCAGTACATAAAGTCAACCTACTTACTCGGTAGTTAAGTATCTACGTACAAGAACAGTCAAGTTCTAATGGCATAGTTTATAACACGCAGGTCACACACAGACAAGTCTGTATAATTACTCTATTCGAGCACCTGGTTTCTGCATTACCTACACAAAACATATGCTACGAACAATGGCCAACATTTCGGGCAATGCTCCTTTCGGGTGTCGACGCACAGAGAGAAGAAGACGAAGTGTGGAGTACAAAGGTAACATGTCAGGTATGTTTTCTTTTCTTTCAAATCTTCTGTTGTCAGTGGCGAATTGTCCTGAAAACCTAACGAACGTGTTAAATTTGTTATTTTTAAAATTATTACGTTTTATATATCGAAATATATATATATGTGTGTGCGTGCGTGTTTATAAAGGGAGAGATAGCGCGCACAAAAGTTTAAGTATAGCAGAAAATTTTCTCTTGCACCCATGCACGCACGAACGCACACACGCACCCACACACAACAATAACAGTTGAAGTTTTTATTGGACACTATTTTAGTGTTGATACCTTCGGCTAGCGGCAAGCTTCTGTGTGTTTGCTTAGAAATTATGGGAAAGAATTGTGTAAACATATTTACGCGTGGAAAGAATGAAGCAACTAAGTCATCAGCCTGTGACCATGTGTACCTTCATGTCATGGCGTGTGCAACCTTTTTTTCAACCTTGGGGGGAAGGAGGGGCGGTACAGAAGGGGTTGGGAGCACAGCTATTCCAGAAACTAAAACGTTTTGAAAACTTAACGTAGTGGTGAATATGACATAAACGCGATGGGTGCTAACATCTGTCACGACGATCTAGCGCGTTTCGCTATAAAACATTTACTTTCCTTCAAATTAAAAGGGAGCGTAAGTTAAATTTTCAGAAGTTTTGAGGTCAGACACATACGCTCCTAATGCTTCAAACGTCAAGAGTCTTTACTCTCGAATTTCTCGCTAAGGTATACAGTCAAGAACTTTCTACTCAGACCTTGTGACGTGGATAAGTATCAAAGATAGATATGTCCAAGGCAGTGGCTCATCCAAGAATATACTTTTGCCGATTATCTTAAATGACCGTATGTGAAAGGCTATATATCGGGCGTACTACTGTACCTTCGATATTTTCCAAAATTTAACAATTGAAAAAAGAGAACAATAACTTTTACGGGTACATTATTTAGGCAAAATTCTAGTATTTCTGCAAGTTGAAAGCTTCTATAATGTTGTTGTTGTTGTTGTTGTTGTTGTTATGTTGATGGATCTTTAGGATGAAGTTTACGACCATAGCTGTGTGGATGTTGATGGTAGTCGCATCTGGTCCTCGCTTTGCCTGCCAAGGGACGATGCAAAAGAAACCTCACATCTTTTTCATCCTTATCGACGACCTTGGTTACAACGAAGTCGGTTTCCGCAATCCCCAGTTTCGAACCCCAACCATCAACAAGCTGGCGTCAGAAGGCTTGTTGCTCAACAGTTTATACGCACAGCCATCTTGCACCATGACACGCGCTGCGCTGATGACTGGTCGCTACCCTCACACTATGGGCATCGAGAATGTGTTTGAGAACCACGACAACAGGTAAAGAATTAATCTTATATGAATTTTAATCACGTGCACACGGGGTATTTGTATTTCTTGTTTGTTGGTTTATTTGTTTTGGCATCTTTGATTGTCTTGAATACTTTCCTGCCATTTGTCATCAATAACAGTAACTACTTCGCACAGTATTCAGTCTTTGTAGAAACAACTTTATGGCCAAATATTTCTGGAGTGGATTCACGTCAAACAGGTCTGTACCCTTGGAAATCAAGCTTCTGCCACAGTACTTGAAAGATCAAGGCTACCAAACACATGCTATCGGAAAGTGGCATCTGGGCATGTGTGACTGGAGCATGATGCCAAACAGGCGGGGTTTTGACACATTCTATGGCTGTCTTCATGGTAACGGCGATCACTATTTCAAGTTCCCAGTGGAACCTTTTGACTTTTGGTAAATGATTGACTCTCCTTTTTCATTGTAATATTGGCATGCTTTTTGTTAAAACTGACGACTGACAAAATTTGGATGGAAGATGAATAAAAGCGGAGAGAGAGAGAGAGAGATGAATAAATACGATAGATTTACTATCATAAATTATTTGATGTGTGACTTTACACAGGTTCAACGAAACTCTAGATCGTTCAGTTAAAGGCGTGTATGACACAGAGGTTCTTTCCGCACGTGCTGTGAGCATCATTGACAGCCACAAACTGAGTGGAAGCACAATGCCGCTTTTTGTCTACCTGGCATATAAGGCCGTGCATTCTCCCATCAAGGTAGTATTGTGATGTCACTTTCCACATAGTGTCATGGCTTTACACTATGGACAGTCGGTTTCTTTTCAATGTTGAGCAAACAGTTATTATAGGTTGATAAAGTCTTGTAATAACCATACAAATTATTCTGCTTCTGATGCAAATGATGATGATGATGATGCAGATGATGATGATGCAGATGATGCAGATGATGATGATGATGATGATGATGACGACGACGACGATGACGATGACGATGACGACAGTGGCGATTGGGTGGTGGTTGTGTATTCTATTCAAGTTCACTGTTCAAAAAGAAAGAACTTTAGAAACATCACGGTGACAGGTACCTACAAAATACAGCCAGAGGTGTTCTCACATCAAAGACTCGCTAATAAGGGACCGCTGTGGTATGATGATTGCTGTTGACGACGGCATTAAAAACATCACCGACAGTTTGGAAAGAGCAGGATACTTGGATGAACCCTGTCTCCTCGTCGTGATGAGTGATAACGGCGGGTCTACACCTCATGGGTAAAGTTTTGTTTCTTTTCTTTTACTTTTGCCTAACAGGTTTTCCTTTTGGGATTATCGGTTTTTGTACCTTTGTTTATTTAAGCTAACAGTCCTATCAACGATTAAGAAATAACATGTCTATTCATTCTAATTCTTGAACAGAAACACTGCGTACTTGTTTGTTCAAATAACAAATTAATCGGTGAGCATCTAGTATATAGTAGTGAGTATATAGTATCATAACTTCTAATCTTCTGTCCTTAAGATGAAGTTCGCTCCGTATGTAATGTTTTGCGTATATTTGTTTTGTGCATAACTGCGTGAACGTGTGTGGGTCTGCTACAATGAGCAATTTTGTGTTTGCGCGTCCGTTGTAAATTTCGCTGTGCGTTTGCGTGTTAAACAGTTCCAGCAACTGGCCCCTGAGAGGAAAAAAAGCCACGCCATTTGAGGGTGGCACGAAGGTCGTGTCCTTCCTTCACAGCAGACGTCTGTTGCCCAGTGCGCCGGGAACTTATGACGGCCTCCTTCACGTTACTGACTGGCTGCCAACCTTGATGAAGCTGGCCAGCAATTCCACCATGCCGGCGGACACGCCAAGCATGGATGGTAAAGACCAATGGCTGCCAATACAGTAAGATTGAAGACCAACTACAGTTCTTGGTCATTTTAAAACTGCGATCGTTTCCCCTATTGGTATTTTCGCGTGCAAGTGCCTGAGTGCGTGAGAGCGTACTTGCATGTGCGTGTGCGTGTGTCCCAATAAACCAAATTTAAAAGCAATTTTTTACCTAAAAAAAGACAAATAATATTTGTTATTCATTGAATCCGTACCGGTATTAGCAGTTCTATTTCTTTATTTCTACTGAATGAATGTTGTAGTTTAATGCAATGCCGTACCTATCTACAAGTATATATATATATATATTGAGAAAGAAATTAGTACAGTTCTCATTTGGCTCCTACTCCAGGTTTTCTGTTTCATCCAGCTTCTAAACCTTGTTCCTTTGCTTCTGTCTTCTCATAGTTTTTATTCCACGGATTACACAGCTGAAAGGAATCGAAGTAAAAGCAACTTATTAATGCATATCTATGTTATATCTTAAGATAGTTTGATTGGTTAAAAAACAATAACTTGTTTTTTATCGTTTGTATTTGTTGTTTGCGCTCTTTACAGGCTGAACCAACCCAGCAGACGAGACAAATTGGTATACGAGTTGTGGGAGGAAGAAGCAGGTGTTAGGATTGACAACATGAAAATAGTTTACCACGATAAGGGTCCGTGTTCCGGTTGGTATAATCCTCCACCCGGGGTGAACACCACTCTACCCGAAGAACTGCCCGACTGTACGGGCTTCATGCTGTTCGACTTGGAGGTCGACCCTAACGAGACGAACGACCTGTCTCACGATCCGCGCTACTCCCAGAATATGGCTAAACTCCAGCAATATTACAACAGCGAGATGACAAGGAGAATTCCTCCACAGAGTTACATAATTAACCCACTTAAACCTGGTCCTGGGGAAGACTGGCAACCCGGATGGTGCCGGAAAGGATGCTAATCGTACCAGACTCCCGGTGCCTTTGAAGTTACCACTGTACTCACCACTCAATTCTGTTGAGATCCTTGCTATTCCATGTAGACTAGCAAAATCCCCCCATGGGTACAATAAAAGGTCAGTTAACTTTGTTGTTCTGCGTTCTGTTTCTCATTGTGCCCATGTACAAGTGGTTGTGTGCACAAAAAATGTATATGATTTTCATGTTATAATTGTTCAAACGACAACCCCAACAAAGTACTGGCAGCGCTAGACACAACCGTATGCTGACGTATGCAAACAGGGGAGCCTACCGTATCCATACACGTAGCAAAGAGAGAGTCGAAAGTAAGGAGCGTAAGGAATCTTCAAAAAAGATCTGCCATCCCTTTCTTTTAAACGACCCTAGTCTTCACACGGCTAGCCCCTGGTGTACCACGTGTGCATACAGCGAATCGCTAATTTTTATCGTCAGCTCGCTCACTAAGCGTAAACTAACAACTGGGTTCGACACAAACACAACCTAGGACAATTACATGGAATCCTCAGGGTGCACAATATAATCAAACAAGAACAAATGAGGACAGAGCGCTATAAAATCGTCAAACGACAACCCCAACAAAGTACTGGCAGCGCTAGACACAACCGCATGCTGACGTATGCAAACAGGGGAGCCTACCGTACCCAAACACGTAGCAAAGAGAGAGTCGAAAGTAAGGAACGTGGCAGATCTTCAAAAAAGATATGCCATCCCTTTCTTATAATTGTACGTTAATGCTGTTTCATTTAATACATGTATGTGATGTGCACTTACTGTGTTTATATCTTGTGACTTTAAAATCTTACTAAAGGACGTGCAAATATATCACACGTCTTATATTTTAAACAAAATGTTTTCCGGGGTGGTAACAGCTGTCCAGGAATAACGTTTTTGGTGAACTCAGTATGCACACACAAATGAACTGTTCATATATTAACTCAATCGTGACGGAGAATCCTACCTAGAGTAGGTCCCGGGGAGGCCGGGGCATTTTTAGCCTTTTTTCAAAAATTCATAAAAAAATCCCCCAAAACAATAAAAACATTATTTAAAATTGCTAACTACAATAAATAAAGAAAACTCATTTCTTACCGTGTTTCTTGGACCTTGTTCCATAATTTTGTAAATCCTTTGATGGAAACACAACTGAAGTTGAAGAAATCAAAAAGTCCTCGCCATTCAGTCTCAGTGTCTGTTCGGTACTCTTCAGTACACGTGCTCGCTCGTTTTTCTCTTCGTAATCACTTTCTTAGGTCTTTCAGGCACAAATACTCTTATCTTCATCCACTTTATCACAGTAAATTTGCGAAACAATGTCATTTTGCTCTTTAGCATGTAATTTGAAGCGCAAATCTAGCATTTCTCAAGTGACACACCACATGTGGACCCCCCCCCCTTCAAATTATCGCCGGAAACGGATCTGATTGACAGTTTAAAACACAGAAAAGGGAAGCAACTCGTGAAGAAATGATTCAGCTTTCGATTGTAAGAGTTCTTTCCCTTAAAAGATTAGCAGATGAAATTTTAAAAATCATAATTCGAACGGACTTAATCTGGCCCGTAAGGCGGAAACGTAGTGCCAATGGAGCGGGCTGTCGGTTATTCGCACGGTGTCAAAGTTAAGAATTTTCCTTTTTTCTCAGTGCCATTGTCTTTGGCTTGGTGTTTTTCTTAGCAGTCACACGTGTTCCTGTGAAATGCAGTAAGGTAACAGGTGGTGTTTGTAAAGGATTGTAGAGTTTGAAACACCACTTTTCCTTAGGGTATCGTCATGAGGACTGTGTCCATCTCCTGTGCCAGACAACCAATCACAGCTGGGTGAACTGGGGTCAGCGTACAGTGGTGAAAAGGGGGCTTGAGGTTCGAGGCCTGCGCTCGGCCATTCGCTTCCCCAGTGCACCGATGAACTGTTGATACATGAAACATTTTGCCTTAGGAAGTTAAATGACGACAATCGTAAGCTTCCTTTTTGTGCGCGGACGTGCGAGTGGGCATGCGTGCGTGTGCGTGCGTGTTCTTGAGGGAGGGAGGGTGTCTATGTGTGTGCGTGCAAGCGTGTGTGTGTGTTTGTTTCTTTCTATTTTATTGCCCATTTTATGTTTTATATTTTCTCGTATATGCTGAGCGCGGAGCGATCCAGTCGTTCAAACTTCCTGTGCATTTTAATTTAATTCACTCGAAAATATATATAGACACGATGTGCTGTCCGTCAGATTACGCATCTAAGTCTCTCTGTAAAGGTTCATTATAGCAAAGAGCCAGCGCTTGGCTTATTTCGTGTCCATCCAATTTTCATCAGGCAATTATCTATGGGTAAGATTCAACAAACCTGTCGATTGCATCAACGTGTTCTGAGCAGGATATCGCAGGCTGCAAGACAGTCCCACATACGGTAACACCTTTAAAATAAGTCGCTAGATAAAGCAGGCACAACGAACACAAAAGGAAAATAGTAGTAATACAGTTTCATTACTGATCCGTTAAAGCTAATACAAAAATTACCGTTTATTTAAATGTGTTTTACTCAAAAGCCGTGTTTATTGCATGTCACACATACACACTTGTTGACTTTTCTTTCTATCTTATCTGGGTTAAACGGATGGATTGGATATAAAATTTAGATTTAAGAAAAGATTTTTCTTATAACCCAAACCCCGTTGAAGTCGTCTCAGGCAAGGGGCTGAACTCAGTGAAACTGAATCCTCTCTACCACCTCTGATCTTCTCTCCCTTGGATGGCATTTTCGTCTCTACCCCTTTCTCCTCCCTCTCTCCATCTTTGGATGTGTCCAACTAGATATTTTTATCTTTTTTTGATATCAGAATCTGCACCTGCCGACAACAAGGTGAGGCAGCTGATGGATGCCAGACCGCCAGTCACGAAGAAGGATGTACGTAGCTTTCTGGGCCTTACCGGCTTTTACAGAAAGTACGTGGAAAACTACAGTGCAATTGCTGCACCTCTGTCCGACCTTCTGAGAAAAGGGCGGCCTGAGAAGGTAATATGGTCACCTGAGTGCCAGGAGGCATTCGACACGCTGAAGAAGAAGCTGTCATCGTCAGCCATCACGAGATTACCAGATCTCGAAATACCCTTCCACTTGCCCACGGATGCAAGTGACAGAGCTGTGGGAGCTGTGCTGCTTCAGCCTCATGAAGGCACACTGCACCCAGTAGCCTTTGCCAGCCGGAAGCTGTCAAAGACTGAGCAGGCATATTCAGTCTGCGAGAGGGAATGCCTAGCGCTGATTTTTGGCATTCGTCATTTTGAACAATACCTGTATGGTAGAGCCTTCACTCTGGAGAGTGACCATCAGCCACTCGCTTATCTCAGCCAGAGTGAACTGACAAACAAACGTTTAGTAAGATGGTCACTGTTCCTGCAACAGTATCGGGCAAACATCAAGTACATCAAAGCTGCTGAGAATGTTGGGGCTGATTACATGAGTCGTTGCCATCTAAATGAAGATTTGTGGTTGATGAACTTTGAATTGAACTGATTGATGGATATTGTGTTGAAGATGATGATGAACATGAACTGAACTGTAGTTATATAATTTGATTGATCTTTATGTCTTACTACCAGTGGACAGATTATAACAGGAAGGAATGTTAGGATGTACATGATGTGATTATTTTGATATGTTGGTAGATTTGGACCATGCTCACACTTTGGTGACATGTGCCGTTCTTTTTTTTAACTCACTTGTGACGGAGAATCCTACCTAGAGTAGGTCCCGGGGGGCCGGGCATTTTTAGCCTTTTTTCAAAAATTCATAAAAAAATCCCCCAAAACAATAAAAACATTATTTAAAATTGCTAACTAACTACAATAAATAAAGAAAACTCATTTCTTACCGTGTTTCTTGGACCTTGTTCCATAATTTTGTAAATCCTTTGATGGAAACACAACTGAAGTTGAAGAAATAAAAAAGTAATCGCCATTCAGTCTCAGTGTCTGTTCGGTACTCTTCACTACACGTGCTCGCTCGTTTTTCTCTTCGTAATCACTTTCTTAGGTCTTTCAGGCACAAATACTCTTATCTTCATCCACTTTATCACAGTAAATTTGCGAAACAATGTCATTTTCCTCTTTAGCGTGTAATTTGAAGCGCAAATCTAGCATTTCTCAAGTGACAGATCACACGTAGACCCCCCCTTCAAATTATTGCCGGAAACGGATCTGATTGACAGTTTAAAACACAGAAAAGGGAAGCAACTCGTGAAGAAATGATTCAGCTTTCGATTGTAAGAGTTCTTTCCCTTAAAAGATTAGCAGATGACATTTTAAAAATCATAATTCGAACGGACTTAATCCCGCCCGTAAGGCGGAAACGTAGTGCCAATGGAGCGGGCTGTCGGTTATTCGCACGGTGTCAAAGAGTTAAGAGGCTTGCCGGGGCATCATTTTCAGCAAGGGGGGGGGGGGGGTTGTCACATGTCACCCTAGGCTATTACCTGTCACTCCTAGGTAACCCTTTTAGCTCCTCCCTTTTGTCAGCTAGTAGGGGAGATATACGTCATCACCAGGTTAATCGCTCCGCCCTTTCTGAACACTTAGGTAGGGGGAATGCTACGCCATTGGTCATGGAAGCTGCCCTGCTCCCCCTAGTCTGGCTAGAACCGGTTTACATGAGGTTAGTGCGTCAGAACGCTTACTACATAAGGAGGTAAAAACGTTAGATCGACACACAGAGCGATCGGGACACAGGATAGGAGAGCGATCTGATCGACACATCGACCCAGGGACACATCGGAGGACACACGAGCCTCTAACTCTTGCCATCTTAGCCAAAGACGTGGAAAGAACTTCAGTAGCAGATCTCGCGAATACATTGGAGGTTACTGCGCCGACTACGAGACAAAGTAGTAAGGGACTGTTGACTGTGCCTTATAAGTAAGACTGCTCTTGTCCAAATACTTATCTTAGAGTCTGGGACTCGAGTTGATGTAAGATAGGTGATTTTATCCTGCCGGAGTCAGGTGACGTCATAAGCTAGTGGCCGGGCGGGTATGCCAAAAGAGGGTTCAGAGAGGTAGTGCTGGTCGTACAGTGTCATAGCTTCTGTGTCGATCGATGAATAGCGTTAGAGCCGCGTATTGCAGTTAAGCGGTGGTTTCGGTAGTGATCAGAGTGGGTGCTCTTGTGCCGGTCACGTATCGTAACTGTGTATTGCAGTAAAGCAGTAGTTTCGGGAGTGATCAGAGTAGGTGCTCTGTCGTCGGTCGCTTCTCATCTCTGTGTTCTGTGGAAAAGTAGTGTTTCAATAGTGACAAGAGTAGGTGCTCTTTTGGTGGTCACTTATTGATTCAGTTTGATAGCTTTGTTATTGTGTATCGCAGAAGTTGCTGTTTCAATAGTGACAAGAGTAGGTGCTCTTTTGGTGTTCACTTATTGATTCAGTGATTAGAGCGGGATCATAGGCCGTTTTGCAGTTTGATTTCCCTCTTGCATTGATTTGATTATTTCCTTTGTATGTTGCACGTAGTATGACGTCATCAGGCAGCGTCTTACCTTAGCCACGAGCACGGTGATTCTTTGTAAATAATCTGTAGATGTATTTGATGTTGTTGAGCCAGTTAGTGTTTGAAATATATGTTGAATAACGGTTCGCTGCAGTTGTGTGTCTTACGAGGGTGGGGGCTCTTGAGCTAGTAGTGTTTTGCCTGTGAGAGACTGAGCGAACGTGTCGAAGTATGAGAATCTTTTCCCTCGGTAGATGTCTCTAGTTGTTCACATTATTTCACAGCGTCGTCACCCTTTGGTTTAGAAACCATTGACCTGAAGCAGTAAGGGTTTTGGTGACGATTGCTAAATTAAATCTACATTTACGAGATCGCCATAAAAGTTGACCAGTAATTTTGAA
Organism: Lanistes nyassanus; assembly: GCA_004794575.1. NCBI lineage: Eukaryota > Metazoa > Mollusca > Gastropoda > Architaenioglossa > Ampullariidae > Lanistes > Lanistes nyassanus. Next base: position 54,257 of record SMGT01009395.1, read on the forward strand.
AAGTCGAAGTCCAATAAGATAAGGTACCGCCCGTCACGTCACATTAAATGATGTAGAGGGCTACATCACATGGTCTATTCTTGTAAACAGCATCACAAGCTTCCAAGGCCAGCGACGGGACATTACCAATGCATTTGTACTTGGCTGACATCAAGCTGTCGTCTGCTGTCCCTGACTCTTGGACCTGGGAGGTTGGTTGACTACCTCCTTCCCTAGTACGTATTGTTCTCTGGGAGAGCACTAAATTTACTTCCTTGAACTAAGCGAAATACCCTCTGATTTAAACTGAGTGAACAAAGCTAGTCTTACACGCCAGCTCTCAATTTCGTTACATTCCTCCCACGGCCACTAAAAAAAAGAAATCGACAATTACTTTTTGTATCTATTTAAACTCTCATAACGAAATTGAGTCATTATTACCTATGCCGGCCACGCCACCACATATCCATACAAGGCATGCAATAGCAAGTATTACAACAAAAATAATTCCATGTTAGACTAGATTATCCAAATCATAAGCCCAATAATCATCAAAAGAAAAACTCTATGACGGCATGCATAATACAAATTACTACATCTTCGAAAAATCAAGAGAGTTCACTCTTGTGTTCCATTAACCGACTGACTGCATGATGCGGCACAAAAACAACACACACAAAACACAATGTCAACGGTCCCGTTACCCACGGCTCCTCGCTGACGTTACACCTGTGGCTCGTCCACACCCTGGGTCCCGTCACATCAGTGATCTTCTCAGTCGTCCCACTCCTTTTCCTTGGAGGCGCCGAAATGACACAGGTCCTCTCTTCGCCTGGCGTCATGCACATCGCCCCTTTGCTAGGAAAGTTCCTCCCCGTCCTCTGAGGTAAGGTGGCCTCAAAGACGTTTCAGAGATTTGCTCGCAACTGACCAATGGTCAACCAGTGCTTACACAGCATAATCTGGCTACCACCTAAACCCATAACTTCAGTTACTGCGACAAATCTCAAAGTACCCAGCTATAACTCCTGGTTCAGCATCACATGCTAACCCCGTTGGCTCTTCTACTGCCAACAACCTAATGTGCATCAGACTACTCGTCTTTTCATGCAGTTAGCATAATCAGTTACTCACTGATATACTGACATGTTAGCTTGCCCACAGCTAACACTACCAACTCATCAAGACTACACGTCTCAAAAAATAAAACAGATCATCAGATACTCGCTGGCTTCAAAGCAAGTTACTTTTCCACAACAACATACAAAACAAAACAAAATCAAAAAGCCCGCAAAAATGCAAATCAACCAAATCATAAGACACCAAGCACGATACTCTACGGCAACAATGACACAACAAAAATCCAAATTCAAATAATTAAAAAAAATCAAATCCAAGACAACACATAACACAATAGGCAGGTGGGACAACTCTTCATCTGGGTCATAATCCACCAACAAGCCACTTTCTGACAGTCCATGTGTGCGCACGAGCGATGTGGTGGGGGGGGGATAAAAGGGCAAAAACAAAATACAACTAAACCAGTAGGGCTGGGACCCATAGAATCTATGGCATCCCCACAGCCGAACTGCTACATGGAGGCGCCGAAACATAAGCTCCTCTTCGGCAGGCATTAACCGCACCCCTCGACTAGGCGAGAACCTCCGACCCTGAGGCACCACTGCCTCAGCACATCAAGAGAAATGCTAACCAGTGCTAACCCCGCACAATACGGCAGCATCCCATTCTCCAAACTATCACTACACAAAGCCCACAAATCGCAACCCCGTTACACAACACAGTGTGAAAACCCGAGGCAAGACTAGCTGTCAACGCAAACACATCACGTGACCAATCAGACACAACAATCTTTCCCTGGTGGCTGGGCAAGCTCTAACAAAAACAATTCCAGACCACAGCGACACCAATTTAAAAAGCTTAACCCAAAACACTTTGCTCCACACAATAGACACAAAACAACATCAACTACAACAATCATATCCCTAATTTCTCCAGATAATTTGGTGAAAAACTATGTGACAATAGTCTAATAAACCAGAGAATCAAACCACGGCACACAAAGGGCACGTAGCCTGCATAAGGTAATCGCCTAACATAGGATTGTCACATGGTAATACAGACACACTCTCGACAGGGGGTGGAGGGGGCCTACAAGCGTCATGCCCACATCCGCGCCAGTCAGCTTGCGCGCCCGGCGACGCTACAGGAGGCCAGCTGAGTCCTCGGCCGTGCAACATACGTGGCAATAGTGAGGGGTTGGGGGCTGCACACAGACTCAGCCCACATGGCTGGGATGTCCATACCAGGGACATTTCGAAATAATATCCATAACAACGACCTCAGGTTAAGCCCTGGACAAAAACAACCGCTCCACACAAAACACCACAAACAAAAATCAAGTGGAAAAGATAAAAAACAACTCCCAGCTTTCTATACAACAACAACAATAAGCTACGGTATGTCCATCCCTGCTAATATTTTCCAATTTCCCTAAACATCCCTACTTCTAACTGCATCTGGTTGGCCATTTTTTTCAGCTACTAAGCGCCTCCCCTACGTGTCAATAAGCCACCTACCTTTGTTGTCTTCCGACGTGTCTTTGGTTTCTTCGTCTATCGTCTTCTGCGTAGGGCTCCCGGTGTGGACTTCAGGTGTTGTAGAATTCTTGTGTCTGCTATGAGGGTCCTCTTCTTACGATGACCTCAAAGTACCTCTCGCGTTGTGTTGCTGGTGTTTAACCACCGTCGGAGTCACGTGCACCAAAAATAGAAGTGTAACACTTTCACCAGACTCATCCAGTCAAACAGACGTTCAAACTAGATAGTGCGCGTCCCAAACTTTATTTGTTGAACATAAACCATTGCAGGTTGTGGCCGGTTTACCATGCAACCTATTCCATAGTCTAGTGGCTATTATAGGACCTCTTCTCTATCTCTACTGTCTACCCTATTGGTGACACAGACTGAAGCCTGGTCTTCTGCTACTCTAACTTTTGCCTGGCCGCTGAAGGCAGTGGCTTTTTCCAGAGTAAAGCTCCGTTGTACAGCTGCAGCGGAGGGGCACAGTGGAAAGGTGAGCAACAGAGCTGCCTTCCACGTCTTCCGTCTTCTGCCTAACGGCCTTCTGTTGTCAAAACTTTCTAAGTCCCATGGCCAAGCAAGCATAAGCCCTATGGGATGGGCGTGAGCCCGAGAAAGCTTCTTCCGTCTGTATCCTTCTCTCTCTTGATCTGATCCGATTCTCCTCTCCTCTCTCAAGTCCCCCTTTTTATTTCTCCCTACTTCAGCGCCCTCTACATCACATGGTCTATTCTTGTAAACAACATCACAAGTTTCCAAGGCCAGCGACCGGACATTACTAATGCATTCGTACTTGGCTGACATCAAGCTGTCGTCTGCTGTCCCTGACTCTTGGACCCGGGAGGTGGGTTGACTCCCCTGAGTTCCTGTATGTTGCGAACTGGGGGTTTTGAAAGAGACAACCGACCTCCGTGTTGCTCTCCCCGCCTGCGTGACCTTGTCACACGCACACAAATGGCTCGTGGTGGCGTTCCCCCCTCGTCCGCGAACAATTATTTCTTACTTATGAGTGGAGACCTCAGAAATCACTATCTCACTAACCTTACCTGGCCCGAGCCCCCACTCCACTCTATTACACAACTAAAGATAACAAAGATGATTT
>SMGT01009405.1:0-10929 GCA_004794575.1 Lanistes nyassanus
CACCAATTCCGTTATAGTGTATCTATTTTCCCTTCGTGTCCAAAGGTATAAGAAATTTAAATTTTTTGTCGCACAAGTTTTGCGAACAATAGTAAAGTCTCGGAAAATAAACCCTGCTGAAACCATAGTCTTTTTCAACATAACTATAGTATTATGAGTATGGAAAACTGAAACGCAGAAGCAGAGACATCATAGTCGTACGCCCTAACCCTTTCCTACTTGTCCCCCGGCCTTCACCCCTAACTCTTCCCGATACTAACTGATTTTCCATGTACGACTTATAAAAAGACAATGAGAAGAAAACTATGGTGACGACAATAGTCCGGTTGACAGTTTGTGGCCCCTGCTGGTGTTAAATAAGCAGTAATTTATCAAAACATCACGACTGGCATCTCGACAGGGACATTTCCTTGTGTGCAGGTAATAAGAAGGTGATACACCTGACGATAGGAGACGACGAAAGACACTCGACCTCCAGAAACGTAACCAGCTGCTGCTGTGAGTGCTCCAGCAAGGGCCTTATCCGCATCGACAACTTTTTCGACGTGGCTGGTAAGACCAAGGCCAAACGCAACAACAGCTTGGACGGGAAGAAAGAGTGAGTTCCGTTTAGCCTTGACCTAAAGAAAGTATTCTTGTTTTTAATTCTTTCAAAATGGTGAAACCTTTTCTTAGTTCCTAAAGTGTTGAAACTTAATTTTTATAATTTCTGAGAGGTCATTGTCGTTTTTTTATATATCTTAGATCTTTGGAATTTATCATCTTTTCGGTGGGCATTTTATATCTTTGTCTTTCTGTCCGTCCGTCCGTCTACATGTAGGGATTACTGTGACCTTGAAATTAAAAGAATTGAAAAACGCGAAGGCATCAAAAAATAGTCCTTGATCACTATTTCACACATTATCTCTTGAAAAGGATGTGAACTGCTGACAGATTGCAGGCTAGAACTGAGGTATTCGGACAAGCTTGTCTGTGATTGAATGAATGAATGAATGTTGAAAAGAACAGACGAAGAAGAAACGAGCGTAAGACTGGACAGAACGACCTCACATGGACGGACGGACGGACGATCACAGGAAGCAAGAGAACGAACAAAATAAGGCATCAGCCAATGAACAAGGAATTATGTGTTTCCTCAGAGCACTCCCTCCCGACGAGATCGTGAAGAACGCCCTCTCGCGGCTGAATGAGGTGGGTTATAGCGCCGTCATCAAGAACTGCGAGCACTTCGCCACCTGTTGTCGTTACGGCGAGGCCAGCAGTGACCAGGTGTTCTGGGCATCAGTGGGACTTCTTGGAGCCGCCGCAGTTCTTGTCGCTGGTGGCATTGCGGCAGCTCTTTTAGGGAGCAACAAGTCTAAGAAGCAGGAGGAGAAGAGGAAGCAGAGGAAGTGACGTCATGCAGTTCAGAGACGTTTGCATTAGGTAAAGGAAAGGATTCAGTCACCAGAATATTGGAAATACTGTCAGTTCACTCAAATTGTCAGAAACCCGATTATCAAACTTTTCTCTCTCTTTAACTTGGTTTATTTATAGTGTGTGGTATGCCTGAATGCGTGTTCGTGTTCGAAATTTATTAGACGCCTCAATCACTCGAAGGAAACACAAGCGTGGATCTATTTCCACCTTTTACTTACAAACAATACAAAATTATTATAAATGAATTCGAAAAGACTTACGTTGATGTAATGATTCCACTCGCACTAATTAGATACACAGTCATGCAATCCAAAGAAGGTACTTGGTCGATAAATGAGTTCTGTTCCCTACAGTTCCACACGAACAAAATGCAGCAACTCTAGTGTCCACGGCTCATTCACAGTTGCGTTCACAGTTCAAGCTTTGACAACGTCAGACAAGTTCTTGTAGATCAGTCAAAGACGTTTACGACGATAATCCGGGAGAGAAGAGATGATAGTGAAGACGGCGGTGAATTGAAGACGGGTGATGTTGTTGAACTGGCGATGATATGTAGACGGCGATGATACTGATGACGATGGTGAACTTGAGGAAGAGTAATGTTGTAGACAAAGGGAGATGACACGTAGACGAGCGATGATGCGACCCACCGTCCAGTAGTGGTTGTCGAAGTTTAACTACAGTTCTTTTCACAGCAGCCAATGTTTCCACGTTGAGTTCAATCTAGCTATTCAATCTCTCTTTCTGGCAGTCGTACGTTGACGTTTCATATACATTCAGACAAGTGTATCAGCCTCTTCACAACTTGGGTTCCTTGTCGTTTGGCTTTCGGAATCAGGGACAAACTCGGCAAATCCGCGGATTCCTACGTGGTCTATATATGTGCTTTCCCTAGCACTACTGTCCGTAAGCCCTAGACGCTCTAGCGGACGCAAACTCAAATCTTCAACGGGTAACTACCAGAGCTCGACTCTGCAATAGTTACTCAGAATGTATATCCTCTCGGGGAAATACATTAATCAACAGAACTTCAATTCTGTTACGTCGGTTTCCAGTTCTCGGACTTGAAACCTATCACTAAATCTCGAGTTTATTACTATAAGGCTCAATCACCTTTGACAGTCAACCACGGGCTTCCTAACGTCAACGTTTTTTGATGTTACCACAGGGTGTGTAAAAATGGACAAGCAAAGTTTGGGGTGCTGCCGGCCCTATTAATAAACTATCTGGTCATGTGATGACTACATCCCATGATATTTGGTTGTTCGAGAACATTCTAGAAGGTTTGTTTCTACTGATTCAGCCATTTTCGTGCCTACACAGTGCCTATTGTTCTTAGAGCTGAAGTGAACAAAGGGAGACCTCGTCACTCTTGACAGTTCGAATTAGTCGCTGACCTGCGGGCTGAACTCAATCCCCAGTCTCTCTCTCTGTCTTCTTTCTTTTAAACAATAGCGTACTATGCGTTCCTGACAAATACACATAACACATAACGTGCTATATTGCAACACATAACGTGCTATATTACAACACATAACGTGCTATATTGCAACACATAACGTGCTATATTACAACACATTACGTGCTATATTACAACACATAACGTGCTATATTACAACACATTACGTGCTATATTACAACACATAACGTGCTATATTACAACACATAACGTGCTATATTGCAAAACATTACGTGCTATATTACAACACATTACGTGCTATATTGCAACACGTAACTAATAAATCTATTAATCAGACCATTTCTACGGCTTCTCGTATGTTTTCAGATCAACGAAAGTTATGTTTCGCTTGTTTATTACCAATGATCGCTTTTTAGGAAGATTCACTCACACTTTCAGCAGGACAGTCTCTTGAGGACAGTGGTCAGTCACGATTAGCGGCCAGATCTGGTTCTAATGAGAAACCATTGAAGAAAGAATCAGCCATTTTGTTTTATTGGTTCCTTCTTGGATCATTTCTTTTTTGTACAGTGGATTTATCTATTCATGCAGTCTGCTTACAGATTGCTCCGATCTATAACCTCTATACCTTAGTGGCTACTGGAGCGCAGGGTTTCCAAAAGCTGTGTGTTACGAATTAAGCGGCCTGTGTGCGTGCGCTGGCGATGACGGTCAAAGGTCACCCGGATGACGTCAGCGCGTGCTCGCGGTGATGGATGGCCCAATCGTTTAGAGGCTTCGTGAAGTGTTTTGAAATCGGGAACTTTATCGATCTTTCTTTTGCTAGGAGGTTCGCGCGGTTTATTTTATAAAAAGGGAGACTGGGCAGAGAGTGAAGAGTGTCAGCGAGTGTCAGTGCACAGCAGAGGATAAAATGTGTATCTATGACTATAGTGTGTGGAAGTGTGGATATCTACAGTTTAGTTTGTCCGGTAACTTCTGTGCAACGCTGAATAAACGGTAAAACTTCCTGGGACTGTTGTCGTCACGGTACTTGGATGGCTGAGACTGCCAGATCATCTTTGAACCAACACTGTCAGCTAAACGCTGGTGTTAGACACATCACGATGTTACATTCTCCCGCCACCCCCCACCTCCCACCACGCACGCGTGCATGCACACCCTGTGTGTGCCACAGTGCAGTGCAGTGTGAAAGTCTGTGCCAGTGCTGGAGGCCTAACATTGTGAATGAGGTGTAGGGTGTGTCAAAAACATAAATATAGTGACAGTGAAAAGCAAAGACACATAGCGACCTGATACAGAATAGTAAGCAACAGAAAGAAAGAGCTGTACTATAATTCTTTATGTGTATGTCACGTGAGCTTGTAATTAAAGTTTCGTGCAAGCTTGTTTGTCGCTCAACGCGTGCATGCGAGTACGTGTCGATTTATGACGTTTGTGCAAGATACACGTAAGCACACTTCATTTTCGCATTACCACATGTTCGCTTTGAGTGGCTTTGTAAGAGTCGCCACCTGCTCCTGACGCTCTTGTAATATCACCTATCAAAGTGAATACCGCATGCGCGGCTCTGTCGCTTGAAAAGAAAGGAGCGGGTTTACGTGTGCTATATTTAGCAGAAAATTTGCTAGAAACGTTTCGTCGTTTCTCGTAAACGTCTATCGCTGATCATAGGACCACGTGACTGGCACACAGAACATTTGCTTCGTTGGCAGTGTGTCAGCAGTAAAAGGAGGCAAAGGTCAAGTGTGGAAGGTTCTAAAATGTCAGTTTATAACCAAAGCTTCCATGCTTCAGTTTCCACTTGAATTTTTGTAAAAATCGATCAGTATCCCATGACCGTTAACGTACAAGAGGTTTGCTACAAACATTTTTTATCATGAAGAATTAATGTTTTATTATTTAAGGTTTTCACATTTCACAATGGGTGAGACTAATGGGTAAAAACAACATTTTCGTAGAGTGCCTCACAGCTTGGATTGAATCGATGGGGAAAACAATTTTTTTATTTGCTGTCATTGCGTCGTCATTAGGGACGTCTTCATTATCTTTATCGTCATCATTCTTTCTTTCTGTTTTATTTCTTTCTGTTCATTTATTTGACTTCTTTCTTTGTTTTTTTGTCTGTCCCTCTGTGTTATATTTTTGGTTCCCCGTAGTCCTTGTTTTACTTTCGCTTTCTTTCCTTTTGGGTTTTTACCTGGTGTGGACTTAATCAGCATCGCCAGCTGGGGCTGGGGCTGGGTCCTTCGGGAAAAGGGATGTTTAGCGTTTTCAGCGTTTTCCTGTAGCCCTATCACCGCATCAATACCTGGAAATACAGCCTACATCTATTTTACTCAGTTTTACCGAAGTCTAATAATAACTCAAATCTATTCATTGTTGTGGCACAGACCAGACGACTCACTTTGCTAGCGTCTGCTTTATTTGTGAGGAATCTTCTCCTGTGGTAAGTCGGGGGTTACTTTTCGTAAACTCTGACCATAAAAAAGAGATTGTAGTGCATTTTCATTGAATCTCTGTAGAGAAATTATGTTATTACAGTTTCAAATGTTTGTAGCCAGAATGTTCCTATTGCGACAGTGTGGTTTATTGTGTGTTGTGACAGTGTGGTGTATTGTGTGTTGTGACAGTGTAGTGTATTGTGTGTTGTGACAGTGTGGTGTATTGTGTGTTGAGTATNGAAATACGAGCCATGTTTCCAGAACTTTATTCTGTTTTATTTAAAACGTGTTGTGTATAAAATGGACTGCTTAGAGATTTTTTTAAGTTGCGCAATGTACGGCGTGTATCAATGTCCTGACATAAGAATGTGCAAGTTTTCTCCTGTCACACTGCGCGTGTTGTGTTCCAACAACTCTCTTTCTATTCGTAGTTCGTGTCTCTTTGTATCGAAGTATTTAATATCAAAACAAGACCAGGTACAAATTAGGATATCTTCTTATTGTCAAGTGAAGGCGTCGGTAACTCTGTCATCACGTGCTGAACCCGAGGCGGTACAGACATGGCGAGCCTGGAGGTCATGAGACACAACCGGACTGTACTGGCCAATCTAACAGAAGGGGATCTGGTGGAGTTTCCACGAGGGTCGTATTCACACTGGGCGGTGTACATTGGTTAGACATGTTTGTCATATTTCACAGGCGTTTTTCAATATAACTAGCTACTTTTCAGTTACTTTAAACAGTCTACGCCAATCGTGCAGACAACGGACATTAAGTGGGATTTACCATATTCTTTATACAGTATAGACAAACAATAAGAAGACAAATGTGCAGACAATAACGTGGTTGTTCGGTTCTAGCACATGCTGGTGTTGAAAAAGCATCAACTAACTACAATATCGCGAGTTACGTGATGACACTGACGTTTCCTTGTGTCCAGGCGGTGAAAACGTGATTCACCTGGCGGGAGAAGACGATGATGGAATTGATGGACAAAAGACTGCCAGACATCTGACCAGCTTTAGCGGCGAGTGTTTCAACAAGGCGCGGGTCCGCATCGACAACTTTTTCCGCGTGGCTGGTCAGGACAAGGTCAAGCGAAACAACAGCTTGGACAAGAAGAAGAAGTGAGTTGTGTGTAGCCTTGGATTATATGTAAAGGGGGCATTCTCCCAGTTGTAGCTTAGAAATCATATTGGCTTTGTTTTCTTTATAATTAACCTCCTAGCAAGATGTAAATGTGGGGGAGGGGGTAGATTTATGTTCGTATGTTGGTGTTACGGCAAATAACAAAAAGGGGGGCGTTTTTGCTGCATTGGTACTTTTGTGGTGCTTTGCCTGCTGTAATGTTACACTCTATTTTTGTGGTGCCGCGAGAGGCTTCGGCATGTGACTATGTTACACAGGAAAACAATTACTACAATACGGCCTATTACTACACCTAAGTCAGTCAGTCAGTCGACCGACCGACCGACCGACCGACCGACCGACCTAGAAACGGGTTTTCTTGTTGTGGTGTTTAGCCTAACATGAATCAGCAGTACCTTGTTTTTAAGACGCGACTAATGAAAAGAATCAATCTATCTTCTTTCTCCATGTGTTACTGTAAATAACTTTAACTCTGCTATGAGTAGACAAGTAGAAATGGATTTGACCGAAGTCAGCTGCCTGTCTGCTAACTCAGTTACCATAATTAAATGACAACCCTGCTATGAGTAGATCACTAAACAAACGCCTTTCACCGTCGATTCTGGCAACGACATTCCTCAGTGAACCGCTCTGCGAGGTAGGTGGGTTAGGGATTTTAGATATAGCTTTCAAATTTGTTTCTCATATTATTATTATTAGTTGCAGTATGTATCTATGATATGTATATAGGCATCTTGTGTGTATTTGTGTACGTACTACGTCAGTATGTATGTATCGGTTGATTAATCATGGAGCAATGATCAAAGTCTGTTATGTGCAGAGACCATCCCGGCCTCCAGTGGAGTACTACAAGAAAGCTGTGTAAGGAATAACAGCCTCAATACTAAATATCCTTGTGAGTTGTACATATTTTTCCGTAAATAAGCTCTGTTAATTTCACGTTGCAATTTTTAACTAAGGAAAACAACGTTGTTTTTATTTGTAGCATGTGATTTCGCAAAGCTGCAAACCCATCTCTTTTTTTTTTTTTTTGCTAGTAACGGCGGCTACTTTTCGACCCTATACACTCCAGCTGTATTTTATGTAGATCCTGTAAATCGTCTCAGGTTTGATTCCTTTCTCCTTTCTTTCGATCTCTTCTGGATCCCTCACGGATATCGAAGTGAAAGTTTATAACCACTTTGAACCATTTAGAACGATGACCGTGCACGAAATTCAGAAACATATTTCTGATTATATTCAGACTGTCCTTCCAAACATCTGACCAACAGAAAGTGAAAGAAAAAAAATGAGCGTATTTTCTGTGTGCAGAAGATCAGATCCAAAATGGCGTATTTCCAGGCTACAGCTGCCGTAAAAATTGGCGTTTCGTCTTCCAGCCTTGGAATTTTCTTTATAGGTGTTGTTGTAGGACTGCTTATAACACTGGCTATAGGAGCAGTTTTCTCTTCCATGAAGAAGACTTGCCAAAACGGAAAAAAAAGCAATAAGGAATGACTTGCTGAAGGAACTTAAAGAAGATGCAACAAAGGAGACTGTTTTCAAACTTACTTTATGAACTGTAATGTATTGGGACGAAAATAGCACTTCAACGTTAGTGTTTAACTGAAGACTAACAAACAGGCAAACAAACCTAGTTATCCTTATTAATCACTGCAACAATTTTGTTTTGCTATTTTACTAGAATTATGTGATAATAATGTTAGATTGATAAAAGAAATTGGAGGTAACTCTTGGCTGGAAATAGTTCTAGCGTTTCGTACGAAGAGTTTGCAGGGGGGGGGGGGTATTTGTTTTACTCCAGCAGTCCTATTTGTTAGCTTATAATGCTAGGCCAAGGACATCTTTTAGCAGTTCTGAGGCGTCACCTACCATGGTAACTCATGTTGTCTGCCTCCCTCATAGTCTTTCTCCAGTACTAGAACTTGCAGAATCCTTAGTCATGTTTATTTGGTACTTAAGTTACTCATAAATCATAATTTCCGTGCACAGAACGCAACAGCAATATTACTAATATAAACAAGTATTAAGCTTAAAAGTACTCATTTAAACTGCATTGTCATATATAAAGCTGAAATGTATCAACATTTAGGTTGTTTCATGTGGCTACAAATTCGGTAAGAAAACAGCAGAATTTGACGTAAAAACGATTTAGGGCAAAATTATGTTACCTTCACCGTCACGTGAAATGATTAAAAGGATTATATTTGCATGACCAATAAAAGAACAAATAATGTAGAAGATTTCAGATTCAGAAGGTCTGGACAAATGTACATGCATGAGGTGGGGATGCTTGTAGTTATTTTGTACCACGTAGGTCTGGATAGGATTAAGCTGATCTAAGCTGTTTATTTACTGTCCTATTGAAGGACTTTTACAAACTATCCGGAATAAAAGTTTCATTTCCACTAAAAAATTTGTGTATTTGGAACTGCTGTGTACATTCGTATGTTCATGTGTACGGATTTGAGAGGGTGGGTGAAAAATGTAGAGCATGTCATGAGTGTCAAGGCTTATCAAAGTGACATGACACAAATATACTGCTAAAAAAATTGACAGATCAGTGCAAACTGCCTGTTTTGCATAAGCCCAGAACAAAAACCAGTAAACACGAGGAATCTGGAGTGTACCTTAATTTATTCATTATTGTAACGTCGAACAAAACATTTAATGGGATTTTTTCGTTGAAAAAAGATTCCCTGCCATGAAAGATACAGCCACCGAATACAAAGGTCAGAGCAGGTACAGCACAGAATAATCGATGTAAAATGTGTGTGCCCTACGCATGCAAGCCACCGTTGTCGCATGGACTGAGCCAATGTTCCCAGGGTCATTTGTGGAATTGCCTGAAACTCCTGCTGAATCAAAAGGAACAGTTAAGGTCAGCTGGGGGCGTATGGTTTTCCTGTCTGTCTGTCTGACCCTTCCCTACCTCCTACCCCTCCTTCCGAAACATCCCCCCATATTCCACCCTCCCCCTTCCCCAGAAAGGCCTGCGAAATACAGCTCGCTGTCAGCCTATTCGCTCCTCGCTTTCTTGACACCTGGTAGGTGGACGCAATGTGGGTAGCTGCTCTAGGCCGCCCATTACCGGTTTAATCGAGTTTAAGGCTTGAGAGCGCATGCTATTTAAGCTGGGAAAGAGGGCATATGAGAGCTACACAATCAGACAGACACAGAAGAGATGAAGTAGGAAGACCAAGAGAAGCTGACACGTGTAGACCCTCAGACCTATGCCCCTCGCCATCTTAGCCAGGACGTTGGACAAGTCAAGAGACTGACTAGTAAGTGATTGCTGGCGGCGCCTTATAAGTTAAGGGCTGCTCTTGCCATAAACTATCTTAGAGTCTGGGGCTCGTGTTGATGCAAGATAGGTGGTTTTATCCTGCCGGAGACAGGAGACGTTAAGCTAGAAGCCGGGCGTACGCCAAGAGGAAGGTAAAGGAAGTGCTGGTCGTGGAAGTGTCGTAGCTTCATTGTTGGTCGTGAAATAGATTTAGAATTGTGTATCGCAGAAGTAGTTGTTTCAGTAGTGACAAGAGTAGGAGCTCTGTTGTCAGTCACTTACAGTATTTGTGTATAGAGCGGGATCATAGGCCGTTTTGCAGTTTGATTTCCCCTCTGGAGTTTGATTATCTTCTTGTCTGATTCCTTGTGTTATGACGTAATCAGACAACGTCTTACCTTAGACACGAGCACGGTGATTCTCTGTAAATAATCTGAGACTGAGCGAGCGTGACAGAGTATGAGAATCTTTTCCCTCGGTAGATTTCTCTAGTTATTCACATTATTTCATAGCGTCGTCGCTCTTTGGTGTAGAAACCATTGACCTGAGGCAGTAAAGGTTTTGGTGACGATTGCTCAATTGTCTACATTTACGAGGTCACCATAAAAGTTTGTCCAGTAATTCTGGAGAAGTCGAGTCCAATAAGTTAAGGTACGGCCCGGCATGTCACACTCGCCAATTGATTGGTTCTGCTATTTACCCATCCGAAATAGAGTTCTCTATTTTATTGGCTCCAGTGAATTAAGAGATTTTACGTGCTGAAATAACAAAATAAGTATAACATTATGGTGTCTAAATGACCACACACATTAACCTCAGAAGGCTGGACAACATTCAGGGTCGACCATCAAGGACAATGAAACACCCAGTTACTTTTTGATCACCAGCCCAGTACATCATACACCAACAAGACCCGTACTCCCCAGCTTTCCCGCTGCCCCCTTCCTGGGTCATTAAAGCTTTACACAGCGACAGCGTTGCATGTGAGTTCGTACTCTCCACTCCCCGCGTAAAATGCACGAGGGGAACGGGCAAACTTATTGCCGCAAGCACAGGTACAAGCTCATGCAGCCTCTTTCTGGGCTGCTTAGCCTGATTTCGTGGTTGGAGAGGTAAGTAAGATAGCTTTAACACTTCTTTAGTTTAGTGGCTTGTGTGTGCATGAGAAACAGACAGACTAGGCGGAGGAAGTTTGGGGCGGGGGGGGGGGG
>SMGT01009668.1:0-18858 GCA_004794575.1 Lanistes nyassanus
GTCAGTAGTGATGGGGAGTGTCGAATGTTGTGGGGAAGTGAGTTCCATTGGGTGGATGTGAGAATGTGAACATGCGCTGTCCATATGTTTTTGTCCTGATACGGGGTACTGAGAGAATGCGATCGTCTGAAGAGGAGCGGAGCTGTCTCAGTGGAGTGTAGATTGTAAGGAGATCTGAAAGGTAGATGGGGCATGCACCGGTGAAAAAATTGTAACAGAGAGTAGACAACTTGTAGTCGATGCGAGCCTGAATGGGGAGCCAGTGCAGAGTGCGAAGTAGTGGTGTGGCATGGTCTGTTTTGCGCGCTTTCAGGACAAGGCAAGCTGCCGAGTTTTGAAGTTTCTGTAACTTCTGTAGCAGATACAGAGGACAGCCGGCTAGCAAGGAATTGCAGTAGTCAAGTTTAGACAGAACGTAGGCACATACAAATGTGTTTGCAACCTGGTCAGACAGAAGGTGACGGGAGCTGCTGATTTTTCTGAGTTCATAAGCGGATCTGCAGATGTTGGAAATGTGTTTGTCAAGTGTCATGTTAGAGGTAATAATAACACCGAGATTTCTTGCAGAGTCAGTGAAAGGGATGTCGACATCACCAATTCGAACTGCTGTGGGATATTCTGTCACTCCAGCATTTCTTTTACTGAAGAGAAGAGCCTCTGTTTTTTCGTTGATCAACTTTAGTCTGTTGTGAACCATCCATGCTTTGACACTGGATATGCAAGTTTGCATGGTCATGATGCTGGCATGTACATCGGCTGGAAGACAAGAACTGTATAATTGGGTGTCGTCTGCATAGGACTGGGTGGAGACCATGTGAGCATGAATGAGTGATGAAAGTGGTTTGATGTATAGGATGAAAAGGATAGGGCCCAGGACAGATCCCTGAGGGACTCCGAGAGACAATGCTGATGGGGGTGATAATTGGTCAGCGACAAGTACAGACTGAGTTCTACCAGAGAGGTAGGACCGGAACACCCCCAGCACCGACCCACAGATGCCGTATACATCATGGAGACGATTGAGGAGGATGGTATGGTCGATCGTATCAAACCCTGCGGAAAGATCAAGGAGGGTCAGAAAAGACACTTCACCTCCATCCAGAGCAGACAAAATGTCTTGACAACTCTAGTCAGAGCTGTTTCCGTGCTGTGGAATGGCCGATATGCTGACTGGGAGTGAGAGATAAGGTTGTTTGAGTTGAGGTAGGCGAGAAGTTGATTTAGAACGACTCTTTCAACCACTTTTGAGAGGAAGGGTAGGTTGGAAACTGGGCGGTAGTTCTTGAGGCTGTTTGCGTCAAGGGTGGGTT
Source organism: Lanistes nyassanus (assembly GCA_004794575.1). Classification (NCBI taxonomy): domain Eukaryota; kingdom Metazoa; phylum Mollusca; class Gastropoda; order Architaenioglossa; family Ampullariidae; genus Lanistes; species Lanistes nyassanus. The sequence continues at coordinate 1,311 of SMGT01009668.1, forward strand.
TCTTGAGGAGAGGCTTGACTATTGCAGCCTTGAACAGCGATGGAAAGACTCCTGATGACAGACTGTCGTTTACGATTTGAGTGAGAGTTGGAAGCAGGACATCCAGGCAGTCAAGGAGAAGGTGGGTTGGTATGGGGTCCAGAGGGCAGGTAGTAGGTTTAGATTTTAATATGACAGCCTTGAGGTCTGACTGAGATATGGGCTGGAGGGAATGAAATGAACAAGATGGCAGGTTGTCAGCAAGGGTTGGAGGTCCACAACGTAGCACCATCTTGTCCAGCTCAGCTCGAATATCCGCGACTTCGCGTAGGAAGTACTGAGAGAATGCCTCGGGTAGCTGTGTGACAGGAACGTCAGTGGGAAGAGGCGAGTCCTTGTTTCGACCCGTTAGTTTGTTGCAGATTTCAAACAGACTTTTGCTCGAGGAAGAGTTGACAAACTGTGCTTGAAAGAAGGATTTCTTAGCTGCAAAAACTAGCTTGGAAACAGAGCGTTTCGCTGCAAGATATAGTTGTCTGTGTATGCTAAGGCGTGATCTCAGCCAGAGCCTTTCTGCACGACGGCGCGCACGCTTAGCCTGACGCAATTCGTCATGGATGGTCGGGTACCAGGGGGCTGCCTTTAGCGGGTGTACTCGACAGCGCCGGGCAGGAGCGTGTGTATCAAGGGCTTTGCGAAGGGCTTTATCAAGCTCAGCAATCGTGAGAGGACCGCACAACATGTTCTGTAGATCTGTTTTGAAACTGCACAGGTCCATCAAACGAATGAGGCGTGTGGTTATAAACCGCTGAGTTGGCTTCGAACACTGGATGTTTAAGTTAAACTGAACACAATAATGATCTGATGATAAAGTCGTGGAGACTGTAGTCGACTGTACAATGCTGTCCTCTGGTCTGTGCATGACCCAATCGAGAATGAGACATGAGACACTAAAACAGACATGGACCCTAAATACGAACATTTTTTTTAAAAACAACAATAACCACAGTTTATCCCCATTTTTACGCTTTAAGTGGTAATCAATAAAACTAATCCACACTTAGAGTTCATGACTTGTTCTAGGATAGAAATTGTATATTACAAACATCGATGTGAAAAAAAAATCTAAAGACCTTTGCTTCTTATTCGTAAACCCCACCATACAAATCTCTCTTTTTGGTGGATTTTACACCTTGAGAACTAACCATTTAGAATCTCATTTTGTTCTGATTTTTAAATGATTCCCAGTTCTTTCCCTGATTCGTGGTTCTTTCAAAGTTGAGCTCCAAAGGCGAGCACCCAGTGACTCCTTCACAATTAGTTTCTGAAGAGTTATTATACTCACCCTTATCATTCATCCGACCAAATGATGAAACTGAGGAGCTGTGAAACATCCAGAAATGGCCATTGTTGCAGGAGCGCATGCATTTTTCACATGGTGTAACCACATGGTATCCAACCAAACTGCCACTGCAAGTTATTAAAAAAATGACCAGGAATTCTTTTATGGGGGTGCCGACCTACCAGTATGGCAAAAGCATATTTTTCTGGCAAGTGTCAGTTGAATTACATCTCTAGCTACTCCTGTCATGATTTTGATGGACAATGTTTTACTGAACTATACATCTGGCAGGACTCTAGTTATGTGGCTTTTCCCCACACCCCTCACCCCATCAATTGCAATACTACATGATTGCAACAAGCTTGCAGTCTATTTTCAATCTACCATCTCGTTTATGTTTCAAATGTCACAAATTGTCTCCCTTGCAGACCCAGATCCTATGAAATAATGCAAGACAGTTTGACAGTGTAAGTGATCGAAGAACAGCTTCATATTCTGTCTGCAGACATTCATTTCTGAGCTTCTAACAGGGTAACACATTTCTCAGTGAAAGACGAAGTTGTACATTGCTTAAGCAACTTCCATTACAGTTAAATACTTCCCTATTTTGCACCACTAAAGTACATTTTTCAGCTTCAGGGGTGTTGCCCTCAAGCCAGAAACAAAAATTTACAAACAAGACACCATCCACATTTTCTTCTTTTTAGCTTTCAGCCAGTCACATTTCCAAAAATCCTGTTTTCAGTTTTTGGTACAAAACTTTCTTGTTTACATCCCTCTTTCACTTTGAGTTAACCTATCTTTCTAGTCTTGAGATAAGCTTGACTGTTGATTTGTTTGGACAGTCATTGGATGAGAATTCATTCCAGGTCATTTCCCCTCTCACTATATACAAGGAAATCTGCCTTGTGCAGATTCTTTGACCAAGGGACACCTCCTGTATCCGGACACTTATGGTTGGCACATATTAGTTTCCAACTGTAAATGACCTCTGACCAATGGTCACTTGCCAAATGCAGACAAGAACAATGCCTTTAGGGACATAACTTGAACTTTATGTCAAGAGTGGACAGCCTTGCATGGTTTTCGGATCTTCACCACCTCCTCCATTTTTTCAAAAACATTCTTATACATGCATGACTTCATCCAAGAATTTGTAAACATGAGCTTGCCGTTTTAAATCTTTATGACTTTGGTTTGCCTTTGCTCATTATGGTTTAGGTCAGTGAACCAGTAAACATAGATGGAATCAACTGCAGGGAAAAACAAAAATTCTAACACCTGGTCAATATGTCAATGTTTTAAAAAGAGTTCAAAGATTGTAGGTCTGTGCGCAATATATCTAAGGATTTTGGATGTAGGAATACACAGATTTCTTGCATCAAATCTGATTACAAGATCTTAGAGGACAGAAATATGGTGGCTGGTCTGATCTAAACTAGATATGAACTTTTTCGATTTTATAAAATGACTTCATCATCACAGTAGTGCACAGTCAATCAATGCAGTCATTCTCCATCCCCTATTACACACATACATACAGGATCAGGTATAAGTTTTTCTAATGCTGTCACACTGAAGTATGTGTACCATACTGTGATGTTCTACATCTCATATGGTTTCATCATTCTAATAGTAATAGGCCCATGTAAAACTTACCAACACAGGCAAGCTATGTTCTGTATTTTGCAGAGGCAGTGAGCTGTTACAAAGACATCTGGAATAGCAGCGATTACACTGAAATAAACAAACAGCACTTAAGTCGATTTCAAGTTTGCATAAGATGATGTCTTTATCATTTTTTTAATAAAGGAATCTATGCCCCTAGCTAAAAATTACACCAAGGCCTGGGCAATCTGAATCTCGTTTCATATGCTTTAAATTAATATTCACTGGCCAAACGCTTCTTGTTTAGGGTATGATAAAGTGTTCCAAATGCAAATGAGACAGAACTTTAAAATTCGTATATATTCGCTTTCAAAGCAAAAAATATATAACCAGCTTTAGGATGAGATCAACAGGGACTTACGTGGGGTCAGGGGCATCTGTTGAAAACAGCGAAATTGTTTTGTCCGCAAGCAGGATGGCTCGCATAGCCCGTCGACAAACTGGCTCTCCACAAGTTTTGCACTCCAGAATATACACAATTTTTCTCCAAAAACTCGGACTGAGTCTATCTTTTTCCATCTCATGCACTTACCACTCAGATTGTACGTAAATAGTGGTCTTGTTCTGTTGAATATGACATGAGTAGACGCCGACAGATCTAGTCTACGGCTGAATACGTCGATCTATGGGTTAAAAAGTCGTCTGCAACGGATATTTTCAGGTTTCAAAAGAACGACGCTCGAATCGAAACTTCCAAACATCAGACATCTCATTTCTCTGGGTGATTTTACGTTTCTACAGTTACTTCTCAAGATGAGTTACATGTCAGATATCGGAGGAAAAGTTTACAACGGGCCTACCCAAATTCTATCTTGAGGACGCCCGAAGCAGTGTTTTGTTATGTCGGTGATTCATTGGTTTAATTCAAGAACGCCTTTCTTAACGGGAATTTCATTGGGTAAACGGTTCGGCTTGTATTCTCGCGATTTCTCGAGAGGCACGCAGCAACTTCCCAGGACTCTGTGCGCGTGTGCATTCGAGCAAAGAGATCTCAGTCTACACTCGGACGACTTGGGTCAAGTCCGAGAGGCTGTTGATAGTACAGTCTTCTCTGCCGAGTGGGCAGGACGGCTGCAAGCAGTGTGCCTTTAAGCCTTTGTTTGGATAATCCGTCTCATCTGTCCCATTTTCAGCCATGGCAGAAAGGAGAAGTAAGAAAGAAAAAGAGATAGTCAACGAATTCGAGAACCATTTGCGAGGTAAGTGGGATGCTATGTATGATGCAGGCTGTGTTCCTCCTCCGCTCTTTACATTTTGACACTTCCGTACAGCAGTAGACTATCTCTACAACAAACGATTGTTCGATGGCCTATTAACTGAACCCACCCAGTCCGATTAACTATTGATTCACAAAGCTTGAGACTGAGTGAAAAACTAATTACGATTTTAACAATTATAGGTTACAGCATCTGTGTCAGGATGACGGCACACCCACTTTTTAAAGTGGCATGTGCCTGGGAGCAGTACTTTCTCAAACACATGCTTGTAATTGTATGCATATGTGGATATGCAAATACATATATACATATATTACATGCACAATACTGTCGTTTATATTAACGAAACTACAGTTATATTTTTTTTCAAGAATAGAGACTGTCTTTATCTGCTTACTAATACTGCAAGGAGAAGTAAAACCACCACACTTTCTACTTATTCTTAAAGGAGATTCCTGAGAGTTTTATATTATGAGCCAGACTTATCCTGTACAGATGAGTTCTTTTTGGGGACCTTCCTGGATTTGTTGTTGGTGCGCTCCCAAGGCATGCATATATCATGTATACAGCCATACTTGTGGAGCCATGTAAAGCACGTTTTTAGGTCATTGAATGGAGTCTCAAAGGACTTGTTCATAGTTCATAGAAAAGGACAGTAATAGAGGGCAGTACACAAAAGTCTGAGAAATACTTTTCATTCTACATAGCTAGCATAGAGGTACTGGATGTATCCGTTTCATGAGTCTGAATTTACGTGCTTCTTATCAACATCATTTCTTGTACTGTCTGCAACACTTTAAAAAATGTTGTGTTTATGCATGTGCATGTACACACATGCACATACACATATAAACACACACACACACACACACATACTGGGGATTTTTTCCTCTCTGTCTCTACCTCTTTCTCTGCAAATGCTTCTATTTCGTGGCGGGATCAAATTTCACACCAGCAGTGTGAGACTTGATTTATTCACATGAGGCCCTACAGGTACTGTGTGGAAAGAGAACACATGAGACAAGTTTTACAAGTGCTCTTATCAGGTGGCTTCTGTACCAGGAGTTTCAGTTACTTAATTCAGTCATCTGAGTGAGGAACAGATGTTTGTGGATGCACAACTGACTTATAGCAAAGTATTACTCTTACCATGGTGAAAAAGAGCTGCAATTTTCAATGTATATTGCACTATATTGAGATAAATGTTAACTTTTAATTTATAGCCTGACAACGTGACTTAAATAGGTGTGGATTGTGCTGCATCGCTCTTACACGTGTATGCCCGCGCGTACATGCGCACAGATGCACGCCCACACAGAGTGAGCGCAAATTGACATGGACTGGCGTCGCGTGCATGCATTTCATATGTGAAAGGGCGCGGGAAGCTGTCGAACCTTAGAAGGGCTCGTCAAGATGCAGAAGACTGGCAGCGATTAAAGTTGACCACCGCTGGCATTGACGACCCCCCGTGGCACGCGCTGACGCAGCGGCTTGTGGCGTGCATCGCCATAACCGCCCAGCTTGTCCCACTCGGCAGGCACGCCGGTGAGCCAGAAACACGCCGCTGTCGGAAATTACAGCGACCTCACTTTTACCTATCGGGGGACCCGTCGGTTACGTTACGAAGGTGACAAACGCGCATCGTCAGATGATAAAAAAAAAAATCCTTTGAACCCATTCCCCACTATGGCTCGGGGTCCTGGATAGCTCTGCGAGAACAGCTGCGGACTAGCGCGTGGAAGATTGGTGGTTCGAATCCAGGAGTCGCTAAGGATTATTTAGTGGAGTTTGACATTGTGCAAACTCCATTCGGCCATACCCCGAACATCAAACTGCCTCTTCGCACTGACCATCGGATCAGACTGGTAATCACCACGAGGTGGAACGCTGTCCTTCTAAACTTGCCTCCTAACCCACCTACTACTGGTTCGGAATCCGATGTGCGTACTGTCACCATCTTGAGGCGCACTTGGCGTGTAGTCTAGTAGTGTACTTGACGTTCGCTGCAACTCTTCGGTGTCTCTTCCGCGGGATTTTTTTATGGCGTGTGTGACGTGAGAAGTGTTTCAACTTAGCGTGGAGCCTGTGCAGTCCGGGCATGCACATTAATGTGTAGATGCATTTGACATAGACCCCAAGGATTTGTGGCATTGGTTGACCCCAACTGCCCGACTGGGGTCTCGGATGACCCAGTTGCCACAATCCGTCTACTCGGCATTTGTTCACACAGTCCGCATCTTTACTGTAACAATGAGCTGCGCTACTGGCCGAGGTTGAAACAGAAGAATAAGCGGGTGTACATGACGAAAGATGGCTGATTTTACTATCCGAAAAAGTCGGTCGCCGGTTGAACTTTTTTTTTTTTTTTTGGTTGGGGGTTGGTGGTGGTGATAGCGGACCATGCTAGTGTCTGCATCTACTTTTCCCGTTTATTTTACTGGTATATTCTATCACTAAGTATTGTGTTCCCAGGGTTCCCCATAGGGTTAAAAACTGAGGATCTCTTTGAGTCTCTCCTGGGATATTCTGAGGATCTCTGCCGGGGAAAAAAGTTTCCCTATGTTTTTGGTTGAAAAAAAATAGTTGAATAAATGGGTTGGCGTCCTTTTGTGTTTTTGCGCATAGCAGACGCACGAGCGTGCGTTACGAGGAACCTTGCTCGCTGTTCTTTTGTACCTAGTGTTTTCTCCAGTGGGTGTTTGTCGAGCGCAGTCCATACTGCCCACCGTCAACTTTCCTGTAAAACTCGCTCCGGCACTCGGATTCAGAACGTCGCGGGAAGTGTGAGAGAGCCGACTAGTCCTAGTACTGCTGTAGCGCGAAAACACATCTTTCCCTCGTCCCCCACCCCCTATTTGGACGCATACCTCTGCCGCTATGGCTTCATAGTTCGTGGAGAAATATGTATATATATATATAGCCAGCACTACGAGTACAAAGGTTCCCGACTAATCACAGGCGATTTTAGCTACAAACGTCGTTTCGATTGGTGTCTTTGGAGTAATTATTCAAGTAGGGTTGGTACTGCAAACGTCGAGCCATCGCAGTTAGTGACTGTGTAATAATTAGTCTAATGCGTGACTGGCGCCAGGAGTCATTGTCATTTCTTATGGCGTCTGGCGCCATTGGAAACCCAGCGTGAGGGTGCGCGCACGCGCATGCACGCCTATTTCTTGACTGTCGGTCACACCAGTACGAATTAATGACTTACGTGGCTCATGTCCCATATCTGTGGGTGCTGTATCACGCGATCGACGTAATTGTGACTTTGCTGGTAAGTTAAATACGTTGAGAACGGTGATGTTCTTGCTTTCTGTAAGGCCAGGGTTTGTACATGCCTATGACAGGCAGTATATGTAAAATTTCATGTGCAGAATTCAAGAGCGCATCACCGGATAAATAAAACCCCTGCCTTCCCATTGTTTAATCAGTCGCAAGCCGATGGCTGTTAGTTCGTGCGATCGCGCACTTGTCTAAGCAAGCTGTACAACCAGAATAGTTTTTCCGCGTCAGACGCCGGGCGTGAATCGTACATTGAGCTTCTCTTAAAGCCTTGACACAGCTCGGCGTTGATGAGAGGATCGCAAGCCTTTTCGTCTTACTGCTCCGACGGGGTGTGTGTGTGTGTGTGTGCATGACCGTGGAGAAACCATATGATTTATTATTTATTTATAGTGTTGGGGGTGACCTTTTGGCATTGCGCCGAGGCTAGCTTTGTCCACACGATGAATGTGAACGGCCCTATGTAACGATGTGAGAATCCCAAGGAGGTATATGACGTCGCTGGAGTTCCCAAAACTTGTCACTGGTTGAACTGCACTGTCGGCCATGTTCCGGTGTGAATCTCTCTCTTCTATCCCTCTCTATCTCGCACGCCCCCCCCCCCCGTCCTCGCTTCCTCCCGCAGCAATGATCTTTGGGGTTTCTGAGAATAGGTTTTGTTGCCCTATTGCCAGGCACGTGCGCACTTGCAATGGCACGTCACCAGCAGATATGGGTAACACGTGCATCCACAAATTGTAAGGATCTTTCGCACGGTTTGTCGAGTGAAAACGGTGGGGAACTGTAGGCTATGCAGCATTGGCTAATACATTCTTTGCGGGCTGCATGTGAGGCCCCTTACTGGTCTCCATGTATGTTAGTTTCTATTGCTGCAGCATCGATTTTCAGAGGTGAGCTAGAAACTGACGGACAGTTCTATTCTTGGATGCTGGAGTACGGCCGTCATGTACAGACGCTCAGTTGAAGGCACTCGCCGAAAACTGCCTCCTCCGAGGAGCCTTCACCGACCTGTCCCCACCACTGCCCAAATATGGCAAGTCTGATCGAGTCGGGGTCAGAGCGCGGTCAGCGGAAAATCAATCGGAATCAGCTCAACGCCTGGCTGCTTTTATTCCTCAGCCTCTATCGTCTTGTCTTTCTTTCGTCCTCCTCTTTCCGTCCTCTCTTCGCCCTCACCCCTCCATTTTTATTTCTTGTCCCTTCCTTTTCTTCTATTCCCAGCGTTTCTCCCTTTGTCCCTGCCTTTGCCACTTTCCGTCCCCCCACCCCCTCCACAGCCTGCATTCTGCTGCAACTCATCGCTTACAGAGCAAGATTATACATTTCCCCTCCCCTCCCCCCCCATCATCTTTACCTGCACACAAGTCTCGTACATCATATAGGTTTTAGCTGTAATTTGCTTTCAAAGGGTTACACAAGGTCAGTGATTCACAAAACAGAATTCTGTTCGGTGGTTTAGCGTCAGAACCAGTGGCGAGAAACATCGTCTTTATAGTTTGTGCTGATCTTTTTAAAATACAGGTCATCTAGATGTTGCTGTCTGAGGCCGGTAGCTTAGGTTAATTGTTCTTTATGTTATTTTGAACATTCATGCAGTATAATATTTATAATGCCTTCAAAACATTTTATTTCAACTAGTTAAGTCCGTCGGGGAGAAGATAATTAAAGTGCATTTAGTGTATAACATTTTTAAAAGTAAACATTTGATGGTATTTCAAATACAACAGTTCTGCTTCCTCTTCACACGCACACACCCACACCCACGCGCATGCAGGTGCCAAAAACTGTGCTAGGTCTGCGGCATGCATGACCGTGTAACAGCCATAATCATCTGATGCTAAAGTGAGGACTGCCACACTTGCTCCGTGCTGACTGTTGGGCACAGCTTGTGCTAAACCGATCCATATTGCCACCGCCACAGATCGAAGAATCGAGGCGACTTGTGTCGGTACAAGCAACGCAAGTACAGTAACACTAACACTAGACTGTCATCACTGTTTTAGTGGTCGGCCATGGAAGCTCTGGCGCGACTGCTTAGCGTCGCTAAGGCTTTCTTGTGTCCGTGAAGCTTGCCTCTGTTGTCTGTTTTAGAGAAGCGGGCGTGCGTTGATGGGCGGCAAAATCTTTGACTTGAGTGTTAGTGTGTCTAGACTATGAGTGGAACGGAAGTGTGATGAAGTCTAATACATTCGACTCTACAAAAAGTGGAGAAGTTCGGGTAATATCCTGCATTATAATAGTACCATTTACAGCTGCACTGATCTGAAATATCAGAATAAAGTGGCTTAGAATTGCTTTACGGTCAAGCAGGTTTGCCTTGAGGAATAATTGTTAATGTGTGTCTGCAGCTCAGCTACTGCTCACAGTGGTCACTGGGACTTCCATGAGCACATATGGGTGTTTCTGAAGTGTCTGATCGTGTTTGCTTGAGATAAGAAGAATCTTTATTCATATATATATATATACCGATCATGGATGTCATATACTGCAACCCCTGGCAGATGTGTGGCACCTCTTCGGTTATGTGTCATTGTGTTTGCCATTCTTGTAGGCTGTCAGAGGTTAATAAAATAATAAGTGCATGTGTAGCGCATTGTACTGATTGTCGTTAATTATTGTGTAATGTTTTCAACGGGAACAGGCGTGATGTGGGTTAACCGCGGACCGTGTATTCCGGTTTTAAAACTGTAAACGTTTGATGTGTGTGTGAGATAGCGTGCCGTTTCCGCGTCTCTGTGTGACAAATGTAAACGCTGTGTCGACGAAAGGGGCGTCCCGATGGGAACCAGAGTGCAAACTCCTCTTCTCCGAGGTTTAGGCAGGAAGAGCAAACAGCGAGATTTTGCGAGACTTTGCAGGGCGGTCTTCAAGCCGGGCGTTGCTGCCAGTGCGTCTTGTGGCCGGAGGGTCCGTCCGTCGATTCCCATATTGCTCGTGCGCCGGCGATCGAAAAGTAGAGCGAACTTTCGCGTCCGAAAGAGCCGTGCAGTGGGGCGGTAGCTGGTGGTGGTGAAAGCTTGTTCTCGTCGGGACTCTCACTGCTGTCGTTATTTACTAGGGGAGGTTAGAAATAGCACAGCTTTGCCCGGGCACCAACGGGTGCTAGCGACTGGAATTGCTCCCAGATGTCGACAGCAATTTTCCCACTGCCACCTCGATCATACCAGGCAAAGGCAGTCTATGGTGTTAAAACTGTGGCTGATTATTAAAAGGGAGAAACAGCCAGGAAGGGTTCTTAAGCCAAGTGTCGCGTTGTGCCTTTTCGTAACCTCTCATGCGGGCATGTTCGGTGTTGGCACAGCGGCGATGTGGCAGTTTTCTATGCATTGATGCGCTAAAGGTTTACTGTCATACCCCTTTATCCCTTTCGCTTTGCCAGGAAGGGTACAGCCGATCGTCGCAGTGAAAGCAGACGTACGGTTGTTTACTGTGCTGTAGTATAAAATATCTAAGTCATTTCCTTATTTCGAATGCTATGTTAATAATGTTGGCGGGGTCTTTATCGCCCCGTTTTCCGAACTAGGCACTCCGCGTGGAATGAGATGGAGCGTTGGAGCTGACGGACTGTGTGATTCACAGCGCTAAGTAGTTGTTCGCTGCAGAAGCGGTGCTGTTTCTCAGCTGCAGGGCGCTGCAGGTTCCGCGAACAGCTCTTGTCGTTCGTTTACGCGTGTCAGCTTAGCCAGGTTTCTTGGGCCGAATGCGTGTGCAGAATGTTGTCGTCAATAATTATTCTCGTTCGTCGTCGTCATTCGTAGCACGCGCGTCATGTGTAGTACGCGCGGCATCCTTGAAAGAGACATACCTGAGATCGGGGTGGGAAGAAAGGGGTGCAGTCCTGACTGTCCTGTATCGAAGCGCACCAGACTTGAGACCACGAGACCCCATGTGCTGGGAGAATTCGAAAAAGAATAAAGACGGGTGCACGTTTGAAACATGTCAGTTCATCCTTTTTAGGGGGTGGAGCAATAAACACGACGTTGTAGCCCTTAAGTCATGACGGGTCGTCTGCCGGAAATCCGTGCTTCGTGACGGCTCCGTTTGAAGCTACGTTCACCGTTCGATGGACGACTGATAAGGTTTGGGTCCGTCCAGTCGCAAGCGGCGATGACGGGTTGGCTTCTCAAGCAGATGCGTCGTGACTCATCGTCAGCTTCGAACCCCTTGTGACTAGACAGCTAAGTTTGCAGACATAAAGAGTAACGGACTTGTACCAGGAACTCGTGCAGTCCTGCGATCACAGGTCTGCTGCTTCCGCCATATTTTCCTGGCAGCAGACGCCGGCACAGCCCGATAGTCTCAGCCGCGGACCTGTTCGTACTGAGGTGTGCCCAAGACGCTCGCTGCGCAAAGTGATGTAAGGATCATCGGGTGACCGTGTTTATCGTACTCTCGTTTCAGACGGCACGCATTCTAAGCCCCTTGTTCAAGTTTTGAAGCTGCAGTTTTAATTTCAAACATGTTAGTTTGAACATTGTGAAAAGATGCTACTGCAGAGTTTTTAAGATAGATTTATCTGGTTTAAAAAAATAAACCCAATATAAGGACCGCTTAGTGAGTCAAACCCACTACTACTAGTTGCCTTGCATAACTCGTTCTTAGCTTATTAAATGTCTGAAGAAGTGGAAGGCGCATGTCGGTTTTGAGGTTGTGTGAATAAGGAGTGTATGTGCCTGTTTGCGCATTTTGCAATGTATGTGCATTTTGTGAATGAGCAAAATGTTGCTGTCACACAATAGACGTTGGTGTGTAAAACAAATCCTTCAATACAATGTCGGTAAAATGGAAATAGGAGACAGAGAGGTCACATATAATTTAAAAAATGGACATTTTCGGACAATTATGCCTGCAAATGTGACCTTGCCCCCAGTGCTGCATCCAAAGTTGAATTGATCTACTTTTGACCGCGTGACCGTGCGAGGTCTGCTGACAAATAAGGGCTGGGCTACGTGAGCGTTCATGTCGCCTTTCCTTACGTAAATGTGTACGTAAAACACTTAGGGCGGAGGGACCTCACGACTACCCTAATGACCGCAAAGGTAGATACAAACGCTCATGCAACCCAGCCCTGGTCTAGTTCGTATCTCAGAGCAGTTAAGAGAAATTGATTAAGCAGACAGTAGGGTCCTGAGATTTACCTGTCGGAAAATGCACTCTTGCTACACCACGTATCTCTGCCAGGCCTTTGCTGTTGTTTTCTGCGTCGTGCACTTCAGTCTTGTTCTCTCTGCTTTCTGTAGAGTGCATAGCGAGCGATACATAAGTTGACAGAATGTTGGTGCTTATGCCTAGATAGTGTTCTGAAGTGCTTCTGGTTTCTTAAAGACAATTCTTTCATTTTGTTTTGGATCTTATCTTCGTTACTGTTGCCAGCTGTTCATCTTAACTCCGACAGTAATCGGTGTTTTTATTTCCGTCATCATGGGTGGGTTACACAGTTTCGTATCTTTGGGTCTTCGGGACATTTCTTTTGTGTCCTGTTCATTCAGTCTGTTGTGTCAGATCTCAGTTGAGCGGACGGTTTTTTTTAAACCTCGAGTCCAAATCCAGGCATCTCTGTTCCGCTTTTTTTTTACACGAAGACCGAGATCGCATGATCTAAGTTCACGCTAGATTTGCCCAACTAAGAAAAACCCTTAGGATTTAGATGTTCCATATACTAACCGACAAGATTACTGTCGTTTTCACGTTCTGCGCGATAAAATATAACGAATTTGCTTCCCCTAGTTCTCTCGTCTTTTTACATCTCCCTTCCCTCACACGCAGACTGGCGTTTGCACGGAGACGTAGACAATTTCATGACAGCGTATACATACGCTAACTGCTGGCCTCTGTGTGTGTGTGTGTGCTTGCCTAGAGTGCAAGTGTTACTGGGTGACCTTTGCATAGCGACAATAGCGCACAGCCCGCACTTGTGTGATCAGGATTGCGGGCAAAGTTTACTGCTAGAATGTATCGGGGCGAGCGATGTAACTTCGGTGACGTGCTGTAATGTTAAAGACTTCGCCAGAACAATGGAAATAAAAAGAACACAATGGTGGCAAGATGTAGCAGCCATGGAGAAGCTATGATGAACAGGTTAGGTTCATAAGTGTCACAACTGGGAGATTTCTTTTTGCTCTTGACGGGTCGTCTGCTCTGCTCGCTCTCACGACCACCGTCAAGAGTGTGACGTGCGTAGGTGGAACCATCACTGTATTACTAAAGTTAATTAATATGATTTCTTAATCATATGGCCAAGCCCCCACCGCCTACAGTCTCCCATAAAGAACAACACAAGACTGTAATACAAAAGAAGAATGTATTGTTGATATAAACAGCGAGTATTTACAATCAAGACAATATATGTTACCATTGGTTTCAACTCTAGGGGTCCCGCAATTTCCTTCTGTTTGAGCTAGGTCTACTATAACATCTAATACCAACCTACATCACCCGCCTCGCCATTAAACACAATGACAAACCACCTACCTCAATCTCGCCTTTGTTTACGAGAAAAGAATGACCACGTGATGCACAACACTCACAGAACACAATACTCGTTCCCGAATGCTTCTTACAGTCCGTACGACAGTCTGTACGTTGGAGCGCTCCTTCCTTGGATATGTTCACCTGTAGATACCCTGAAGACCTCTTGAACACCTCCACGTAACAGCAAACTTCGATGCTGACGACCACACACGCCACAGAGGATATGACGTTTTCCAAAGCTGACACACAGCCCCTTGAGCTCACCCCAAGAGCTCGGTTACAGACAGCCTCCTTGTAAGGCCGGACCTTCGCCCCCTGCTTCAGACGGTTGTCCGTCCGCGGTCTTCGGTCTCCCTCCTTCAAGTTCTGCAGTCCTCTCCCGCCCGGTCAGCGTAGAGGTTTCCCACAGCAGAGGAACACGTTCTAGAGTCTCACACCAGTCTGGAAGGATCACACACCCTCGCAGAGTCCCTTGCGCTATGCAACTGGTCTACTCAAGCCACGTGCCGTTGATACTAGACTTCCACACGTCCAGTAAAACAAGACACCTCAACTCCGCAGCTGAATCCTTCAGGCTTCAGCAGACTTGTACCACAAGACACGTACGTCTCCCCACAGCAGCTCTTCTTCACAGGAGTTCAGGCTAAAAATGCCCTCACTGTAGATTTGGCTGAAGATGTCCTCTCACAGGATACTTGGGTGGAAGACGTTCTCTCACAGGAGATTTGGGCGGAAGATGATTTGACGGTCTAAACCAGTCCTTTTATTCTCAACTTTCGTCCACAGCTTCTTTCAATAACACGCACGTGGTCAACAAGACGGTTACATGTATCAACCAATCAGGCCAGAGACTGCAGAAGCCACCCCTAAGTGGACACCTAGAGTGGACATAGCTACCCCCTCCCCTTCCTGGTTGTTTACAACGCTCGGCTACATCAAAGCCCCTGGTGCTCGATACTACGCATCAGCAGGTTCCCCCAGATACCTAATCCTCCCCTGTCCCTACTAAACCACACCTGGCCAGCCCGACACCTGCACTGGTCCCTTCCCAGCTGTGCCGCAGGGTAAGTAACACCTTGCCTCTTGCTTCTACAGCCAGCACCCCTGATCAGAGGTGTGAACAGGAACCTAACCTGGGCTGGTGATGACGTGAGCGGCCAGATGGCGGCTTGAACAAGGGATACTAGACCATAATTAGGGCC
Source organism: Lanistes nyassanus (assembly GCA_004794575.1). Classification (NCBI taxonomy): domain Eukaryota; kingdom Metazoa; phylum Mollusca; class Gastropoda; order Architaenioglossa; family Ampullariidae; genus Lanistes; species Lanistes nyassanus. Next base: position 16,472 of record SMGT01009668.1, read on the forward strand.
GGAGAGTGGAGGATGGGTCACACCTAGAATCTAGGGTGTAATCTCCTTGACCCACCAGACCCCCAAACGTGACAATAAGTTTAGACGTAGTTTGAAGAAAACGCCAATGAAGAACTAACCCAGCTTTCATTACCAACAAAGTTTGATTTGATTTCGTTTAAAAACTTTGCACGAGGAGCACATTTTGCTACAATTTGTTGTTGTTGTTGCTGTTGTTGATTGATTGTCGTGATGAAAACGACGATGACGACGATGATATCGTTTTTGTGTGAGGAAATGCTGTCGGAAGCCTTATTGGAAATACTTGATCCAGTCAGTTGAATTAAGTGATGCCGGCGGGGTTTTTTAAAAGAAAAGATTGTTTGCATGTCCATAGAAGTTGTAGAAGTAGTTGTACTACAATTTAACATAGACATAACTTGTGGCATTCTGTTGCTTTCGGTGGGGCCTATAGTATATCAGGGGATTCACTCGGTAGCGTGTCTTCCGATTCTATGATAAGTGTAAATGCAATTCTCTGTAGTGGGAATTCCGTTATTTCATTGCAATGCTTCTGGCCATGCACTTGAATGCTTTCCTTTGTGTAAGGGTAACGAAACTGTGATTAATTGTCAAGGAAATCCACTCTTTGTTTCTTAACTTGAACTTCGATTGGTTGCTTTGAGCCCTGAGACTTGATCACGTTATTGTCAATGAGTGCGTAGTCGTTCTGATGCAGGGAAGATTCAAGCATACACTACAGCTTACAAAATAACACAGTAAACGTAATATACATATCTTTGATTAAAGATAGTCCAGCCCAGACGCATTTTAATATTTGGAAACACAAAGACAGCTCTACAAATGGTATCTATGCCCATCAGATACTCCAGTTTAATATTCTATCGTTTATTCAGTTTGGGGCCATACGTAGTTTTCATGGTACCATACGCCAATGTTATTTTGACGCTGTGTAGAGGTTATGGCTTGACCTATAATTATCTATTGTTGTGGTTAGCAACCGAGATGCGCATGCGCAGCGCCTTGGTAGGTCTGCGCATGCGCGCCTGGAACTCACGTGGGGAAAATATTTGCGTACATCAAGTGCACCTTATACCTAAACCCGATTGCAAGCTAGTTTTTCGCGGGGAATAGCAAAGATGAAAGTCATTCTAAATGTTCAAGGATTCCAGGGTTTTTTTTTTTAAGCAGAAGAAAATGACTTTACTAAAATGTGTAACTATGTTAGCAGAATTCTTTTTTTAATTGAACCATAACTTGTTTCCTAAATGAAACGAAAACGGCGAACTAAAAATTGCCTGTTCTCAGTTTATGAAGAGCGCATCTGACGTGCGCAAAGTGAAATATTTGTTTGCTTTTTCTTTTGTTATTTTTGATTATTTTTTCTGGAAGGTGTGTTGCTTTTCGTGGATTACACACCTTATTGGTCAAGTCAACTTTTATGTTTTAACTTTTCCTGGAATAAGAACTAGGTACAGCAGAAAACGTAAATTTTCTGTGTGCAGAGACCATACGTGTTCCTTTCGCCTGCCCCAACCCACCCCACCCCCCGAACCTAGGGGGATGAAATCGAGTTTCCACCTTCAAGAATACCTTGTCCATGTTCCCAAAAGGGGCGGGGAAAGTCGGGATTGATTGAAACCCTTTAATTTTAGGAATTTCCGACATCCGAGTATGGTCGTAATCCCACGAGGCTGATTCAGGCATTGAGCAGTTCAGCCAGTAGGCGCTATTTTCCTTGCCGGAAATTCCTAATTTATATTTCAGCAAAGGCAGGATAACTGAGCGGGACTTCATATGGCAACCTGCTGTTACGCAGCAGTTCTGCAGCTAATGGCTTGAGTACTTCGCATGAAAGTATAGTCGCTAGGAACAAAACCAGACAGGCACATTATTTTAAAAAAACTTCGTCTGGTTTCGCTGCAGATTTCCCCCCAGAAATCTGATTTTTCTCGTGTTTTATTAGCGAAGATAAGCGCATGTTTATTTGATCCCATGTTTTAATATTTTATCAAAGAATATTTTATCCACTTTTCTACAAATTAAGTTATCTTTTTAGGTGCAAATGCTGGACTAGTCTCTAATGACTACTTCAATTCGTATTAGTCAGATTGTGTGCAGCCGGGTTAACAAACGCAGTGCTGGCAAAAAAATTGTGAGATTCAAAGACTTACGTGAAGAGTACTTTCTGCTTCATTAGATGGCACGGTATCCTGCTGTGTCCAAAGTGCATCGGATGGTGGCAACGAAACTCAGGCTTATCGAATGAGGAATAGAGCAGGCATTAATAGGCCTAAAAAGTGTTGTGGCTACGGCTACCCGACCGAATATATTTGTTCTTCTTAACCCTAATTCTTTTTTTTGGGGGGGGTCACCTGTTCATTCCC
>SMGT01009668.1:31097-48352 GCA_004794575.1 Lanistes nyassanus
GGGGGGTTATAGGCGGTATGATCTTCCAGCAAATATGAGGGTTTTCAGTGGTGACCCAGGAGATAAGCATATTTTATGTAAGACTGATTGGCTCCAGTTTTTGGAGCTTTTTCAAGCTCTTATACATGAAACATGAAGTCCTACATCAAACCCTAACCCTACCTCCAAATCCCTTTCAAAAACTTTGTAAGTTAATATGGGTATCCAACCAAGTTGCCACTACTTCGAACTGAAAAGCCACCTCTTTACCACTTAGCTATCGAACTGGTCTCGACGTTGTAACTATAAAAAGTGACACTGTGTAGAGGTCATGGCTTTACCTATAATTATCTGTTGTGGTGCTTAACAACTGCCACGCGCATGCGCAGCGCACAAGATACGCCGCGCATGCGTGCTCCAAGTCGGTGGGAATTGCAAACTCGCGTCCCGGCTTAAAAGGACATTCGTTCCTACTTTCTGTCGATTGGCACCATGCGCAAATCGAAGAGGACGAAGGAGCTGTGAGGGTATGCATGAATATTCAGGTAAGAGATTCGAGGTTCGCGCGTGCAGCGTGGCTCTGCGAACAGAGAAGTGGAGGGCGGGTGGAGGGAACAGAAAACTCAGTGAGAGACAGATCCGTAACTATGGGGCGCCAAGAGGGGAATGGATATAATGCTCATAGTTTATAAAGAATTGCATTCTATAACTATATAATCAATTCCATGCCTAAAGAATTGATTCTATAGCAAAGAATTGATTCTATAGCAAAGAATTGATTCTATAGTAAAGAATTAATTCTTTAACTATAGAATCGATTCTTTACTTATAGAATGCATTCTATAATTATAGAATGAAATATTTAACCAAACCATTGTAATTCTATAAAGACAGTTTATTCTATTGATACTATGAGCAGAAAATGCTAAAGAATGAATTCTTTATATACAATTGAAGGCTGCAGCTAAGGAATGAATTCTATATTATACCATGCCAATTCTTTACGAAAACAATAGAATAGAATAAACTGTTTGTATAGAATTACAGTGGCTTAGAATGCATTCTATAGTTAAAGAGTTCACTCTATAATTATAGAATTCATTTATAGGTAAAGAATTAATTGTATAGTAAAGAATAAAATCTATAATTATAGAATTCATTTATAGGTAAAGAATTGATTCTATAGTAAAGAATGAAATCTATAATTATAGATTTTATTCTTTACTATACAATTAATTCTTTAGTTATAGAATGCATTCTACAATTATAGATTCCAATTCTATAATTATAGAACGCATTCTATAATTATGATTATAGAATTTCTTCTATAGTTATAGAATGCAATTCTTTATAAACCATGAGCGTTATACCCACTCCCCTCTTGGCGCCCCATACGTAACATGCGTCGGACTGCCGCGTGCTCTGAAACCCAAGTAAGCTCTGCCCTTGAGCTAAAGTGGACTTAAATCTTGTCCTCTTGTAAGCTGTGAGAGCTGGGGGGGGGGGGCGAAAAGGAACGGCAACCCTCTAGCCTCAGAACACGGTTAAAAATAACAATGGCAACCGGTAACCATTCGAAGATGCCATCGTGGAACCCGCATATTTTTATAGAAATAATCACTGGATCGCACAAGGCCACCATGCTGGGATCAAATCGTGGCTCCTTCCGATTCCTTTAAACTATTTCTGTGTTAGCGAGAGGTGAGGTTTATAGACGCAATCAACGCGAGCCATAATCAACGGCGTGAAGTCTGTAACTGCCTCGTGCGGCTTGGGCTAATTGTGTCCATAAAACTAGCCCGTGTTGTGTACGTGGCAAAGAACAGGAAATGGCGTTTCCGGGTCGGCAAGGGAGAGCATCGTAACCTTCATTAAGATTCAGAAGATGAAACGCGGAGAAAGTCGCCCATGCAAGCGTCCCTGCAAGAAGTGCAAGAATCTTGGAAGAAGAAAAAACAGCATCGACAATTTGCGTTGACAGCTTTGGTCGTTATCTTTCTTTCAACGGAAGGCTTTGACGGAAACTATAGATGATGTCAGGTGAATGCTTACTGCGTCAAAACGTCACCAGTTGCTTCACCTCCAAGGACATCAGTGGATTTTTCTCGATCGTTTGTGTATGGCAGTGGCTGCCTTTACAGGACTGTAAAGCTTTACGACAGTCAGGTTAGAGGTCAAGATTGTTACATTGCAGTCTTATGGCTAGAGTGAACAGAAGTTGCCTATCCGTAGTCGACTAGTTAACGCGTTGGTTTTAGCGACTGCAGATAAGGTGGTTCGAATCTGACGCCTTCTTCCCCCCGCCTCTGCCTTTTGCACACTTAAAAAATATTCTTGGATGTGGGTGGAAGGGGGTAGATGGTGTTGAGGTGGGTTTAGGGCTGAGGATTATGGCTTCTCGACCTCTAGCCCGGAAACACTGTCCGCCATCTTGGGAGGGCGATGCATAAGAGTAGTCTCCCCTAACTTTCGTGAAGCTAACCTGGCGATCACTACGTAAAAGCTCTAATTCACTGGAGCCAGTCAAATGACGAGCTGTAAAAGCGGTGCCAATCAAATGGCGAACCATATTTCGCAGGTATTTTCGGGGGCAGTGGGAGGGAGGAAGAGGGGGGGATGTTTCGAGAGGAGGGGGATTTAGGTGAAGAGTAAGGGGAGGTGGCTAGGGGTAGGGGTTAGGGTGGAGGTTAGGGAAGGATGGGGTGGAGTATAAGCAGTAAAGATCTTCCAAGAAACTGCAGCGTTTTCAGTGGTGACCCTAAGAGATTAGCATATTTTACGCAAGACTGTATTTTGATTGGCTCCAGTTTTTCAACGCTTTTCAAGCTCGATCGCTGTAAAGGTGGCCATTGTCTTTCTGTATTATAGTCTTGGTGCGGGATCACCAACCTCCCCCGACTTTGACAGAGAACAAGAAATAGGAAGCGGAATGTGCAAGTCCCGGGGTCTCGAAACTTGACCTCTGTTTAAGGTCAAGAGTCTGGACTGTCGGTGACAAATGCCAGCGATTGGTGGACTGACATTCCTTAGAGTGACGCCTGAAGCGAGTTTGTTTTGCCGCTAGTATCACAAGTGACGCTAGGTGGTCACGGTTACTGCCGTCAGATCTAACTTCACTTGAACAATTAGTTTAGCTCCACTCGAGATGCAACGTCCATAAATATCCCCTCGCGTATCAAAAATGAGAGGACGTAGAGGACCGTTAACGAGTCACGTGGTGGTTAGCTCTTTTTTCCCCTGTCCATCAAATATAAGAGCAGGAAATATTGCGATTATCGCGGGGTGCTGTGGGTTAATTTTCCTGTTTAACGCTCATTGTGTCGTTCTATTGGTCTAAATTTGAAAGAGATTGAAAGGGAGCGAAACAGATTGTTTAGGAAGGGGATGGACGGAATGAGATAGGATGGAGGAGCATTTGCGCGTGTGGTACTAAAGCGATCTAACTTTCACAGAAGCACGATAAGCAAGAAAACTGGATGTGGAGGGGGAGGGGATCGGGCTGACGTTTGCTGAAAGAGTTTTCGCTGTATGCATTCTGATTTTCTGCAGCCGTCGTAACACGCGGCGGTTTAACGGTTTTGTGACTGGCTGTCGACCCGCACGTGAACTGCATGCCCCTTTGGTTTCCGTGCTGTCTTCCCCCCTGTATCTCATTAACTGGCAATGATTGCCAATGTTGGTTACTTACTATCCCACTGCATTTGTAGCTGATGTTTGCAGTACATCATCAGTTGCCTTTGTGTATTGTTTCAGGCAGCGAGTCACACGTAAAATAAACATCACTAAATAAACATCAGCAGTTTTACCGACAGAGTGTGAATTGTGTAGACGATAATTGCGAGAAAAGCTAGGTCCTGACTAGGTACTGGTGGACAGGAACACTCACTTGATGAACCTACCCTGGGTGGCGGTTTTCTCGGTCGTGAAAATCGCCTCTGTGATGAACGGTGCGTCTCGTGGCGTTCAGTGTTTATGATGTAACCATTTTGTGGGTTGGAAGCTGGCTGTTCTCGTGTTCTGTCTTGAGCAGGTAGGTTGTGAACGGGTTGTCGGCTGACCTCCGCGTTCTGCATTCGTGACGTCAGCATCAGTCGATTGTAAAACTGGCTATCGTCAGTGGTCTAGCTGTTGTCAGAAAGCTGGTATCAAAGCTGGATTTTTGCGATTTTCTCGACGTCAGCATATCCACTCCCAAGCTGTCAGTCTCCAGTGTGTTCCGTAGTCATGACGTATGCTGGGCTACGTTTCCTTCACGCGTGAGAATTCGGCGTCACCTGAGGCCAGGTGCACGGCAAGTTGGAAGAGACGCAATCAGCACCAAACGTGAGAAATATAGGCGATGGTTAACCTTCCCCCCTCCCCCTCCCCCCACACATACACCCTCGTCCCTGCATGCCCTGCTGTCAACCGCATGTCGCGCGTCAAGGAAACAGCAGGTAATCCAACCTCACTGGCTACAGTTTCTACCTCCTGCTGTGACAGATCATCTGTCCGTGGTCTGACAGCACTTTTTGCCTTCGTGACATTAATTAGGCATTTAGCGAGGAGTCTGGGCTTATGGGGAAGGAGGGGTCGCATCTGATCATCTCTCAGCTTCTCTGCATTTCCTGTCGTGTGCAAGGAGAGAGCATACGTCGCGCTGCAGGGAATAATTACAAATTGTATGTATGTGTGCGTGCTTGCGCGGCGCACCTATGTGAAAACGTTTCATGCGGGGCTGCAGTTGACCAGTAGTTTAACGTAGGTCATCATCTTCCTTTTAGGGCAGGGTCTGCTTCACGTCGATTGTTATCGTGACTATATGTCGTGCGTATGTGTGTGTGTGTGAGTGAGAGAGAGGGGGAGAGCGTTCGTACGTGCGTTTGGGTGTGTGCCCAACAGTTAAGGCGAGGAACTTGTCATCTTTTGTAGGCTGCTGTCGCTGAAAACAAAGTTCTGAATCCCCAGCAGTCAGCTGGCTGCAGATTTGTTGATTATGACAACACGGAAGCTCGATTGTGTGCGCTGGGGAACGGGAGGATGGAGACTTAAAACAAGCCCAGATAAACAAACCTTTAAATAAATAAATAAAAACCTGTGATGGCACAAGAATTTTTTTTAATTGTGCGCATGCCAGCCCCTAGGCGGTGCTGGTTATTGAACGTGACAGTTTCCAGCTTGCTACTAATTACGGACAGGGTTGCCCCAGTCTGCCTGGTCTGATTTGCTTGCGCGCTGGTGCCTGTATGTGTGCGTGTGCGTGCGTGAACGAGCGAGTGAATCTACACTAGCAGCATGCCAAGAGTAAAGATAATCCCTAACCGCGCACATATTGGTTGGGTCTCGCTCGCACCATTCGTTTGTGCGTGGAGAGAGGCAGTTTAATGTACTGGAGATGACCGTAGAGTGCATACAATGTTTAACTCCAGGATATAAGCCTTCCCCATTCCAGGATTCCAACCTGAAATGTTCGACACGAGTGCGATTTTCTGGCCATCGAACTGTCGATCACCGACTGCCTCCTCGTCCAATGCTTTCTCTCGTGACTGGTTGCAATAAACTGAATAGGACAAAGTAAGGCTTTCCCAGTGCGTGACATATAATGAATGCCCGGATGTTAAAATGTAGATTGACGTGCATTGTCGGTGAGAATACGTTTCTTGGGCCTCGGATCGACCTTCGTTTCCTTCAGACAAACCACACGGGAACCTGGTTGTCTGATGATAATAGAGAGTTAAGGATTTGTTTTCATTTGGCTAAGTTTGGTCTAACTCGGCACTATTCTTGCAGGGACGGGGGCGGTTTGGGGGTGAAATGCCGTCAGTCACAGAGAAAAAAAGTTTCTTAGCCATTGTGCTGTTTGTGTAGGCCTTCAATTAGACTTAAAAAAGATTATTTTGACTTGATGAGATGCTGTTATAAAGAAGGAAAGAACTACATTTCGTGCACGTGCTGGATAGGGCTGTACTACGAATAAATACAGAAGTAAGTACAGGGAATCGCCGCGGACTGTGTTTAAAAAATGAACACCTTAACCTCACCCTTTTCGTGGCTGCCAGGAAGAGTTCGAGACGAAACGCGTCAAAGATCCCGTCAGTCTCGCGAGAGCATGCAGCATCCGCTAATTCGACTGTGATCACGTGGTTCGCGTCAGCAGCTGGCAACAGGGGCCCGGTACACTGCCGTTAACGACGTCAACTGTGGATGACGCCTAAATAAGACCTCCGATCGACTGACCTTTTGTCGTGGGGGTGGGGGAGGGTGGGCAGTGGAGTTGATCGTTGTGATTCGCGGTCGCGAGGTTCCCCCCCCCCCCCCCCCNNNGGGTTCCCCCCCCCCCCCGTCCGTTTCGGCACCAGCGCTTTATGTCTTTATGTGAGGAAGAGACTAGCGAGTTTTGTGGACGCGAGAAAGGCTAGGTAATGACCGTAAGAGTTCTGCGCCTAACATTCGGAGTAACCACTTTATCCCACAGCGCCACGGTCTTGCTACAACCCCCAGTTTGGATGGAACTGCAAAACTTGAAATCATTTCGCAGTCATGGCTTAATTCGTCCTCCTCCCATCATCGTCGTCGTTACCTGGCATCGCTTGTCTCACGTAGTACTTTGTTGTTATTGATATATTCACAGGCTGTAATTCTAAGGTGTTATTCGTAGTGGTGTCTGATGAGACTGTAAGGAGTCAGGAAAGAACTCAAAAGAGCGTTTTATTATTATTTTTTCATTACTGTAAAGACCCCATACCTGCCGAGATTGCCGTAACATAAACAGTCCTGACGTACATCAATACAGCCATCGTCGGCGTTTTTGAGAGGCCCCGCTCAGATTGTCTTGCGCAGCACACAGCTTCCAGTCCCCGCGTATCTCGCGCGTTCCACGCGTCCATTGATTTTAAACATGCACTCCCCCGTCTGCTAGTTCTGTCCCACCCTTGCCCCCTCCAACTTCCGTTCCACACGCGCCCCCCACCCCTCTTCCCGGCTGTATCTTGGGGTTGGGTCTTGAATTTTCGCTCGGGTTCGGTCACGGTGCAGTCGGTATAATGCAGTAGTTGTCTTCTCTTTCGCGGCGTTCATGGAGAGCATCGCTTGGATTCTTTTTGTGTTTCTCATCCCACTTCCGCCAGTGTGTTTGTCTCGGTGCGGCCACCACTTGCAAAGCCCGCGGGCTGGCCAGGGACTGGCTAGCAGCTGTGCGCTGTGTTCATATCTGCGCGCGCACGGCGTTGTCAACGGCCGTCCAATGGTAACGAGGGACGAGCCAGTCCCGTAGTAAAAAGTAGTAGAAATTGACCCACATAACCCGAGCGGTGAATGGGTGTGAGGCTACAGTCATTAGCAGGCAGAACTCTTACCAGAGGAGGAAGAGAGAACACAGAGAGAGAGAGGAACGGTGCTGTTACAGAGCCAAGACGTTGTCGTCAACAGAACTTGACATCGATTGACCGAGGGGGCTTTCCCCCTGTCCTTGGTGTCGCGTTCGTCGTCTTGACAAGCAGGAGAGAAACTGCAGCAGGAAGAGGCCCGGATCCTGTGTTGTCATTCGTCGTGCGTGGCCCGCAAGCAGTTCGTGTGTGTGTGTCCGCACCATGCCGTGCCTGCGTGCATGTGTGCGTGTGCCAAGTGTCAGTGACCGGTCACACACGGCCTGATGAGAGCGGTGCGGTGCACGTCTCGGCGGGAGAATCACTCGCTCGCTAACAACGCGCGCACACAACACACGCCGGTAGAGACGGGACTGCCTTGTTAATGTGACTGACATAAAGGGACAGCCATTGACTGGGCAACCGACACAGTTGTTCGAGCCAGCATGGCGCTGATATCGAATACAGTTTCCCTGTCCCGATTTAAACGTTGACGGATCTCAACGGAGAGAGATGACCACTGGCAGAAGGGCGACACTTCTGCGAAACAGAAGACGGACCAAACTTGCTACTCAGCTGGTCTTCTCGTCGTGTGATGTCACATTTACACTCGCTGTGGCAGATTTTCTCTGGAAGAGTGTTCACTAACTTGGAAGTTTCCAAACACCTGGGAGAAGTGAAGTGTTTAATAATACATCGGATGTTGCCGTTAAACCCCGTGCTTATTACCACAGAGGCTGCGATTACTTAGATCACTACCTTTGAGGTTGGTCTCGTGAGTTTATTCACTACCTTGAAGATTGCTGTCGAGTGTTTTGCAACCCCGAGGCTGCTGCTTAATACGACCACGGGGGGTTGCATCTCAGAAGGAGTGTTAAGTACCTATTCAGCTGTCTCAACATGTCTTCCACGCCATCTCTCTCGCCTTCCACATCGGATCTGTCGGTGCCTTTCTCGCTGGGGCGCACGACCTCCTTGCGACGGTCATCGCGCAAGAAGCCAGGCCCGACGACAGCGAGTGCCAGTGAGTACACGAACGACATAAATCACGTGTGTTTTTATCATGTTATGTGATGTGCACTTGATCGGGCGACTGGCTCTACCACAGCGAGTACACAAAGCAATAAATCATTTGTCTGTGCATTATATATATATGGCGAGGGTTTGGTTGCAGCACAGTAACTACAAACAGCACGATTCATGATACACAGTATGACAGAGCTTTTGTTGCAGCATAGTAACACCAAGCACGGCATAAATTACACCTGTGTGTATATGATATACACTATATGTCAGAGTATTGGTCATAACACAGTAAATACACAAGTGGCATACTTTGAATGCCTGTGGGTATGGTTAGTATGTCCGGGTACTGGTCGCAACACTGAAATACAAATGCAGCATGACTCAAGTGTCTGTAACTTGTAAGTATAAGAATGATTCTGCGTACAGTTACTTGTATGCTAGCTTATAGCATCGCTCACATACAGTGAGTACACAAGCACCATGAAATAAGTGTATCGTATGATCGGTAAGTTTGTAAGCTGCTTTTAGAATAGTGAGTGAACAAACAGCAGATCCTGTGTGGGGATACATCGCTGTGTACATGTTAAATGCATCAATGTATTGCTCATGGTACACTGAGTACGTATACATAAACAGCATCAATTGTGTACATAATATTCAGTATGCAACAGTTGCTGGTACTTGCAGGAAACATAAATCACATGTACCTCTATATGTATTATATAAAACCAGCGAAAAGCTTGCAAACAGTAAGTGCACAAATGACATATCTGATGTGCATGTATACATTTATTATACAGTATGGTAGAGTATTCCTGTATCTAGAGACAAAAAGCCCATGAAACGCACAAACCACTTGTGCCTGATCTGACGTGTATTATAAAATATGCAAGTATTAGTGCACAGCTTGCAGCTTACTGGTAGCAGGTTGTTTGCATACTGAGCTTATCACACTGCTAAATTGGCTGAATCTCGTCAGGTGTGACTGAAATGTTTGCCGGAACAGCGAGCACGCTGCAACCCTACTTTCGATAGTGAGAGCGTGACAGCTAGAAGGAGCCACAGGTTGTGCTAAGTTCGTATGTACCAGGCCATGGCGGAGTTGGGAGAATAGACATACTTCTTTTGCACAGCGCCTACATTTGTCAACAACAGCCGCAGCACCTACCCCTCCCTCCCGCCTCGCGTCACACACAGTGTTAGAACACAATGTCACTGCCTGGATTGACTTTTTTAAAAAATGGAAGCTGCGACTGTCGATCAGCTAGCCTCGTGAACGCTCGTCCTACACCGCATACGCTAAAGGCTTCTAGCAGTGTCGTGCGTAATTAACGCGAACCCATGGCAAATGCGTGCTTGGTGAATACCTACACAAACCTCGAGTCCTTGGACTGGGCGAGGCAACGGCAGAACTAGTTAGGGACAGGAAGGGTGCCTCGCAGAATGTGTTTTCCTGTATTGTAGTCGAGACCGACTTCCCTGCGCGTGATACTTCAGAGTACCTTGTACCCCCGCATAATGAGCCTTGCTGTTCGAAGACCTTGCGTCAAGAAACGAGGTGCAGTGCACTTAATTACGATTCACTAGCTTCGATCTGTACGCCTCGCCACTGGGCTGGCTGTTTTGTCACCGAAGTCGGTGAGATCACTGTTGTAAACATTTCTCTACGAAGGAACACACTCGCGTTTGCTCGGAAAAACACATTTATACGCTATAGGCATTGACGCCTATACACGCAGCACATTTTTTTCAGCATGTCTGAGTGGGTGCACTGGGGTGTGGCGAACGACAGTTGAATTGTATCAAGCTGCCTTGCTGACAGGAGCGAGAAACTTTCGGTTATCGACAGATCTCTGGGGACCTGTACGGCCGTGCCTAGCCTTTCGTCAGAAAAAAACTAAAGATTTTTGTGACATGCGAGTTGCGAGTTGGTGGACCCGAGCGGCTAAGGCAGATTGCTGAGTGTTGTGTGGACAACCGTGACTGTTCACCGCCTAAAGGATGGCAGTCGTCTGTAATGGGATACACCTGGTATTGTGTGAAACTGCCCGCGTGTCACAACCTTAAGTTAACTTTGACTTGGCTGTAGGCGAGTCTTTGACACACGAGGAACCCACGAGCGAATTAGGGCGTGGCGTGGCGTGACCTGTCGGAGTTGTGGCGTCTTTTTTAACTGAGACGTCACTTAACTAGTTTCAGCAGAGTGGTTTCAGACGTGATCCTCTCGTCTGAAAAAAAACCTAGCCTGAAATGCTATGGTTTGGCGTTTGTATCGACTTCACTCTTTCTCATCCAGCCCCACCTCTCCATCTCACATTTTTACTCTCTCCCCCTCTCTCTTGCGCGCTCGTTCGCTCTCTTTGGCAGTAGTTGCCGCCCCTGGCTATCTAGAAATCCAAAACTTCGATCCGCGTTGCTGTTGGCGCCGCCGTGGATGTTTATGCAGCCCCTGAGAAGACAGTAAACAGAACACTTTCATTGGCTCCAAGTCTTAAGGAAGAAAGTCGTGCAACAAGTCGCGACTGGCCTATCTACATGGGTCAAGGTTGGGTGGGAAAAGACAGGAGTGGAGAGCGCGTCCTTGGGGGGGGGGGCGCATCAGGACATCCCCTCCACCCCACCCCCTTTCTCCTAGGGCACTGGGTGGGTACAGAGTGGAGGCGGTGGATGGGGTTGAAATGTGCTTGCCATATCCTGGTGTCGATCGATCATGTGAGGCAGTGTCCTCTCGTCTTCCCACCGTTTGTTTAAAAAAGACTCTTTGTGTCTTCTGGGAATCTCTTTGTGCTCGTTTCTGGCCAGCCCTCTTCGCTCTCCCCCAACCTGGCTTTTTTTTTTAAAGCGAGCTCTTCCTGGCCCCCAGATCTTCTCGCTTCTCTCCTTCATACAAACGTTCAAACGTGTAATCCAGTTCTTTGCCTTCCCACCGCTAAGAGTTGAGGGAGGGGGGGGGTCCTACGTAAATTTTATGGTTTTAAGAGCGCGCAGAGAACATTTTGTGGAATCTTTGAATGCACGTGCTCATTGTTTAATCTAAGATTTAAAGCTGGTCACTCTAAATGTCGCCACTTCAGTATGATCTTAAATACAGCAGGCTGCATAAGGACTGCGCTGTGGGGTCAAATCGGAAGAAAAAGTGCACCCGCACGCACCCACACATCCCCCACCCCACCCTCCCCCATATACAGCAACAGATACCGGAAGGAGATATTGTGTAGAGGCCCCAAGAATTTATCGTTTTCCAGCGCGAAGTGAGCGTGCCTTATGACGTGCATCAAACGTTTGTGTACTTTGATACGCTATCACTAGCGACGATCCCGAAAACTGTGGCAAGGCGGAGTGGGGGAGATGAAGGGGCAAGGGCTAGGTCGTGCTGACCCAGTGCGATTGTTCTTAGTTCCCTTTTGGCCAGAAAAATTGAGCCGCATAAGCAAGTTTCCGACGGGTATGTTAATGTAGCTAGGCTCCCACCGACTGTAGTGGAATGCGGGGTTTAGACAGCTCGACCAGCTAGGAGGAAAACAGGCGTTAAAAACCGCGTGCATTAAGAACCGTGAGTCTCATTTCGGTAAAGTTCTAACCGAGATTTTAGTGCAAGCATGCGTCTGTAATCAATATTCGATCCAGTTTTATAAACATGTTCCAGAAGGATAGTCTAGTTCCTTAGGACTGCTTTCTTCGGACTTGGTCGAGCCGTATAAACCTCGTATAAGATGCAGGCACTGAAGCTGTCAGAATTCATCCAGCGCTTGTTACATAATTCTCTTCCACACATCGGCAAGCCTGTAGCAAGGTTCTTGTTTTGTGTTAGACGGGAGTGGGGCAGAGGCTAGAGAACCGCATGGTTCGTGTTTCAGTTCCATGGACCTTTGACCGAGATGCTTCATGGTAGGCTGTGTTACCGAGTGTCAAGTCATTTGCATAAAGATGCGACGACTTGGTCCAGGAAATTCCACTTTGCAAAACCCGGATGGTCTATAGACTGCATACTGTGTGTGTTATACGCAGTCGCACAGTACTTCATGAATAAAGCGGTCACAGTGATTTGCTTCTCGATGCGCTGGATTTGTAACTGAGAGGTGAGCGATTTGGTGAGGGGGGGGGGGTGAGGCAAAGGGAACCTAATAAAGTTAATGGAACGACACAGAGTGGTGCTGGTATATATATATATCTGCCCTTAACCCATTTGAATTCAGCGGAGGAATGTTAGGTGTTGTGGAACACAAGATCGTTGTCACGAGCAGGTCATGAAGTGAAAGTCTTCGGCTCGTCACTGAATAATAGGCTCAGTTGGTCGCCCAGAGATTCCCGTATCCCAAACCCCCCAGGCACCTGTCCAAACTCTTTAATGCGCACGTGACCTCGCGCAAACGCACCCCAGTCAGGTGAGGGAATGGTGTTGTCAGATTAATTGCCCTCTCGGGCAGTACAAACATGGCAGGAAGAGGGACCTGCCTCGAGCCACGCAGTGAACAGAAATCAAATTCAAAAGGTAATGGGTGCAAAATGCATCTCACAAGCGGGTGCAGCGGTGTGCAGACAGGCGGAAAGTTGGAAAGCTGATTTGCGTCAGAGCTCGTGACTCAGGATAGTCTTAATATAATAGAAATTGAAGGACTCCTGATACACGACTTTGTGAAAGAAAACATTTTGCGCGGGTGTTCCTTTCTTCTCCCATGTTTCTGACCCCCAGACCAAGGCATCACACATTGCTGAAAGTCGGGGCGTTCAAACAGACGTTGCGTTTCGTGACTGTTTTGCTGTCAGACGGCATCCCTTCAAACACCAATATGTAACTTTCGCATACTGTTTGGAACAATCTCAACTGGTCCATAGTAAATTAAATACAGATTAGGATAAAGATTTTAAGCACAGCTAGTGAAGGTTGTTGCAATTTTTGTCGTTCGCAAAGATATTAAGCTTAAAGCGACTTCTTTAATTTCTGGAATAAAACAAAAGCATTTGTCTGATTAGGACATATTTGGAATTGGTCCAGCGTGGTTCTATACTGCATTGAAAGTTTATAAATAGATCGCTTTTTGTGCTTTCAGCTACCGTTATCAGTCCCAGAAATACCGTGTTCGAAGAAAGATCACAAGCGGCACTTTTTCGTGACATGTTGAAGATTCCAGTTGCGTGCACACTGGAAGAGGTCTTGTCTGGTGTGTCACTGAATGGCACTGTTTATCAATGGCGAGTTGTATAGACGCGAGGGCAGCGACGGCAGAGCTCCAACCGCACCGGAGACGTCTGTACCTAGTCAAAGAGAGTACACTACGGCCCAGGGCTAGCTTGCATGAGCGATCTTATCTCCTGATCGTTCGTAAAGGTGTACGTAAAATACACAGGGCGAATGGGCTTTACGACCACTCTTATGACCGGAAGTGAAGATAAGAACGCTCATGCAACCCAACCCAGTCACGTACCGTTTGCTTGCGTTCCTCTGGACTGAAAGACTTCCCTCGTACGTCTGCATTCTTTTGCCTTGACTTGCACCACCCCGCTGCTGTGGCTCTCTCTGGCCAGCTATCATCCCCCCCCCCCCACACACACACACGTACGCATAACCCGCGTGTAAGAGAGAGAGAGCAGACCACATTGTTTTGAGCTCGGCTTTCACCTGAGTGTGCGAGACCACGATGAGAGAGAAATGTTATCTGCGTTATCTGCTAAGAAAGGCCGCAGGTATGGCAATCTCTGGTCGTCTGCCTGCGGGGACTTCGCAGTTGTGTTTAAAACACCTGGGGTGCGTTGCGTGAGGGTTCAGATACCTGCAATTCCGGTCACAACAGTCGTAACGGCCGTTCGTTCTGTGGATTTTACGTGCAGCTTTACGAACGACCAGGTACAACTCGCCTTGATCTGCGCTGTACATTGTAAGCGCTCGTAGAATATAATAATTACTCGGTGCGGGTCGAACATTTAGGTTATGGTGTGTTTCGAACGGCACAGCAGAATACAGTAGGTAATACTTGTGACGCTGCCTCGCCCACCCTCCCTACAACTGTGGTTCTTTGTGGTGTCCGGGAAGGCGAGCAAACGAGATCATCTGGTGTAAGAAACGCCGTTCAGCTGCCAGAAAAGCGGCCACGGCTCGCGAGGTTCCTCTCTGACTGCCAACAGGCTTTTAGTAGGACGCGCTCTGTGTCCTTTCAGTTCGTTGCTCGTGGACGTCCTCTGCCGTAGGTAACGTCTGGCATTCATCTTTACCTTTCAGCCATCGCATGGACGCACTCAGCTCACTCCTTTCTCACTCCTTTCTTGTAGTTAGAGCTAAGAGTAGTAGAGGCCAGAAGAAAACATACACTGGCCGACCTTTTGGTTGCACAGCTTGCGAAAAGGCGAGCGTTGCCTCGGGGAAAGTGAGAGCATCTTCGCAAGCACACCGGCAGACCTGACGGAAGTTGGATACGTTATCAACAGGCGCATCGCCCGAAGCCAGACACGAAGGGAGGTCTTATCTGCTGGTGTCTGTGATGTGGAATAAGATGGCAACGGGAGGAGGAGAGAGGAGGTTACACGAGGAAGTGGGTCGCAATAGTAGCAAGACTCTCTGGATTTTTTGCTGGCCGTTTTCCACAGAGCGAGTTATTAGAGCTTGGAAACGGAGAAAATGGGTTTTGTTCTGTCGAAGAAAGGAAAAGGTCAGAGGTGCTTCAATCTCGCGGCTTGTTCGTCTAGCTCGGGGGAAAGAAAACCCGAACGGATTTTCTGGTTGTGTAGAAGGCAGAAATGCACCTTATGAAGATGACGCAGCAGTATCCTTGCTTTGACCGTTAGCATAGGGAAAAACTGTTTTAACAGGGGGCTACGGCTTGGGGTAAATAGGGTAACAACAAA
This sequence comes from Lanistes nyassanus, assembly GCA_004794575.1. Lineage (NCBI taxonomy): Eukaryota > Metazoa > Mollusca > Gastropoda > Architaenioglossa > Ampullariidae > Lanistes > Lanistes nyassanus. The sequence goes on from SMGT01009668.1 coordinate 46,286, forward strand.
GAGAACGTGGCCAAGCGAGACTTAGGATGTCAACGTTTCGGGGCATGGCCCATTCTTCAGGACGACACAAATAACAGATAACGAATAAAACGGTCACTTAGCTGACAGGAAGAAAGTTCCCACGCACTGTCCCTCTTCCTCACACTTCGTTCCTGTCCATCGACCGTGGATGACCAGCGTCTCTGTCATCTAAGTGACAATATTTTTTTTAATCCGATTTTTGTCGTCGTGAAGAAGGGGTCATGTCTCGGAACCTTGACATCCCGTCTAAGTCTCGCTTGGCCACGTTCTCTTTGTTCTTACCCTGACTGTTAGCGCTAACTTGGTTGGGCGCCCTTCACCTGCCGTTTTGTGCGCTTTGGCCCCTTTGCAATGTACCCTAGTTGGTGTGCTTTTGTTGTTGATTTTGTATTTCTAAAGGTTCCCTCTCTCCTCTCTCAGTCACGCTTCTACTATATTTCTCAAACGACAGGGAATATTTCACTGTACTGCCGTTGAAATCGTTTCGCTTTTAAACACTTTGTTTTCATATTCATTTTTAAAACCCCTTTTCGTCCATTAGGACGACTTTGATCTGTTTCTTATGGATGCGAAAGCTTCATGGACGTGCAGCGAAACCTCGGTGCCCTTGTTAGCAGCATACCACGGTAAGCTGGGACTTCCGAGCGGGAAAAGAGGCTCTACACATGAGCTGTAGAGGCCTTTAGTTCCTATTATTAACCTTGACTTGATTATTTCGTTGTTGAGTGAAACAGTCCAGTGTTGTGCCAGGTCGCATCCTACTTACAGACCTATTGCGTGCCGTATTTCGGCATTGATGTTATAGAAATATTGAAACAGTAGAGACAGAAGGCAGACACGTGACTTAGGACTGCTGCTTCCTTTATGTTTTACGAATAATCAGACACAGCTCACAAACGCATTCTCTTGTGCATTCATACGTTGCCTACCTGCCCGCCTGTCTGTGTGTCTGTAGTCTGCTTTAATTTTCTTTCTTACATGTGAGTCGTGTGATCCAATTTCATCCACAGCTAAATCTAGGGGAAATAAAATCCATGTACATGCATGCGTGGTGTGGTGGGCTAAGGGTTGGAGAGAGTGCGGGGGTAAACTAACCTCTGAACTAAAGGAGGGGGAGGGATGCAAACCTTCGTGGCACGCACACTGACCTCGCTCACAGCCTTTAATAATCAGGGCCGCCGGCTGTCCGGCGAACACAGCCACACGCACAATCGTCCGTCACTTAGCTGCGGGGCACTGATCGCGCGTCGGGTCACTCACGCAAGACCCGCACACTCGACCAGCCACACTTTCGCTAGTGGGAACACGTCACACCAGGTCAACACAAATAGTACACAACCAGCTACCGCTTGTCTAATGGCTCAGCCCCCACCCACTAGCCTTTCCCCGACTACTACGCAACGAAAGACAACACCTGGCGTGAACAATAACAAAGAAGAATTTAATAGAATGCAAGTAGGTGTACTCCACAATCCTATACAGGTAATACTAACGCACTGTTCAACTGGATTGCCGGGAAGACCCCCTAAGCAATACAAACAATGTGTCTTGTAACTAATCAAGATACAAGGCACAGGAAACCTATGGCTCGCCTACGTTACGCTACAAATACTATTCCAAGGTTTACCGGCCTACACCTGACTACGTGCTTATGGTACTGTTCTCTGCTAACTTGCGCAACACATGCATTAAATCCTATGCAACAGATACCGCCGTCACACGTAACTATGCCTACACTACGAGGCAGCTGCAGGTTACGGTACACTTTTCCTAACGGGTCTACAGCACGACCAGCTATCAGGTACTTAACTGGATAACGATGCGCTGTCCGTTGGGATGTGGAAGCAGATTCCTCGGCCGAAGACACACACAGGACTTGGCGCTCACAAATTCTGCTCTCCCGTCGCTCCTCTACTGTTCCCACGGAACAGGGCCACTCCTCGTCTAGTCGGAACTTACAGGTGTACGATCAAGCCGCCACGACGCTGCACTAGCCGAGTTCCAGAGAAAAGACCGTTGGGATGGAGAAGCAGATTCCTCGGCCGA